>JAYRBT010000042.1:26549790-26563639 GCA_036023395.1 Myiotriccus ornatus | reverse complement strand
ATGGCTAAATTAATTTATAACTTTATAGTGTCTTATACTAATTATTTCCTCTTCTTGTATTTTAGGTCATCCTGTCATTCCTGCAAACACTAATCAATCATGGGATTTGAAGTTAATACTACTAAATAAATGAATTGCTTAATCTCCTATGACCATCTATACATGCTTCATCTTCACAAAGCTCATCAATTTTATGTCATCAAGGAGAAAGTGACCTTCATTTCCACAAAATGCCTCTTACTACTGGACAAGTTGGTTACAAATTTATCACTTAACCTCAGGAAGAAAGACCTTCACAATCATCATTTGATAAATGCAAGTGTGTATTTTATTAATTGACCAAGTCCTACTGAATTCCAAGACCATAATTGTGGAATACTGAAGGGTCTGTTACTTTTCTTGAATATTTGAGCTAAGATGAAGGACATGCAAATCAAAATTAATTTACTTCTTGGTCTGGTTACCACTGCACTACTACAAGCTGTAGGAAAAAAAGCAGACTGCCCAGAGTCCTGTGTATGTGAGATCAGACCATGGTTCACCCCCAGGTCTGTGTACATGGAGGCTCCAACAGTGGACTGTAATGATTTAGGCCTTTTTAATTTTCCAGCCAGACTGCCTGCCGACACACAAGTTCTACTTCTACAAACTAATAATATTGCAAAAATTGAACATTCAGTAGACTTTCCAGTGAATTTAACTGGTTTAGATTTATCTCAGAACAATTTATCCTCAGTGACCAGTATTAATCTCAGAAAGATACCACAGTTACTTTCAGTGTACCTTGAAGAAAACAAACTTACTGAACTCCCTGAAGAATGTCTCTCTGGACTCAACAATTTACAAGAGCTTTATATTAATCATAATCTGCTTTCTGTGATTGCACCCGGAGCTTTCATAGGCCTCAGTAATCTTCTCAGACTTCATCTCAACTCAAATGGTCTGCAAGTGATCAACAGAAAGTGGTTTGAAGCTACTCCTAATCTTGAAATTCTCATGATTGGAGAAAACCCAATTATCAGAATTGAAGACATGAATTTCAAACCTCTTAGCAATCTGCGCAGCCTAGTTTTAGCAGGTATAAATCTCACTGAAATACCAGATAATGCTTTGACTGGCCTTGACAACTTAGAAAGCATTTCCTTTTATGACAACAGATTTGTTAGAGTGCCTCACATTGCTCTTCAAAAGGCTACAAATCTTAAATTTCTGGATCTAAATAAGAATCCCATTAACAGAATACGACGAGGAGATTTTAGTAATATGCTGCACCTAAAAGAGTTAGGAATTAATAATATGCCTGAGCTGATTTCTATAGATAGCCTTGCTGTTGACAATTTGCCAGACTTAAGAAAAATAGAAGCTACCAATAACCCCAGATTATCATACATTCACCCTAATGCATTCTACAGACTTCCCAAGCTGGAATCTCTCATGCTTAACAGCAATGCGCTGAGTGCCCTGTACCGCAGTACAATAGAATCCTTGCCTAACCTCAAGGAAGTCAGCATACACAGCAATCCCATTAGATGTGACTGTGTCATCCGCTGGATTAACATGAATAAAACAAACATCCGCTTCATGGAGCCGGAGTCTCTGTATTGTGTAGACCCGCCAGAATTCCAAGGTCAGAATGTGAGACAGATACACTTCCGGGAAATGATGGAAATCTGTCTCCCCCTGATAGCTCCTGAAAGTTTTCCATCTACTCTGGATTTAAAAGCTGGCAGCCATATTTCCTTACACTGCAGAGCAACAGCAGAACCAGAACCTGAAATCTACTGGATAACACCCTCAGGGCACAAACTTTTGCCTAATACTATTTCTGATAAATACTATGTTCATTCCGAAGGAACTTTAGAAATAACTGATGTAACACAAAGAGAAAGTGGCTTATACACATGTATAGCAACAAATTTAGTTGGGGCAGACCTAAAGTCAGTCATGATTAAAGTGGACGGCTCTTTCCCTCAGGACAGCAATGGATCTTTAAATATTAAAGTAAAAGACATAAAATCTAATTCTGTTTTGGTTTCATGGAAAGCAAATTCTAAAATTCTGAAGTCCAGTGTTAGATGGACAGCCTTTCTGAAAGCTGAAGACTCCCAGGCTGCACAGAGTGCTCGGATACCACCTGATATGAAGGTATATAATCTTACACATCTAAATCCCTCCACTGAATACAAAATTTGTATAGATATTCCCACTATCTATTCACAGAGTAAGAAACAATGTGTCAATGTCACTACAAAAGGACTGGACTTGGAAGTGAAAGGCTATGAAAAGAACAACATAATGGGATTCCTTGCCTGCCTTGGTGCCCTTTTGGGAATCATCTCTGTGATATATCTCTACAGCTGCATCTCACAAGATATGAACTATGGCATTGGACACAGCTATCTAAGGAATTATGTGAAGAAACAATCCTTTCAACTCAATGAGCTTTATCCTCCTCTAATCACTCTTTGGGATATGGGCAAAGAAAAAAGCACAGCAATGGAAGTAAAAGCAACTGTAATAGGTGTACCAAACAATATGTCATAAATATGTCAGTATATCACTCAATTTCTGAAACAAAAAACCCTGACTGCATTTGTGTTGAACAAAAAGGCAACAATAAAAAGCATTTCTCTTAGGAACTAGATGCCTGGACTTTGCTGCTGCCAACAAATGGGAATATATACTGACTATAAGAGAAGAATTTTAACTAACTGGCTTCTAAGGGTATTCTTCCAACCAAATACAATTAACTTCATATTCTAGAACTTTCGTGGGACTTTTAAGTCTGGAATACAGTGGAAGTAGCCAAGAACATTTTCTGGGTTTTTTTTTTAAATTATTATATAAAAGTAGTGGAACTGAGCAATACCTCCTCCTGTGCTGTATTACACACACTAGCCACGAGTTTTTGCAGTGAACAGATATACTAGGATTGACATATGGTGTAATGAAATGGACAAATTCTGTAGAGTAGACACAGTGAGTATGTGAATTTTTTTAATGAGAAAATACATTTTTGATTAAAATCAAAATAGTTTTTGTCTTGTTTGTTTCTAAAAACAAAACATCCCACCGTTCTGGGAGCTCTTGTCTGACAATAAACAGTCATCCCAATGCCTGATAAAATATGTCCTTACATATTCTCCTGCTAAATGCTAATCTGAGCACATAGGATATTTTCGCTGCTTTTAGGTTGTATGACATGTTTCTAACAGAAACGTAAGTTTAGTGGTAGTTTTATTTTAAGAACATTTTAAAGGTAAAAGGGATGTTGGAGATGAGGCCACTTATACACATTTTTATGTGTCTGTGTGAAATAATTCTGTTTTCTTAGCAACATGTGAGCCTGTGTGCAGATCTTTATTTAATTATATCTGTATTGCATTATTTTATTCCTATACAAAAGTAGTCTCTTGTAGAACACATAGCAGTGCTTTCCATAGCAGTACTGTGAACCACGTCCATAACATCTTTGATATCTACAAAAAAAGATCTCCATGATATTAGTCTAACAATCTCTAAAAAGATTCATTGTTTACCCATGATCAAAGACATTCTCCATGTCAAAATACCCTAAGAAGCTACAGGTAGCAGTAGGATTCCTGGGTAGCAGTGTATAAAAATGGATATCTGCTCCTTCTACAGATATCCTATGTAAACCTGAGGTCCTTGGAAAGTAATAAATCCATCTTCTAGCTGTAATAGCTTAGTGCATATTTAACTTGCATTATTTCACAAACATATGCCAAAAAAACTAACAACAATTTTTTCAGCAAAGTAGAATTGGTTAAAAAAATGTACAAATAACCTCTTAGTAGTGGTATAGTACACTTCTTCATAATCTCTTCATTTACCAGAAGGTTGTGGTTTTTTCTACACAAGGCACAGGACTAAAATTTTCATGTATTTCATTAATTGACATGTTTACTCTCTTTATTGGAGGTAGGAACTGACAACAAGCTATATTTAATTTTCTCAGAAACAGAAAAGTATTGTTACACACCTGTGTTTCCATTTATTTAATAGATGTCCCTCAGGAATCCAATGCATTAAAAGCCATACTTTCTGGTTATTCAAACCAGAAAATAGTAGCTCAGAAAAAAATTAACTTTTCCTTGGTATTTGACAGCAAACCTTATTCTGAAATGTACTATTAATGAGAGAAGATAAACATAAGTATTTAAATATACCTGGCTAGGAAATACCCAAAATACAATACTGAAAAGACATTTTCATTAGTTTATCTTACTTTTTTCTGTCAACTACTAGACTGAAAGGTACTGTTCTATTAATAAAAAGATTAAGCATTTACTTCTTGGTAAAATATTTACAAAAATAAATTCCAATATTTCATCAGCTAACACAGCCAAATGCTCACTTGCATATGTACACTTCAGTTTCTACTTTAGTTACAGTGCTGTGAAATCATAGCTCCAAACACTACCTAAAAAGATTAGATAAAAGATTGGTGAAAAAAAATGTTATCCTAAAAGGAAATGTCCATTTCCAAAATTCACTAAAAAAACTCATTCTGCTTGTGTAACCTGAAAGAGTGACCTCAAGATAACTTATAAGAGAAATGGAGGTTCTTCCCACAATCTCGTGCTGGCCAGGAATAGAAAAGACACAATGATCAACAGTAATATTTAGGATATTATTTGTTATCTGAAGATAGAAGAGACATTTCTGAAAAGGGTTCCCATATAGTATAGAAAATAAGAGCAGATACTAGACAGTCCTAGAAGAGCTGAGAGAAAAAAACTGAAAAGCATCACCCCGTCAGACTTAAGAAAGAAAAGCATTCATATTATTGAACTGAATGGAGTGGATGTGTGACACTGACAAGATAAGATATTTTACATAGCAGAAAGTGAATAGTAAGTATGAAAAGTTCATTATTAAAACTTCAGAAGACATTTTGAAGGATACAGTTAAATGGGATAGAGAAGATAGCCATTGAACACAAACTACTAGAGGCGAAAAAGAGACTGAAAATTCACCTTATGCTAAAGATGAGAAAACATGCTTGGAAACAGATTAACAATTGTACACAGTTTTTCTAGAAGTAAGAAATAGGATGACTTGAAAGTTATCCAGAGTGAAAAAAAATTACTGGTGTTAGCTACTGAAGATCATGAGACTTCATCACAACATAGCTTACAGAGAAACATCTTGAATCAAATTGCTGGGGAAGCGATAGATACATGTGATCATTTAAGATCTTTGAGTTCCATGAGTAGCAGTAAAAGTATGTTGGAATAAACCACTAGGTAGGAAAAGAAACAACCCACATCTTTCTCAAATATTGGTTGACCTTCCACTTTTTTGGTACATCAGCCTAATAATGTACCAAATGTGTCACTTGAAGAGCTTTCATCTTAATACAACTGGAATTAATTGAAACCAGTTTTCTCAGGAAAAGGCTACACAGATACTCAGGGAAAATGCTAAGCTACAACAGAAAAAGGGAGGATTATAAAAACAAGAGAGATTATCTAAACATTCAGTAAACATAAAATCAGGACAGAGAGGACAAAAATTAATCTAGATGACAACGTTTGTGAAGATAAAGGGGAAAAAAAAACAACCAAACTTCATTTACACATATGACAACTAAAGAATTTCAATATTAAAGAAAATTGCAATTATTTATATGGATAAATTAATTATTGAAACTTGGCAAGATTTGCATGATTGGAATGTTAAAATATATAACCATAACCTGTCTAGTAAGAACTCTGCTTTGGAACTGAGACTTGAACTATTCACTTTACATTCAATAAACATTCTAAAGGAGTTGAGTCTTCTTCAATGCTTGCATTATAGGGCAGTGTGAAAATAATATAAAGTATCAGACTAGATTCTGTCCATGATTAGCTGCACTTCAGTATTCTGAGACAAAATAGACAAGCATCCTTTGTAAATAGCATGCCATAATGTAGAACTAGTAATGAATAATGAAAACAGACCCTATGGTACATGACTGACTATGGTTATGTTATTTTTCTGGTTACATTAAGTAATGTTTCATTTGTATAGCCAGGGTGATCAAAAAGAGATAGAAGGTTAAGCCAATTGGACAATATGTTTAAAGAACTTGTTCCTTTGAATACTCAAAAAAACTTTTAAATTAATGTAGTGTACCTTTACCTACTTGACTACAGTATTCTCAGAGAGATATAAAGCTGCAGTTATACTGAAGTACCTCCAAAGCTGAATCTTTTATTAAGTCATTCCTTCCTTCAGACAAAGCTGAAAACTACAAATTAAATTCCTCTGGCAGCTAAAAAATGCTTTCTACAAATCTCTCTCACTTGCCTATTTTTCTGTCTCTCAGCTTCAATTATTTTTAGACTCTTTTTCCAAGAGTCCTCTTCTTTGCCTTGATAAAAATGCTCTGTTCCCTTCCATGATCCCTGTGGCTTCTTCATCACATCATTTTCAATGCTGCCAGTAAGGACGGATGTTGTCTGACTTAATAAAAAAATTAGCAAAGAAACACCATATTTGAAGGCAAAATATTTGAACAGAGAACTAAAAAAAATTAAAGAAAGACCTTAAAATGTGATGTCAAGCTGATCAGCTAATGAGATGAAGCATCTCTCAAGGAAGCAAAGCAGAAAAATGTAATTACATTCAAATGAAAATAATAATATGGGAGTAAGATAAATCTGAAAGGGCAGGCAATTTGGGCAGATGGCCTATTCCTGATCCTAAAATAGCTGATGTTCTTTTCAACATTACAGTTTAGATAAGTGGAAAACAACTCCATCTGCCTTACCCTTACGAAGCTATTGTTCGTTATCTGCGTTGATGACAATTTCACACTGTGTTCCAAATAGCCATAACGTTTTTGAATCACAAAACTACATCAAATTCAGTGCTGATGTCTTCATCTATACAGATTTCTTCCAGTCCAGATCTAGACTCTATAAAGAAAACCTTTCAGCATTTATATACTACATTTTACAGGTCAAAGGGCTTACAGTTTTGTCATTTAGCATGTGAACACAAGTCAGATTCCTTGAGATGGCTGTTGTGAATAACATTTGAGGGCAGAATCTTGTCAGAAATTCTCATATTTTTTGTATTTTTACATTGTGCTGTTAACATTTATAATTATTTCTTCTTGTTTCTGTCTCTAGCATTAACATCAGCTAACCTTGAAAACATACAGCTGAATCCTTTTTAGCACCAAAGAAAGTGGGTTACTGTCTAAAGACTATTAAAGGCAGCTAAAGGACGCTTTGACATAATGGTAGAATGATAGAATGATTTTATAGGCCACAGAACCAGATGATGAAAGTCATCTATTCCTATATATTCTAACATTTAAATGGAATATGGAAGAGCTACAAACAGAGTAAGAATTACCACTTTTAATTAAGTGCAAAATGTCCAGTAACTATGCCAAATAAAAAACAACAATTTAAAGTTAGTCTCACTATAGCAAAGCAAAAGCCATCCTTAGATTACAGGTAGTCAGCTATATTTTTCTTTGGATACCAGGTAATAAAAGGATTAAATTAAATCAAACTGTAACTATCAATTGTAGTCTCTTAGATTGATTTAATCTTCCCTTAACAATTAATATAAACTGGGATGTTAAAGTCTTACATAATTTATTTCATAATTGCTCTGCAGGTATTCATGATAAATGCATGCCCGTTTTTAGCAAACTAAGCGCTATATTAAATATTCATGTGTCACACCATGTATTCCAAAATATGAAACAATGCTTTTTCCTAAAATACCTGCTTGCAAAAGTTCAACTATCAATACCTAAAATATATGACACACACCACTATCTCCATAACATTTCTTCTACAGCTGTGTAATAGGATTTAATTACCCAAGCTAGGATGAACTGTATCCAGATAAGTTACAGACTTTTAGTTTGACAAATCCAGAATAGGACTGTCCACTGTCACAACACTTGTAAATACATATTTACATTATCATGTCCAATTCACCAATTGCTTTTCAGGCTGTTAAAGTCCAATTAAAAATTACTTTCTTTTCTTCTTTCCAAGAAATTCAGCCTCACTTTTACCCTTTACATTTCTTTACTTCATTTAGCATTAATCTACTGTTTGCTCTTACACAAAATCACATCAGCAGCAGGTACCCTCCTTTTTACCTATTTTCTACTTCAGTAACACTTTATCTTTTTCTAAAGCTCCTATGAACTGGTCTCTGTCAGAGCACCCTACTTCCCAGGCTACGTACAGAGTATCCTTGCCTATGATATTTGTTATCATTTTATAATTCTTAATGCAAAGGGGGAAAACCAAAAAAAAATTGTTTTGTGGATTTGAGGATAAATTTCAAGTGTCGCCAGAGGAAAACTGCAACCCTGAAAACTCTGAAGTCTATTCTCCGACCTACTTCAGCATCAGCTGTGCTTAAATGCTATTATGGTAACTAACGCTCCCTTTCTCTCCCTTGGTCTTAGGAAAGCTGATTTAAATGGAGGATGTCGACTACAGGTAGAGTAATTTGAAGTTATTTGTAACTTTTGCAATGTCTGGATTATTAGAAAGAGAAAAAAACAGAAAGAGAATAATCTTATTATCCAACCAGCCTTTCAAAAGCATATAACAATTTAGAAGCTATATACCAAAAAACATATCCCACCAACACACATACACCAAAGAGAAACCCCCCTGCAATTAACTAAGAGTTTAGAAAAAAAGAAACAGAAATATATTGTCAAAGAGTTGTGGGTTTTTGCTCTACCACATTGAGTGGTAGACAAGGACCAAGTAGTACTTCCCTCATTTAGCAAAAGCATTTAGGTGTGTAATTCCCACTGATTTTAACATCCTAGTCTCTAAGCTTAGAGACTAGGATGTTACAAAGTGTGCCCCTGGATAGCCCAAAGCCTGGCCACATGAATCTACCCACCTGAGAGCCCTCACAAATTTGCATCTGCACAGCTCTACTAAAGACGGTGTAAGTGCAATATACGTCATTCATTTAATTGAAAACATTACATATATTTTTAATTAGGACAAAATGGAAAAAAAAAATTATTTAATTACAATGCTTAGAAGATAATATTTTGTGGATAGCATCAGTTTCAAGATTGAATAATTCCATAATCATCACAGAAATACTGGATAGTGTAGGAAATTAAGCACCAGGAAAAGGATTTTTGGCATGTTCAGATATTATCTAACTACATGCCATACAATATATTCTAAATTACTTTAAGATACCACAAACAATATAGGTATCTCTCAGATTCTTACTCGTCCTGACCTAAGAGGTTTACAGGAGTCTGCTCCTGCTTTTCATCTGTAACTATAAATTATCATCCTATAAGATTTCTTAGGCTTTAACTTGTTTTCTTCCTCCTTTTGTCTCCTTCATTTGAAAATTTCTTTTGCTTCAATTATCTCACACATGAAAGTTCTCTTGTCTTTGTATGTCATGCAACACTGTTCTCCCACTATCAGCATCTCTTCTTTATCATTCTCTACTTTTTCCTTGCCATTCTATCACACTGGATGTGTATAAAACAATCTAAATGCCTCTTGCTAGAACACTTACATTACATACTCCAAACTTTATGTATAATGTGGTGACTTCATGGTGAGTAGGGGCTTAACTTAAGAGTGTGGAAACTATCTCATAAATATTCAGAAAATAGACAGAAAATCTGAGAAAGAAAAAAAATTGTTTAAACCAAAAAAATGGTAAATTACAAACCTTATAATATGTTGCTAACAAATAAAGTACAGGCCATGTACGTATTACAAATAAAAATCAGAAAACTTTAGAAAAAATCAGAAACTTTAGATACTCAAAGGTAGAAAAGTCAAAGGTAAAAACCAAATTGTAACGTAGGATCGTACAAATATTTTAGAACAAAACTTATGAGAATTGTAAAAATGTGTCCAGTGAGGGAAAATTTGCTAAAAGAACAAGCTTGCAACATCATCAGATCAATAAATGCGAGAAAAAATAAGTCGAATGAACAAAGAGGTGCTACAAGTAATTTTAATGATGGTGAAGTGGAAAAGTAGGATAGAGGAAAGGTGTAGGAAAAACAGTTGAAAAGGAGCAAGTGAAGACACTGTCTAACAGCTCCTCCTGGAGACACAATAATTAAAGATAGCAATAGACTACTCAGTAGTTGGAAGCAAATTTTCAACAAGTGACAGTATTATAAGAAACTGAGAAGAATTAAAGACATGAAAAAACAGTCAAGGAAAACAAGCAAGTTTGAAGATACCATAAAATATACATATCCAGAACTTTCAAATTAAGACAAATTAAGCCTTAACAAAAATGGAGAAGGACAAGACAGCAGGTGTATGTACTTTGATTTGGCCAAAAATATTTATTACAGAAAACTGTAATGAGACTTGACATTTTTTTCATTTCTTTCCTTCTCATTTGTTTAATTTTCAAAATTTTTTCAGACTATTCTGAAATAATGCTTAGGAGACAAGTTATAATTTCCATACGGTCTGAGACAATTAACCAAGAATCAAGGAAAAAGTTACAATACTAATTGTAAAACAAGCAGTACAAAAATATTTACAAGAAAGTGGGGGAAAAAAGTGCTTAAGCAATGAAAAAAAAGCATGCTTGGAAACTCTGTCTAATATGAGGAAGGCAGTGACAGGTAGTGTCATTTGGGAGGTTTCATTCAGAAGACAATTGGAAGCTGATAACCCTTGTTATTAAGCAAATACTTTCATAAAGAAATCTCAGAGGGAAGGAGACACTACTGCCTCTAATTAAAGGCAGAGCTCAAGGTCCAGGAGCTGCTTAACAGTATCAATTATAATGCCACTAATAACCAGTTAAGGATTGTGATTTTTCTAAATATTACCAGCACCACAGCAATTTCAATTGTTGTTTTTAAGAAGCCTCAAAGTTCTTTAAAAATAATTAATTCTAAAGGATTAACTAAAAATCCATTTAAAGCCAATAACAAAAGACACTGGAATGCATTCAAGTTTGTTCTAAATCATGTCCAAAGCAAACTTACTCCACCAAAAAGGAGCCAATCATTGTCACACAGAATAAAAGCTTGAAGAAAAACAGAAGGGAAGACCAGGAGTAGAGAGGATAACAAAAAACCAAAACCCATTAATTTAAGAAGAGGAAAGAGGGAAAACAGGGAAAGCAAGAATGATTATGTTTAATATTGTTATACAAGCCAATATATTTAAATTATATACAAAAATACTTACTGATGTAAACCAGTCAGTCAGAATACAATAACAGAAACATTTTTCTTTGAAAAAAAGGATTTTTTTTTTTAACCCATTTTACAACTGCTAGTAAACTAATTGAAAACTCAGTGAAAACTTGGAAGCAAGGGAGACCGAATAAGCCAACTAGGTGCTTGTATCTAAAACAGAGCTAATCTGTTGACTCTCTGAGGATATGTTTACACATAAAGATGCCTCTCTGATGCAATTTGGAGAGATCCAAATTAGGAAGTCCATAAAGTAGTTTGCAGCACTTCAAGGCTTTCCTAGTTTGGGTCCAAGTGCATTTCAACGTTATTAGATTGACAGAAAGGCTCATTAATATCACTCCCACCTAGACTGTCTACACAAAGGTGCTAAAATACACAGCATTAGCCGTGGTACTCTGGACAAATTCACTCCACACTCAAGGGGTAGTGGTCCATGATTTGTATTATTTAAAGACCAGTTGCAAATGGTGTTCCTCAGGGTTTTATTCTGGGATTTAATCTGCTTAACACTTTACCAATGACCCGGAGGAAAAGACAAAATCCTTAGCAATCTGACAACACTAATTTGGAGAATGCAGTCAATGTATTTGACCACAGGGCTCCCATTTAGAAGCATCTAGAAATGCAGGAGAATTAGGCCAATGGCTGTCATGAAATTCAGCAAGGAGACATGTAAAGTCCCACAGCTAGGATGCATGAACCCCTGAATGAGTACATACCTGTGAGTGCCTCACCGGGGACCAGCTCTGCTGAAAATGATCCGGGGGTCCTAAGCGCAGCTGGCTAACAGGATACTGGGCTGTATTAACATTAAACTAATAGAAGATGGAGGAAAATAATTCCCTTTTACTCAGCACTTATTAGGCCACCTCTGTGATCCTACTATGTCTGATTTGGGATCCCCACCCACATACCCACACCCCCAGTATGAGACACTGATCAACTGGAGCAAGCTATCAGGAGGCTCCCAAAATGTCAAGCGCTAGAGCTCTTGCCCTAAGAAGAAATTCTGAGGCAACTGGACTTGTTCAACCTGGGAAAAAAGAAGGACTGGGAAGAATAAGTAGCAGCCTTCCAGTATCTAAGAGATGCCTACTGAGAAGACAGGCACATTACTGAGGTATACAGAGGAAAAATGAGCAACAACAATCATAAACAGCAATTAGGGAGAAGGGGGCTTAACTAGAAATAGGAAAATAATTAATTATGAGGAAAACAATCTTGGGAATAAGTTGCACAGAGATGTTATGAAAATTTTCCTTATTAAAAGTTTCAAGACTGTATAAAATTATAAGCAACATGATCTGATTCATAATTGACCCTGTTTTGAGCAGGAAGTTGAATAGATTACTTATCTTTCAAGCTGAATAATTCTGCAGAGGAACTTTATGCCAAGAGACCACACATTCAATGTAACTGCTCAGAGAAGAAGAAATGTTTTCAGCTGAAATGACTCCAAAGTTTTGCTCAGAAATATCCTCTTATTTCTTTTTAAATGATTCCAAGAGTTCTCCTTGCAGAGATGCTACAATTTCAGTAGGCTTTTAGGCCTCTTAAATGTCTGAATTCTAAAACTATATTCATAATGCAGACAACTATTTCCATACTTTTTCAACATGTGACCATACTTTGTTTCAAGTAGATCTATGCTAAATCCTTAGGAATTTCTTACATGCTTTTTCTCATATTCTACCACTTGCATTATGATGCTCTTCTACTTATCTAAATGGCATGATTTTTTCCATAAATGTAGAGCAACAGACGGTGAAACTGAATATAAGACTGTTTCCTTCTTTTTTTACCAATGCAGACATGAATAACTAGCTATAACTAGCATATATTTTTCTGGAATATAAAAAATTTAGAATAAATCCATCACCATAAATAATAGATTCAATTTCACAAAATCACAGAATATTCTGAGTTGGAAAGGATCCACAAGGATCACCCAGTCCAACTCTTGAGTGAATGGCCTGCACAGGGATTGAACCCATGACCTTGGTGTTATTAGCACCAACTCTAACCAACTCTTCCAAACAAAAGCATGAAACTGATGTTGCAGAAAATCTGTCAATTATTATGAAATTTAATTAATTTGGATTATGGTTTTGTTCTATACCTTCATAGAATCATAGAATCCTTAGGGTTGAAAAAGACCTTTAAGATCATCAAGCCCAACCATTAACCCAGCACTGCCAAGTTCACCACTAAACCCAGTCCTTAAGCAACATATATACATGTATTAAATATCCCCAGAGACAGTGACTCAACCACTTCCTGGGCAGCCTGTTCCAGAGCTTGACAAGACTTATGGTGAGGAAATTTTTCCTAACATCCAACTTACCCTGGTAAATGTGGGCTTTTCCTCTTAGCCTGTCACTTGTTACTTGGGAGAAAAGACCAACACCCACCTTGTATAACCTCCTTTCAGGACTTGCCCTTGGTGAAGCCATGATGGTTTCATTCACCTCCCAATTCATCATGTGCCTTAACATAGCTTCTAGGAGGATCTGTTCCATGACCTTCCCAGGCACAGAGGTGAGACTGACAGGTCGGTAGTTCACAGGGTCCTCCTTTTATTAGTAAGACATTCTTTATAATGACAGTGATGAGACACTGGAACATGTT
>JAYRBT010000042.1:26499840-26547563 GCA_036023395.1 Myiotriccus ornatus | reverse complement strand
GTGTGCTGTAACTCACCTAAAAAATCCAATGCGCAGGCTGGAAGGTGTAAAAGACCTTCCCCGGTTCTTCGTTCGGGAAGACTGGCCATTAATCCTCGTTCCTCAAACTAATAAGTCAATCATGCTACAGCAGCAATAGTCCCTTTCTTTTGTCAAATTGCTAGTGATGGAAGAACTTGTAATATTTAAGTCTATGTTTGTTCAAAATCTTCTACTTATGTAGTCTCCTCCTTCTATTCCATAGACTCTACCTTTTAATTCCATACTAAAGTACCAGTGAGATAAGTGAGAAGAAAATCTGCATTCTCTTGCAGATTCATTTTTTTCCTGGTTTATAGTAGTCAGACCAGTAAGTACAACTTATTTAATGTAATTTCATACTAAATATACATTCAACTGCATCATTACCTTGACCCCTTTCCTTAAGTCAAATTTCACATTTATCTCAACTGCAGAGAAGCCACCATTTATTTTCTTACATGAGCAGTCCACACATAGGAGGAGAAGGACTTGAGCTATTGCTGGATAAAAAGCTGGACGTGACTCGGCAATGTGCGTTCACAGCCCAGAAAGCCAAACATATCCTGGGCTGCATCAAAAGTAACATGGCCAGCAGGTCAAGGGAGGGGATTCTGCCCCTTTGCTCTGCTCTGGTGAGACCCCACCCAGAGTACTGCATCCAGCTCTGGGGTCCCCAACATAAGAAGGATGTGAACCTGTTGGAGCAAGTCCGTCCTCAAAGATGATCAGAGGGCTGGAGCATCTCCCTTATGAAGACAGCTAAGAGAGTTAGGGGTTATTCAGCCTGGAGAAGAGAAGGCTCCAGGAAGACCTTAGAGTAGCCTTGCAATACCTGAAGGGGGCCTACAAAAAAGCCAGAGAGGGACTTCTTTAAAAGGACATGTAGTGATAGGACAAGAGGTAATGGATTTAAACTGAAAGTCAGTAGGTTTAGATCAGATATTAGGAAGACATTGATTACAGTGAGCATGGTGAGACACTGGCACAGGTTGCCCACAGAGGGAGTGGATGCCCCTTCCCTGGAAACATTCAAGGTCAGGTTGGACAGAGCTCTGAGTTCCTAATCTCATTGATTATCCCTGTTGATTACTCCAGGGCTGGGCTAAATGTCCTATAATGGTTCCTTCCAATCTCAACTATGCTATGATCCTTTTCTTTAACTCTGACAAAGCTTCAGACTTTGATATTATAGCCAAAATAATAGCTATATAGGGAACTTTTTAAATGTTTCACATTACTCTAGGAAATATGAAAGCTGTTAAAAATTTTTTATAGTTCTTAACAATTTATTTAAGAACAGGAAGTCAATATATTTGGTAATTTCTTATATTTTTACTCTATATACTTTACCATTACAGAGATTTCTGTTGATTTGTAGATACTGGTAAAAAAACCTCTTCCACAGTTAAGATGGTCCAGTATCATCTTTAAAATATTTTCCTATTAAAACAGCCAATTCAATGTGAACTTTATATATAAATTTTAATAGCGTATCCTGCAATGAATGCCCAGGTTTCCAACCCAGTCTACAATACTGTAAAATCAATTGTTCTCTGAATGACTGCTCATATCCACTCAGCATGAATTACTGCTTTATAAAGTACATGGATATTTTTCCCTTGTGTGCAACACAATATAGTGCATCTAGTTAAAATCAGGAGAGATAGATCCATATTTTATACTGCTTATTCAAATATTGTGTACTAGAAATCTCATTTTTCATATTGTCTCAAGATGTTCTACTGAACAATTCTCTCGGTTTTTAAGAGCAACTAGTTAGTTCATACACTCTTGGTTTTTTTCTTTTTATTTAAAACCAAAGGATTGATTCCCAATAATATCATGTTCATACAACTACTACAAACAATAGAAGGTACAAGTTTGATTCCCTCATGTAAAACAACAAAACTATCAAAGATCAGCACTTCGATTACCCTTACATAGTTAATTCATGTAAGATCATGTTCACAATTTTCTAATCTTGCAATCATTGACTTTAAGACTAGATACTAAATTTGAGCACATACTTAGGCATGTAAGTGCCTATAAACTCGGAACCGGAGTGCTGTGGTCAGTGCATCATTTGCTCCATCAAATTCTGTTCAGAGTAGAAATCAAGAACAACTATATTCAAAATGAGATACTCAAGTGTTCAAAAGACTCCGAGTACGTAAAAGCAAAAGTAATCTTATCAATGGGAAACCATACTGAATTAATTTCTCATTCCTAAAAATCAGTAAATTTCACACACATCAAAAAAAACTGATGTATTTTAAATAGAAGTGTCTTATGAACTATATGCAACTTGGCAAAGCATTTTGGGAAATATGCAATAACTTGTTTCATATGTATTGCTAGATTTAACACTAATGCTGAAGAAATAATAGCTTTTTTATTTACAGTCAGTTAAGCTACCATGCAGCACCTAGATATTAATGTCATAGAGTGACATAAAATTTTTGAATAAGCAAAAGACGAAAAGCAGGAAAGTTAAAAATGACTGTATTAGTAATCAAGTAACTGTAATTACATTGGATAATGAAGGTTTTTTCTAGATTAGAGAGTTTGAAAAGGTTAGTAACATGGCTAACAGCAATAGTTATAAAATCGATGGCTTTAATTACCAGCCTAAACTGAATGCCTCAAAAAAGACTTATCTTCTGTACACCTACAAGGATGCTACAAAAATGGAACTAGCCTTCGGAAAGTATTTCATTGAAATTTAACTCCACAAAGGTATGAATTCAGTGATATCACTTTAGCCGTCAATGTGCAAGCTAAATAACACAGATACATTAAAAAAAGAAACTCACAAAAGAAGTGATTTCATGAAACTTTTTCAGGCTTTGAATTAAAATTAACTAAGCCAGAGAAAGATCATAGTTTCAAGAGAATGAGTTTCAAACCTAGAGGAGTTTTATAAATCTCCCTAAATCTTTTCTCTGTTTTGATAAAGTGACATGCAATGGCTACATAACACAACAGAGGTTTAGGACAATGGTCTTACCATAAAATCAAATTACCAACTTTTATATAACAAGGAAAATTAATGGGAATTTCTGGTGAATCAGAGTTTATCTTTTATTTTAAATCACTTTTTTAAAGAACAGCATTCGAACGCTTGCTAATGACTTTATATTAATAAATAGCACAGATGTTACACAGCAGATGCACTGAAGAAACACCCCATATTTACCACCTAGTATACATTTAATTTGCTCTTGCTTTCCTCAAATGACTGGCATTTATGCTCTATTCTTATTAATTCCCCCTATGTATGGTTAAGTACACACAGACCACATAGACTTAGATGTAGCTTCAATTTGACAAGGGAGCCACACAGGTATACCACGTCTGCTAAAGATCCCTTATTTACAGTTGCCAGTATATCTGCACTTGTCACAATTTGTTCCGGAAAAGAAGGCAGAAAGAATAAGCAAATAACAAGAGTATTTTATATCTGAATAATTTTTTTCAGTATCAGTTATGCCCTGTGTTCCAGAAGTTAAGTACACATACTGTGAAAAGACAAACTTAATCCCTATAGAGTTTATAATTTTGTGGCTTTTGAATTTCTTAAAGTCATCTTTGCTCTTGCGCTTCCAGAAGCAGAAACCAGCACAATTCAACTACCTTCCAACTGGTACAAACCAATCATTACTTTTTAACACTTCTCCAGAGAACCTTTTTATTCATCTACTGACCAAATTAAATAGTTGCAGTTTTGAAAGTCTCTCTTCTAAAGAAAATCTCTCCCTGTATTCATCATTCTATCTGACTATATGGTAATGGTAAATTTAATGAATTCACTTAGGAACTCTTAGGGTACCTCAGCTTACTATTTCTTCTGTTCATCTGTTACTAATGAATTTTACATTCCATTAGACTGCCTATTCACCTTAGCTGTTTTTCTGGAGTTCCTCAGTCTTCCATGGTAATATCTCATTAAAATAATTTGGTATTACATATGAAATTTTCCTCCTCTTCAGTAGTGCCATTCTTTAACAGTCCAAATATTAAAATAAGATATTAATTTCCATACTGAATTTCCATACTAAAAAAGATTTCTCTATTCATTTATCTGATCCCTCCAGTCTCATCTCAGAATTACTATCCAAGTATCTGAGCACCATCTGTACAAAATCAATAGCAATAAGGCAATTTTAATGGAGCCTGTCACATTTCCTTGGGAATACTTAAGGTGTCATTTGGTTGTGAGAAAGTCTTACTGTAGGGATGAGTCTGTTATTTTCTTAAATAATGCAGAAATTTAGATCTATTCTGTCTCTTCTGAAAGATTAAAATATGCATTATTTATTTTTTCTTAATTTGTAGTAATCCCATAATCTTGAAAATTTGGTAATTTTTTAATATTTGAAATGTATGTATTCATATAATTAGTGCTGGCTTGATAGCTGTATCCAGCAAAAGGCCAAATTTTGGGTTTCTGCTCCAGCTACAACTAGTTATTAAAAGAACCTGAATAGTTTTTTAACAAGGAAGGAAGGGGACTTAGAGTATCAAAAGAAGAAAAGTTTTTGAAGAAGAAACAAGAAATTATGACAAATATATTCTGCAACAGTAACATGAAATTAGTGTTGTGATCATAAACTAAAGGCATAACTATTGTTCCATTCTGTAACTACTCTGCATAGAAATTTTTAACTGAAAATAAGAAGCACTAATGCCATACAACACTGTCATGATTACAGCAATACATTTTAGAACTTTAAATTATGAATATATTTCTTTTATTGTATAGACCAACTAATTAAGAAAAAGAATTTGAAGAAGGAAATAAATCATGTGTTAAAGTCTTGTGAGAAAATAATCTACTTGCTTCTATAAAGCATTTTATTACTAAGCAGCCTGAACAATTACAGAAACAGAAGGTGACCCCAGTTTACAGTTGTCACATTTTGATTAAGTCAAAATATGTGAAAAATCCTTTCTAAGTGTCACTAAATCTCAATTGTCATAGATATTTTCTAGATTATTTTCCTGCAAAGTTTTCACGAATCATTCATTTTTATTATGGGCTTATATATGACTAAATTAACCCAAATATAAATATTTAAATTCATTCACTAAAATGGATGCTGCCTCTGTGAAAAAAAAAAGACAGATATGTTCTTTTATTCTAAATTTACTGGAAATTAATCACAGAATGATTTTGATTTGTAGGGACTTGGGAATATTGTCGTGCACAAATAATTGCTACCTTCACAGCTTGATCAGGCTTCTCATGGCCTTCCCTAGAAAAACTAAACAATTTATGAATTTATTTTATCACATATCTTCTTTGAATTCTTTATCTAATTTTTTTAATGCTTCAGGCTACCTTGGGCCATCAATCATAGCACTTTCCTGTACCATACCAATCTATAACTTGGGTTTAATATATATTGTTCTGAAGGAAATTGTTGCAGATACACTAAACTGTCAGTCACACATTTTTCCACACATGTGAAAACAAACATTTCTGTTTGGAAATACCACAAAATTCAGAATTCAGCTTACCTTTTTCCAAAGTGTATTGCTAGTTGCCAATGTTTATAAAAAGCAAAAAAGAATGTTTCTCCATGATGCCGAGAATATAAAAATATTAGAGAGCACTGACTAGCTATGGCTAAACTCAATGATCCTAAAGGTCTTTTCCAACCTAAATGATTCTATGATTCTGACTGCTCAAGGAATATTTTCTCTCTAGAAAGACATTTCAGCTAAATAGATTCAACCTCAGTAAGGGTTTTTTTGTTACTAAAGTACATAAACCTTCTCAGATAATCATAATTAGAACACTAAATATAACAGAATGTTTCTGTGCTCCACTTTAGATTTATGTGAAGAAAAATCAGTAGTAACAAACGAGGCAAACTTCTGAGGGGGAGGGGGCAGATAAAACAAGCCAGTCTGTGTCAGACTAGATTTAGGTGTCGCAATCTAAGGCATAACTTCCACACTCATAATGCCCAGGATCCAAAAGTGACTCTTAAGAGATAAGACCTTCTTAATCATAGTTCTCAGCCATCCACAGGGAAGAAAAAAAAAATAACCTGCATAATCCATAGTCTAATCTGGATATCCCACAGAGGTTCCCCAGTTATTGTTCTGGTTTCCTCACAAGGAAATCTAGGTATTGAAGAGGACAATGAACACAACCTGCAGCGAGGGTGATACATGAGGGGTAACCATTTTTGCATTTTGACCCCATCCCTAATGAAAGCAGCCCATTTTCAGACCTGAGCAAAACTGAAGTACTACGAACATTTTTTTGCAGTACTGCAAAAAGAATAATATTGCCCTAGTGTCCTGATCTGTTGTGCATGGAATGAGCTTGGTGATTATCTTACACCAGTACTAATAGATTTTCAAAGTGACATTAAGTTACTGACATAATCTAGTTCAACATCCTACAAACCACACAACTTCAGTTCCAGAGCTCAATTTAGTGTTGAGCTACAGCCTACTGTTAAAACAGTATAGTTTTTTTTAATTAAAAAAAAATTTAAATATGGAGAACCTTCTGTTTCAATGTTATAATACAGTGTCAAAAAGCCACAATAAAAAGGTCTTGTGTTTTTAGTTTAACAGATTGATGTATAAGATATGAAGAAAAATATAATGCAAATTATCACCCAACAATATTTGCCATATCTGGGACTTGAAATTCTGCAAAACCTCACATTGAATAAATTTTAAATAATAAGACAGCATGTCTTTTGAAGAAAACAAACTGAGATTAGTATCTAGGAGGCAGATTAAGAAGAAAGATTAACTAAAACTTAATTTGGATTTCAAGTGTCTAAGAGTATTACCTCCCCATATAAAGAATTGATTTCTGGTTTGATTTGTATCTAAGATATCACCTAAGACACCACATAAAATCTTGAAAGACATTTTTCTTCTATTTTTAATTTAGTGGTAAAGCTCACAGAAAACCTTTATTAGATAGCAGTTTTCTTGAAAGATTGACAAACAGAATCAAGGGTATCCATTATCAGCAGAAATTCCCTGGCTTATTTCTGACAGGTTTTTTTCCTTTTTTTGTCTTACTCATCTTACTTTCTAACACTTTTTTCATCCAAGAAAAATTGAAGGAGGGACATAAAAAGAAAAAAAAATTAGACTTTAAGATAATAAAATCAACAGATGCTTACCTTCCTAACCTTATAGTAGAAACTTTTTAATATATATCTAGAAAGCAACTGAAAGGATGAAGAAAAAGGATGAAGCATCTGTTTCTGTGCAAAATGACTGTTTCGGCATTCTGTCAGAGATAATGCTCTCTTCTCTTCACTTTTCCTGTACCTAAACTGTTGGTCTTCGTCTTCAGCATCCTACACTCGTTTAGCTGTAAATCTAAATTCCCTATGGGTCCATTAAGTACGTTGCTAGGCAAACAGTCCAGTAGCAACTGTGAAACAGGAGGTTTGGATGGGAGTCAGTTTTATAGGTCACTACACTGTAAACCTTCACATCATTAGAGAAGAAATTAGCCTTGCTAAGTGCAACTATTACGAGTGATATTCTTTCTTTCTGCTGAAAAGACTGAGAGTCATTCATACTACACTAAGTTTTCATTAATGGGTATTTCTACATCAAAGGCATCAATAAGTATAGTATTTTTTCATATACTAGAAGGGTAAATTCTCTACTTATTGAATGTTTTAATACTATCTCTCAAGTGTTTGGAAATAACAGTCATAGCCATGTTGTACAATTACCATGCAGCAGACTTTCAGCTTACAAACTTGAAGAGCACGTATAACAGAGGACTTAACCCTAAATAAGCAGTCTGTATTGTCTTTTCTTTGGTTTAATGACAAAACACAGCAGAACTGTTCACACAAAATTACCCAGCCATCACATTATCTGATTCAGAAACGTGCCTCCTCTTAGACTGAACTATTATTTCTTTGCTGTAATGTAGCATTATCTTCAAACTGAGCACATAAACTCTTCAGAGTGATGCTTGTAATAATTCAACCACAGAACACTATCTGAGAATAGCAAACTGCAGAGTCCTGCTGATGTGACCACACTGCATTACCATGTGGAAGTCCTGCTGCTCCAATTAATAAGTTCAGAAATAAATGGAAGCAGGAGGTTCCCTGCACTTGGCAGGGGGGTGGGTTGGAACTAGATGATCTTTAAGGGCCCTTACAATCCAAGGCATTCTGCGATTTTATGATTTTATAAAATAAATAATCCCTGAAAAAAAGAACATTCCCATATCATTGCTTTTACAGGCTGGAAATGCGAAAGCAGCACACAGAATTGAAACATCAGTGCAGATCCACAAGAAAAATTTATGGCTTGGACATATGTACGTTAAGGTTCCTTTAGTTAGTAGCTTGACATTGGAGCACTTCTGACCTGAAGAAACAAAGTAAAGCAGAGCAAAATGAAAACATTTCCTCTGTGAACTTTATTCACAGGGGATGCATTAAAATACATATTATTGGAATGAATGATAATGATGAAAAGTCATTGAGAAAGCAAAGCACTCATTATATCAACCAGTTCTTGAGTTTCTCTGTCCTTATTTGTTCATTATCAGTAACTTTTTAACTTTTATGGCAGTAGAAGTACACCAATAATCCCCAACCTTTATAATCTCAGGTACGAGAAAAAGAAAAATGGGGTTAGATATAAGAAATGGAAATGTATAAGCTGAAAGATCACCACTGTCAAAAGTACAGAGATCTAGGCAGTGATAGTAATGTCAGAGATTTCTCATCACTATCAAGTCAAAGGAAAATAGTGGCAACATTTTTCCCAATTGAGCCCTAGGTAATTTTCTGTACCCCCTAATTGTTTAGTCCTTGTATGATTTTTTTTTTTTCCCAGTTTTAACATAATTCTCTGTGTATATTTACTTCTCCAGAAGTGCAAACATTTCAAACAAACTGATTTTTATAGCATTACTATAATCTTGAAAGAAGGTTTATAATTTGTCTACTTATCCTGTCAGTTCCTGAGGAAAAATATCATCACACAAAGCTGTCAGCATTATTTAAAATCTCAGATGTATGTCGTTTTGGGCTTGAACAGCCAAGATAGAAACTTGCACTTCTAGTTTTATAAACAGCAATTTCCTTGTGTTATTTGGGTTTTTTTAGAAAAAAGATTGTCAGAAGTAATTCATGACCTCTCACTGATTCTACTGGAGCAAATTCTTAAATCCATCTAATCTATGTACATAAACAAAGATGCCAGAAGAGTTCATTAAAGAACCCCCTTTTACAAACCCCCAAGTGCTTAAAAAAGCCGGCTGGGACTAACATCCTGTTTTGCAATCGCTCTTAAAAACTTGGCTTTATAATTTTCGTTCAAAAGACAAAGATTAGGTACCAGATACTACTGAACTCTGTGTTGATACAAGCCTCAGAACGATTAGCAAATTCTTAAACTGAAGAACAAAGCCTCTTACCTGACTAGTTTTATGGGAATTCTGTTGAGAAACTTGATTTGCATGTTGTGATGAGAAAGCAATATGGCATTTGTCTCCTAAAAAAATTGTCACTTAACAAATGCTGGTGGCACATTGCCACATTTTTTTTTTGTGGGCACACAGAGGCTTTAATGTCCCTACTTGCCTTCCAGAGGCTTCCCCCGACTCTGCCCCAGCCACATTTCACCGGAGTCCCTGCTCCAGCCATTCCGGGGGCAGATGTCCCGAGCCCTCTCACACAGAGAGCCTGTCTCCAGACCTGTCTCTGGTCCCATCAGCTTTTGCTGCTGACAGGACTCTGTGATGCTCCTGAGTGTGGAGCTGTCGACAGACCCTGATACCCGATCGGGGCTCTGCTCCCATGTTTGCACCCCTCGATGTGGGCACGGCGTCCTCTTAGCTTGTCCCCCTTACATACTTGCCTTGCTCTTGCTGCTCCCTGACAGCAGATACATAAATATACTTAATTATTGTTTTACACAACTGTGAAGGCTTTGCTTATAAGCCTGGACATGGAGTAGGACATCCTAGTCACCGTGGAAGCCAAGAAAGTTCATATGCAAACAGCAAACAGGTGCCTGTCTTGAACTGAACCAGATGTTACTTTCATATTCATTTGTTTAGGCACAGAAATATCTTCTTAAACCCTGCCATCAGTTATTTGCTGTCATGTTCTTAACTGACTAAATACTACTAAACAGTCTTCTTGTCCAAGTTTCTCTGATAATTTTTTTTAAGCTCGCGGAGATACTTTCTTGTTTCATTAATATTCTTGTCTCCACTTTTGCTGCATCAAGAAAAACAAACAAGCAAACAAACAATTCATGATCAGAAGTTAGAAGTTGTAATGAGGCAGTCCAAATCATCAGAACTCAAACAGTCTGAGACATCTGTGAACTATGTCCTCGTTAAAAATTATACCAATGAATAAGGAATTGAACAACAACTTTCTGCAGATATGCAGTCTACTTTTTTTGGTATGCACTTAATACCCATAGACAAAACCTGTATCATTATGTTTTTGCAAGTGATTTTCTTAGTCAGTGCATCAAAATGATGCCTAAAGTAGTTCAATCTCAGTTGCTGAGATTGCACAGTCATGTTAGCATAGACACTGCATAATGCACTCAGCCCATTAGCTGTAATATATTTTTGAAGATTGTGATAGATAGAGAAATTATTTTTGATAAGATATATGAGCCTACAGAGTCTCAGTTGCCTCAAAAAGGTAATTCCATTTCGGAATACAACAGGAGAGGAAGGAATATGATTTGGACTTGTGTAGACAAAAAGGATAATAAGTAAAATATATTTTAATAAAGTATAACAGATAAGAATCTTTGGATGTTGCAATAGTAAATGGAGTACATTGCTACTGTCTAGTGGATGCTGCCTAAATCAATAGAATTTAGAGGAAAAACAGCTTTCTAACAACCAAACACACTCACCTAATTAATACCAGAAGTAAATGAATTACCATGCGGCTCAGATTTCTAAAACGGTCATTATGAAAGTTTAAAATCATTATACACTTTAAATCAAACCACAATCTGCTATTATTAAAAAAAAATAAATAATAGATGGGAAGACTGAAAATGCATTAAAACAAAAACAACACACTCAAAATGTTCAAACACGTTTATGCTACATAACAACATCAATGGTTTTATCTTTTAAAAAATTCCATAAAGATGCTACTAAGAAATTTAATGGAAATTTAAAGAAAAGGAATCTAGACCACACATTCTTTTGTTGGAAGATATGAAGTACATTAACACTGTACTTCATATTCTAAAGAATGTAACACCCTCTCTTCCTTAATTGCATTTTTAGACATTTTCTCCATCAATCACAATCGAATCAAGAAAAAACACAGATTTGTTTACTGTGTTTGCCCAACAAAATCGTAAACTTTACCACATACACACTACTCACTGCTGATTGAACAGTTACATTTTATTTCACTCCTTGTCATAACAGGCCAAATTAAAATCTTAATCTCACAAATGTTGGCCATGAATCCATAAGGAGATAAACCCATCACTAAGTGCTTTTACTTATAAATGCAGTTCTGAAAATCACAGAGATTAAGCTGAGTTAAAAGTTGGAGACTTGCAGCTGTGTTTTACAACCATAAATGAGATTTTAAAAAGTTATATGTGCTACACAAAAGTATAAAGCTGGCATAGCAGACAGAAGTTATTTTTAATTTGTGTTTGTTTTCATTTTGGGGCATATTTGGTGGTTTATTTTTAAAAGACAATTTTTATGTTTATCAATTTTCATATTTAGTAAAATGAAAACATAGTAAACATATTTATTCGTAAAGCCTTGAGGTCATCCTGACTTTGCCAGCTGCAAGAGGAATTTACTCCAAGCAAAAACTGAAGTGCTTTTAAATGTAAAATGTGCTTGCTTTCACATGAGCAAGCAGCCTGCAGATAAAAAATGCCTGCCACAGATTCAAAAGATAATGGTGGTATGTTGAGCTCTCTTCAGAATATTTGTAACTAAATTTGTTGATCAGAGGACCACTGAATATCATAACAAACTATATTATAATATGCAATGGACACAGATGTGATATCTGACAATTGGATGCCATTTGTTGCTCACTGGTTTTTTTTTTTAATTAAAAAATGCAACTGTTTCCTTTCACAGCCGATGTTATATAGGATAATTTATATTGAAAATGCAGAAAAAAGTGGGGATAATGATAGAATAATGATATCACATTGCCTAAAGAATGTTTTAGGCCTGAAAACATTGGGATATTTTACAAGAGTTGCCACCACCACTGTGAGCATTGCTGGCTTGGGCTGAGCATTTCTGAAACAGAAAGCTGTTCCCATGTAGATGTCAGCCTACATAAGAGTAGACTGAGTGGCACCATCAGTGGGGAGACAGTGTAGATAAAAGCCTAAAAAGCTTCTAACTTAATTGAGAATATTCAAAAAGCATCTAATCATTCTAGCAAACAGATGGAGGCAGAGGGGTAGCAGAGAGAGCAGCCATTAAATACTGACAGGCTCTCCTGGGTTTCTGTGCTCATGAGCTGAACATCACATGATACTGCATTTCCAGTTCTGCACCACTGAAAGACTTCAGTCTATAAAGATGTAAGTAAACCGGTTTTGCCATTATAAGCCCTTTTAACCTGTCAGCATAGCACAGACATTTTTAGTGTACACATACATTAGGTTTCACAGATTTGGACTACCTGAAGGGCTTGGGTTTTATTCTTGAGCTCCAGCAAGATAATACTTTAAAGTTTTTTCAGGCACCTACTACTCCTACCCGAATTCAAGACTTCTTCATTTGTCAATTTGTAATTTTAACATCTACATAGGTGGTTGAATAAAACAAGAGACTTTGATATTTTTTATGATGTCATAATATTTTTGTTCACTGATTCTGGGACAGACACCAGGAACTAGCAGATATGGTTGCAAATCAAAAATGTTCTAAGAATCAATTCGTTTCATATTTCCAAGAATTTATACAGTTCCTTTAGAACTATCTGGATAAAGAATGAAAACACACATTTTAAAAAAGGTAGCCCAAAAGTAAGCTCCTAAAAATATTTAATAATGTTTTAAATTTAATTAACACTTTGAAACTTATGCCTTCATTTCTTTGATAGTTTGGATACCAAACTTTCTCCTACTCATTTGTCAAACCTAATGCTGGCAAACAGATCAGTAAATTATGATTCACCCAGGCAGAAACATGCTACATGGGTGACTGTGTGGCTCACTACACTAAATTCAGGATTAGTTACATATGACTGGGGCACGAATGCCAAAGATGAAATGTTTTTCACCACTGACGAGGTGGGTAGCATGCAGTTTTACTCAGGATCCTCTCTATGAACTTATGCTTTTCAAGCAGTGTATTTAATCCTTGCATTGTTCAGAAAGTCTGAGACACACAGCTGGAAACTAAGCAACTAGACCGAAACAGTAAAATATCAAAGGTACACTCAGGTTAGATCACAGTGTTCTATAGAATATCTTTACAATATGTAAGGAAAAAAAAATCTCTGCTAGGTCAACATATTCATTGACTTCAGTAGGATAACATTTCATCCTGAAAAAGTAACATTAGAGGCATATACGGTTCCCTGGTTAAGTAGCCCAAGTTCTATAACAGATCAATTTCCCCTTGGCTACCATTCCCTGTTAGACTTGCCTCCAAGCTGAGCCATCAGTAAAAATGTCTAAAACATTTCACTTACTTTGGCAAAATTGACAAAACTGTATCGCTCTTCCCAAACCTGGCCAAATCTTCACACTCTCCAACCTCATTCTTCTGAGTCCTAACTGACTTGAAGCTTGCCAAAAGATCCAATCCATGCCAAGTACATTTACATTTGTATTTTAAAAGCTGATTTCACACAAACATCAGATAATTTTTTTTTAAATAAAAAAATTAAACACACTGAGCATTTCTTCATTAGAGACCACAAAATTTATTCCAATATAAATCAAAGTATGGAAGAATAGGAATATGTCTAGTCAGGGTGAAATTTGTCTTACTTAAGGTACAAGGAAATTAGTCATATAGCCATGAACAACATTTTCCTGGCAAACTTATTTTTTTTTAATTCATTCCAGATACTCTATCAATAAGGATCCACAGATCCTGTTTTCAATAAATTCCAAAGGAATCATAGTTTCAAATATTTTCCTAGTGTTTGCAATCCAATACTTGCATAACAAGGACAATAAAAGGACAATGAAATTAAAGCTTCATAGGCAGTTCTCATTTTCCAATCTGAGAAAAATATAAATATATAAAATCAATAAATAATTAATTAAAAAACCCCAAAACAATATATCTGTGTCTTTTAAAACTTTTGTCTTCAATGCTTTTAATTTTCTTGTTAAAACCAAAGGACAAAAATATTTTGATATTATCTTGTGAGACCCTATGTATTGTATCAAGTCCTGCAATACATCTGCTGACACAAGTGATACTCCAGGGGTCACCAGTAAAGAGAAAATTCCCAGTATGTACTATAAAGTGTAATCAAAGAGAATATTTTATACCATCAGAAATAAATTCCTAACATTTTGCACTTAGTGCAAAATGGCCTAAGCCCATATTTTCTAACCTTATAATGATATTTGACCAGTGTAGGCAATTTTATGAATATATGTTAAAGTTACTGTATTAACTCACTTTAGTAGCAGTAGGAAAGATCACAATCAGCATAACAGGTAAAGGCAGCAAATTAACTATATTTTTATTAGGTTACCTCTACTACTTTCATCCAACATTCCTTCTCTGTGACTCCAAGAATTAGCCGATCTGAGGTTTCTTTAAGACATTCTCATGTAAATTATTAAGGGATATAAACTATTTTCACTCTTTTCTATACAGTGCTCCAACATGACTCTCATTACTTTATTTGACTGAAGACAAGTACTAGAAAAAAATGGAAACCACCACCTGAAAAAAAATTAAAGTGTATTTGAGATCCAGCATACTTGGTAAAGCTGCCTATTCCACCTCTGCATCAGTGAAGAGCTGTTCTCTTCTAAAGACTTTTCTTTCTTTTAAATGAGGCCATCTAGTATGAAGTAACCCTGAGAACAAGACACAAGCAAAGATCCATATAATAAACTTCTTTCCTCAAATTGTTTCAAGTCCTCTCATGATTTCTGTCCTGATTCAGTTATCTGGCTATTATTATTAAAAGGTATCTCGACTTGAAGCAACTTTTATAACAAACCAGGATAGCTTTTCAGAAATTATACACTATCAGATCCTCAAGAGCAGAAAACAGTTGTGAAGAAACTCTGCATGTTAACAATAATTTTCAGATGAAAGTGAGTAGTTTTTTCATGATATTTAGGAAGATGGAGCCCAACAGTCCTCCCTGCTACAGATGAGGATTGTTAGCTTTATAATTAATGTCAAGTAAAATTAGCTAAGTCACACAGCAAAACATGAGGAATATTAGATTTCTTTATTTTATTTCTAATGTATATTAGGAATCATACTTGCAACTTCTTTTCTAACTTGATCTAACTGCAGGCCAGATGACAAATCATCTGGATGAATATTACTACTATTATTTAATCTAGAGAAAGATTATATCTCATACGATTTCACCAATAGCAAGAATTGACTTGTTAGCAAGGGAAAAGGATAACATTAAACATTCAGTGATGATCATAGTCTGTCAGAATTTTTCTTCTACCAACTGCCATTCTTTGAGAGAAGGAGATCCCAGATATCAAAACACTGTGAAGCAAACATGCTAAATACAGTTAAGTCATCCTCAGGAAGAACTGCTTGCTTTTCCAAGTGCTTTCTCAAAAAAGTATAAAAGGAAACTATTAACATAGTTAAAAGTGGAGTGATTGGAGAAAGGGTTATTCAGCCAAGAATAGGCAATTTTTCAATATGTGTTTCCCATTTTTAGAATGCATATTTAAATAAATAAATAATTAAAATAAATAAAATAAACATTTTAAGGCACTGGTTCCCTTGATCTACCATACGTAACTGCTGCGTCACACTGAAGAGCATAGATTGCCTTAGAAAGGAACTTTTTGTTTAGAACTCAGCAAAAAAGGAATTTGTTTCAGGTCTGGGATAATAGGCACCAGCACAATATGAATATCAACACAAATACTACAGGCTGGTCCATCAACTTTCCAATTAAGTCCTATTTTTTGTGGGTTGTGAAAAGATAATATAGGATACATAAGTGCTTTGCAGACTAGCCAATATAAAAACAACAAAATCGTCCATTCAAAGTTGAACTCTATTTACAGAATTTCTATCATTAATTAATAATTCTATTATTAATTTCTATTTACAGAATTGATAATTTAATAATCAATCTATTTATAATCCAATTTTGAGTAGACAAATTATTTAAAATAAATAATGCAACAAGAATCTCAGCTTTAATTTAAAAAAACAAAAAATCCCATTCCTCCTCACTCAAACAAAACAAACTTTTTTTTGAAAAATAGCACCCTGTGTCCTTCAAAAGCTAATTTAATGGTTCTCCAGGAGCATTCTTGTGATTTTTGAATGGTTGAGGCAGAGAGTATTCTCTCAGTCAGCAGAAAGGCACAACGGATTTTGATTTATGACTTGTTATTACTGGCTGTATGGACTGTAGCAAATTGAAGTTAAATTATCACCCTCATAAACACTTACAATGTAGAGCTGTTTAAACTCTGTATCTTAGAGAGATGCTAAAGGCAAAACAAAGTCTAATTCTTTCTTTTTCTTTGTTTTTTTTTTTTTTTTAACTTAAATCAGCATCTGTAGGATTTCCAGCCAGTTTGTATCTGCTATCTGAATTATCACCTAGATTTGCTGAGAGATTTGCTAGAGACTGATGAAGAAAGCACATCATTATAAACTTTGACTAGATATAGTCAAGGTTTTGTCTCTTGGGGGAGGAGAAGGCTACAAAGTCGCTTCCTGCCTTGTGAGTTAAAGCACATATGAGTTCATGCAGAAATACCATGGAGCAACTTCTCCCTCCCTCTGCACACTAGTACATCTGCCCTGCAAATACAATTGTTTCAGAAAATACAAAGTCGACATTTGCAAAGCTAAGACCATTGGTAATGTAATGAGGTAATTACATGATTTGGGTTTTTTTCATTACAGACTTAATATATTCAGAGAATTATTAAAAACAAAGAAACAAACAAACCAAAACCATGCTACCAAGGATGAGCCATGTTTTAAAAAGCAGAGCTGAATAAAGTTTATTATTTTCCTGTCTTTATCTCTAAACTAGTGCCTCTTCCATGCACTAGGACTTTATATATATATATATGTGTATATATAACCTCTATAAAAGGAAATTCAGGAAAAGGGAACATATGAGTTAGTAAAAGAATTTAACAAGGTTAAGAAAACGGTAGGAAAAAAACCAACTATGGAAAAAATGCAAAGTGATATAGAGATTTCATATCAACTTAAGTATCTGAACGACACAGTATTAGTTGAACATCGAACTGCAATTTGCTCATCACTCATACTTTTGGCTCCCTATATTACTAGTATAAAACAACAGACAATCACGCAGCAACAAATATGTGAACACCTATTTACAATGCAAATACCTATTTACAATGCACACCAGCAATCTAGCCGTATGGTGGGTTTTCCCCACTTACTGAAATTTATTTATGAACTATCCACCTAATATTTAAACTGGATGCTGAAACTGCTGTATTTTCACATATGCCTACCAGAGTTATATTTAGCTATCATCAAAGAAGGCCATTAGTCAGACTGTCAGGCTAGTAAAGACAAAAAAACATAGCGGAGGAGAGCAGATCTGAAGCATCACGCTCCCTAACGAGAGCACAGTGCTGATGGTAATGAAATGGGCTGGCAGTTTATGAGGCATACACTTTTGTAGTTTCTTTCCTCTAGGCCTTCCATTGTCTCTGGAGAGAGATGTTGAGCAGTCAGTGAGTTGCCTGGTGGTCAGGGAGAAAGTGAAGCACCTCTTATGTCCTCTTCTAGTCAATGGCCCAACACTGTTCAAAGGCACGGGCTACAAACATCTGACATTTGTGGAGGCTGGGATACTGGCAGGCACAGCTGGCTTGTGGCTGGGGCACTGGGTTCACTTAAAAGAGGCCAGTGGATAGGGGAGGGAGAACAGAGAACAACAGCTGTTCTGCTTCAGCAAAATTTTACAATTCATTAGATGAAGACAAAATAAAGCATTTTATCTTTGCTCTCAAGGGGGCAAAATTAAATTTTTCCAACACTGCTGAGTAGCTCTAAGATGTGGCACATCTAAACTAATGATGTCAAGTTATTTGTTGCATTTTTTACCACACACATTATCTACACTTGGCTAGTGATACTTTGTATCACTATATAATTACAAACCTATACCGTCTCCATTAAATTCACACCAGTAAACATTTCTTTGAACTGAGTGAAACAAAGCATTTCGATGTATGCTCTTCTCAGAATTTATCATAAATATTAGAAATATATTCAGTAAACTAGATTACAAAGGAATAGTAATTTCACAAGAATCAAAGTAAGAGGGTGCTTAATTGTCTCAGACCAATAATGGAAAAATTATTGCAGAATCAATTAAAAATATATTAAACAAATGTATTTTAGGTGGCAGCAACCCCCCTTCATTTCAGTGTATATTGCCTTGGGTTTTATGAGCTTGATAGTTTTACATCAGAAACTGTGGGATACAAAGAGATAAACTACAGTTATTGTCTTAGGCTAGAAGGTAAACTAGCAAAAAACAAAAGAAAAAAACCCCAAACCATTAAATATATCATACACTTTTTGTAGTGGATTAGAATTTTTCCACAGAACTGTTTTCCACCTTTTCTCTACCCACAAAAAATTCGATTTTAAGAAACTCTTCTCTAAATGAGAAGAACCAAAACGACTGTTTCCTGAAGCAATGAATATTTAAAACATTCCTGGAAGGTTCTGATCAATGACAGGGATTATTTGCGAATGTCACATCTTTCTCAAGTATCCTCTGCTTTAGAGACCCTGGAACCTTATCTTTTAATTGCTGTATGCCAAGAAAAGGCCTTATGACAAGCATAATGATCCACTCAAGAGTGCCAATAACAGTAAAATAGTAAGAACAAAGAGGAGTGGAGGATACAGGAAACTTGTCTTAGTCTTTTTTCTTTTTTTTTTTTTTTTCTTTTGTGACAGGGACATGGAAAACCTTTGAGTTTACATTTTTCCTGAATGGATGCAGACAGATGTTTTAATTTCCCAAAGGATGTTAAGTCTATGGACCCATCTTCATTGTATCATAGCCACAAGCTACAAAATCTCAAAATTCTGGCAGATCTATGCTCTCTCCTTTAAAATATTCAAGACATACAAGATGGAACATTAGAAGTTAGTGAAAAGGGAATACCTGGAATAAAAAGGCTCCTCACGTACATCTTCATGTTGTCAACAACAGATGCCAACATCTAGCTTGCAAATTCTTATTTAAATGAAAATTGACAAATTCTTTTTCTATTTTTTTAAGTCAAATAACATGACATTTAAAAATTAGAGCAGAAAACATATATAAAGATATTTCTAAATTAATAAAGACATAATTATTTACAGAAGCACATATGCATTCAATCAATAAAGGGCCTGTGACTTTATCCAATAATAGTATATCTGCAAAATCATAATATTGAACACCGAATACACAACCTTCACAAGGAAATATTCACTATTTTGTTATGCTGTTTTAATTAATACATGTAGGAAAAAACAAACAGTTAAACAACTGGTATATTTCACAAGCAGGACAAGAGGCCACATTTGAGAGAGACACAAGTATTCCTGAACTATTTATGCAGACATTAGGATTTACAACAGAAAATACAAACATGACAGCACAAAAAAAAACCGTGAATGAGTTTCCCAAAAGTGCAGGGAATCAAACACATCCATCTTAAGGCCTTAGATTTAAGCTAGAGTCAACACAAGACTTTCCAGTTTTCTTGAGACGGAATCTCCAAGGACATTGCATTCTGTTCCCTTCCTTCTGTCCCTTCTCTTCTCCTAAATAAAATAAAGGAACTTCTACCCAAAAATTCCAAATATATTCTAGTAGTAAGTCTTTATAAAAGATGGGGTTATATCTGAAATCAGTGTATGTTTTACTGCAGGGGTTTTCATCAAACTATGTAAAAAGTTGTGGATGTTGCAGTGGCATGACAGCTTCAGGCTCAGCTGCCAGAAACAACTCAGTTCATGAACAGATACACTAGATGTCAATCACAGAAGACTGATGCCTTCAGGATAACGTGTGCCCAAACTTTGCTGTACCACTGTGCTGGCTATTTTACAGAGCAACAACAGTATCACTTACAGCACAAGAAGACAATTTTGCTCTTCCAGCTAAACAGCAAAGAACGCAATTACAAGACACTCTATAGCAGATAACAATTCAAAGCATTATGGTATATTAAGATGAATGAGGTCTCCTTGTGACTTTTTATATACATATTGAACCACTGAATTCTTACTGGTAGGAGTAGGAAGTAAACCCCTCTTTATATTGTAAAAATATTTTTTTGCTTTTTGTTCTAAAAAAGGAATAATTTTTAATGAAATTAATATACTTTAAATTTACAAATTTGCATTCAAATATCAACAAGAAGTAGTAGCATTAGATTTGGATAACGCCTTCATAAGAACATATATAATTCATGCTATAACTTAAAAGATAATTCTGCTATAAAATATATATATATATCCATTGTACATATACAATTCCATTTTCCAAGTGTAAATATTGCAATAAGATGCTTTATCACTGATTGCTGCTCTCTAATATACCAAACACCAGCTTGGAAATTCAATATTTTCAAGAATACTATTAAAATGAAACCCTCACTCCCAAATTAAAATAAAATACAGTAAAATATACCCGTGATAAATAAAAGAGTATTCCTGCTGCCTTTGTCCACTTCTTTTTTTTCCCCATATGGTATCTCATTTGTCATATGGAGGTTGCAAAATCACACTTTTAGAGAACAAATTAGAAAAATGAAGCATAAATAATAAAGCCTGCTCAGCAGTCATGTTTTCCAGTGCTCTGTAGGGTAGCTGCAGGAATTTTCCATGCTGTGAGTGTTAATGAGACCCTCCATAGGCACCATTATTACATAAAAGCAATCACCTTTTCAAATCTGTACTTCTTAAAATCAGTATCTTGAAGCAAAACAGGTAGAATCATGCAGATACCATTCCCATTTACTGGTATGCAATCATTAGCCAAAAAAGGTTGACAACAGAAAAGTTACCACAAGATGTAAATGCTTCAATAAATAAGCACAGAGTCCAGAAGCACTTGGAGAACATGCACAGTTTTGAAGACTACAAAACTGTCCCTAAACATATGGTTTTCCCGATAGAAGAAAACATACAGGAATTACTAATTAGCTAAAACTGGCTGGTTTCAAGATACTTAGGCACTGAGAACAGAATGGGTATCTGACCAAACTCTATAATGACAGCAATCTGGCATGAAGGAAATTCATACAAATTCTCTACACTGTATTTCCAAGTTGCAGTTTATAGTTTATAAAATTTATTTAAATTAAAATGTGGGAAAATTTTCCACATGGATGCCAGTAAAGTTTGGCTAACAGTTACCAGCACAAGGCAATTGTCACTAACCAGAATTTCATACAAGCAGATTTCCAAAACAGCCACTGGACTTCAGCCAAAGGCAGTTTCAACCAGTAAAGAACTTCAAGCTTTTAGTAGAAGTCCCTCATCTCTATTCCATTTCTGAACGACTAACCCCCTGGGCAAAGACATGTGAGGTCTATCAGCCCCTAATACTTGATAAATTTTAAAGTGAAAGAATATTAGTTCCTTCTGCCAAAAATGCACAGCTGATCATACTACTTGCTATATTTAGTGACGGAAACATGAAACCATAGCATGCCTGATAGCTATCTTGCACTGTGGTCTTAGTTCAAAGTGATTTCTCTTTTCCAGGCACTGCCAAGTTTCTCCACAGTTTGAACAAATACCCAGATAAGAGATGACTTTTTTTAAACAAGACCTACCTCTTCCACAAATTGAACACTGACTTTTGGCAAAAGCTTGCTTTAGGTCACCCTTTCTGAGTTGCATTTCCGCTTCTGATGATGCAAACTAATCCTTGGGTTTGCCACAGTTCTCATTACCAATAACTGATTCAGGCAGGTCACACTATATAATGGAGTAGTCCTTTTTGGTATAGTGCTACCTCTTGCCAGGTAAAAATACATTTTTTGAATAGTAGTACCTCCTGAATGAGCCCATGCATGTAATTTGGGCTGCAGTTCCAAACTGAACATAGTAAACACATACCAAAGATATCTCTAAAAGCCAGCTTTGCTAGAAGTTAGTTATGGCCCTTCCCTACTCTTTTCTGGCTTTGATCCCCATCAGGCCCATAATTAAGCAATTTCAGCACACTAAGTTATCAAAAGCACTTTTATTTTGGTGGCCAGGTTGTCTTCCTGATGCTTTAGTGTGCTGCAAGAGCTCAATCAGCATCTGATGTGAACTGAAGCGTTTTAAAGAGAGCAGTAAGTGAATAGAGTGAAGGAAGGGAGCAGCCAGCAGTAAAAGGGGTTTGACTGCTAACACACTTATTTACACAACAAAATGCACTTTCTGAGTGCATTTCACTTTCATAGAAGTGAAGAAACACTGGCTTTATGTAAGATTTTCATCCTTAAACTTAAGTAAAGTATGACTTCACAAATACTTACTATGCAAACATGTAACTGCAAATAAGAAATGCACTTCATTAATGGCTCTTCCTAAAACCAAAATATGATGATGGGCAGACTTGAGAATGGCAATTTATTTGAGATAAATGATCTATAAATGTGACTTGCTAGAATGGAGTGTGGGAGGGAGCGGCACTGTGACAGCAGCCATTTTTGTCTAAGACGAAAATTAATTTTCCTTCCAGTTTTAGACTGGAATATCATCAGCAAGGAGTCACATACAGATATTTGATAGTTTCAGGGAGTAGACCACATAATTGAAAAGTCATTTCATCTCATCATGATTCCATCAAATAACTCAGAAAAAAAGTAAATTCCATCACTGTTCATGTTTCCAAACAGTAGATGAACTTCAGTTTTCAAAGGCAGAAGGCTTTCTACACTATCCCAGTGGCATGTTACAACACTGTGTCAATTAGTAGTGTAATCTACATCATCTACTACATCTTCTTCATTTTCTTTTTTCCCCCTCTCTCTCCCCTTCTCTCTATTTTTAATGAAAAAGTGAAATGCTGCTACTGCCTGCCAGACAGGAAATTAGCTCAACATTAAGGACAAGTAAAATTGCACTAATACTCACTAAAAAAAACATAGCTATTTTCAAAGTTTTTCTTATTGCTTTTCTACTCTGTTGCATAGACATTTGACTAAGCCAATAAATAACTTGGTCCAGAGCACAGCAAAGTCAAGGGAAAATGTCTCACAATATTTAAATTTAGACACGTCTGCTACAAACTGCTATTTCAAAGCACTTTGAATTACTGTCAACATCAGTGTTACAACTGTTATTACCACAAGAAGCTTACTGCCACAGGATGTTTTACAGACTAAACGTTTTAAGAGCTACAAAAGGGGTCACCAGAAGTTTTGGTGGGTGGATATTAAATTAGTTGAAAGGCATTAAACAAAATAATCCAAATGTAACTTGTGGCTCAGACAGTCCCTGAATGCCTATCTTTTGGAAGCAAGAAGCAGGAGGGGGAGAAACACATGATGCTTTTTCCATATGTTGCAGTCTGGGCAGATTGATGAGAGTTTGTTTTTTCTTAAATACTGTTTATGTCTTTATTCTGTCAAGAAAATTCCTTATTTCCTAAAACCCACTTACTGCAGGGTAAAAGAAAAAGAATGTGAACCCCATAAAATGCAATGTTTTCAATGCCTTCATTTTTAGTTATGTTGGGTTCTCATTGATAGCCACTGATATGGTATAAATAAACAGGGCATTCTAGTAGCAGACTTTTTTTCCCTTGTATCAGATTCAGTAAGTAATGTTCCACATACTGTGACACCAAAAGGACTGGTGCTCTTCGTCTGTTCTAACATGGTTTCGAAGAATTATACTCAAAGGCTGTTTTTCTCAAAGCAAATTTTGTGCAGACATCAACTGCCAGAGTAGATTAATCTCAATATGTCAAGTTATATACATGAATCATAAGGTTCGGTATAGTGGACATTCCTATATATCAGCTTTCAGTGAGGTGAGTGCTGATAATTTTTTCCTCATGTAATTACCCCTTGGGTTTATTTGAACTCTTTTATTGCTAATTTTCCAAAATAAAGATTTACACTAGAATCAGCAACTTTATGCAGAACTGAACATCAATTTAATGCCTATGGAACTATATTTGTGTTTCAAGAAAACATACTGGGATAAGTTTCTCAGGACCTCAGTCCTGATATAATAAAGAGTTTATAGATCAGAGATTACTTTTCATTTAAATCATGAACTACTTTGTTGTGTGTTCACAATTATCTACTTTGTCTCCTCAAGTAGAGCGAGCCAGATAAAACTATATGGGGCCAGGAGAAGTTTGTGCCATCATAGTGACCAACTGAGGGACAGAAAGTCCCGAAGGCAGCAAGATATGGAAGAGCAGGGAGTGCCAAGGGGAGCAGGGCACATGCAACCAGGCATCAGAGGAGTAAGAAATTTAGTAAGGATCAGAGGCGCTGATTCAAAATGTTCTTAACCCCGAAAAGTCAAGTAGTAGTTGAAACCATCCATGAATGAAGGAGCTACTTGCAAGGAGTCACAGCGCATGGAAAGAGTAATATTGAAACCCTGTTTATGTTGGTTTGCCTAAGCTAGCTATATGGTGTGTTTGTTTGGGTTTGTTTTGCTCTATGTAAAAATAATTATACAGTATATGATGGGTTTATGACTTGAAAATCCTTTTGGTCTTTTTCAGGAGGACCCTATAAAGAGAAGGTCAAGGCAGATTCTCTTCAAAGCTCTGATCTTCTCAGAGAACCATGAGACCTTGCTACAATTCTTCTATCAAATCTCATTTCATTATTTCAATATTATATTTTAATATCTTTTGTAGATTTGCAATTCCTAGATTTACAGAATGTATGGAGATGTGCTTTATAGAGAGATTTAGAAAAATTTATAAAGTTCATTTTATAGGTTTGTAGAAATTATTGACAAGTCTTCTTACGGTAGATGAGAAAAGATTTTTTTTATTTATTTGATACCTAACACTTGTGCCAGCTACTTAGCAGGAGGAAAGAATTTCAGTTTATATTAAATTTTTTCTTTGTGCAGAATTTGCCCAGTAGGAATTATGTCTCTGTCTGATTTAATGGATCAATGCTGAATGACAGGAAAAGATAACATATATTCATCCAATTTTCTATTATATTCAAATGAGGTATTATAAAAAAGTTGTTATTATTATGAGTAAGATTCTGATAACTCTTCCCAACAAGATATCATTCAGATGGAGAAGAAATAATAGAAATGCTACTTGAAAGCTAAACAGAAGGGCAACGGTAACATACACATACAACTCAAAAATACATAGCAAACATACAGTCTCTAGAAATGACAAATGTATATTAAGTGAGCTATATCTGGTTGTCACCGAATAACTAGAGCAAAGTACGAGGCCAGGTCAACTTTCTAGCTCCAAAGAAAGAGTTTACTTGAGGAATCTTTAAAGTGAATCTGAATCTACAAGGGCATATTGTGGGAAAATAGGTTAAGAACAGGCAGTATTACTATTTTTAGGCACAAAGGAAATCTAAGAATATGCACGTATGTGAATCCCAACAGAGAGAGCAATGTCAAAAAAAAACCAAAGAGATTGAATACCTAGATAGAATAAATGTTTCTGTCACTATGTGAAATGACTAAGAACTACAATGATCAAAAAAGGTCTAAAATATACTCCCGTAACTGAATAAACTGCTCTGCAAGTTAGAAGGACATATAATCAATTTTTTCCATAATTTCCATTAGTGATAGAAAGTGTTAAAAAAAGAGAACAATTTACGTATCACACTGAAGCTTTGTGAAGTGTGCTTATTGTTCACAAAGTGCTCCAAAATAAAAAACAGCTGCTCAGACACTTATATTGTTATTAAAATACTTCTAACAGACTGAAATAACAAAATAGTTTTGAAGGCTCTCTAGTCAGATGACCAGACCTCCTAGTTTTGCAGTCAGCCTCAGAATTCAGTCATGCATTTATCAATAGATTTTGTTTTCGTCCTGGTCCATTTCCATCCCTCTTTCCCTTGTATTTCCCTATAATCCTGCTGATTTGGAGCCCAGCTCTAACAGGGTATGTTATTGCACAATTACATATTTTTCCTACCTGTCCACCAGTCTCCTCCCCAGTTTGTAAGGAAAGAAAAATTACTGACTTATCGATCTCATTGTAATTTAGTTTAAGAAAGTAAGGATGTATCACCTAAACTAGTATCCTGTCTGACAACAGCCAAAAATGGGTGTTTAGTGAAATGCATAAGAGGGTAGCTGTGTGTTCAAACTACTCTAGCAAATTTTTCTAGCTTTGAGCAATTTTCACTCTAAAGAAACCTGAGCCAAAAGTGACATAGGAGTCAACTCTGATACGATTGCTTTGCCTCCCTTCACAAATCCTCCCATTTGAAAGTTTTGTTAAACAATTTTCACCTACTTTAGCAGAGGAGTATGAAGTGTCAATGTATTAAGTTTTGTGGTATTAAGCTTTCAAAAATATAAGGAAAATCAGCAGCAGGGGAGACACTGAAATTAAATACCCTCATGGGAGAAGACTGTAGAATGACCATAATAATTCTCTGATCCACATGGATTGTATTGTGGCCAGAGGAGTCATGTTGTAGTGCCTTCCCTTTAGGGTGGAATTCACAGCATGGTGGTGGGAATTATACAGTGTGTTAGACAGAAACTAGAAGTATTATGGCATTTAGAAAGCACGGGCAACCGGGGGAAGACATGGACTTACTGCTGTGTGGGACAGCAGAGGAAAGAACTTAGAATACTGCAGGGAGAAGGATAATGTGAGAAAACAGGGAGGAAACTAAGATGTGTAGAGGCATATATCATAACTTTGAAGGAAATCTGGCTTCTAGCTCTGTGTGACACCTGAGTGCAACAAAACCAAAGATATTCCACTCAGTCCAAGGTGGAAAAAGTAGAAGGCATCAGTGTTAAAAGGAGGTGGGAGGAAAGCAAAATAAAATGTAGCAGTGGCAATATGGAGAGAGCAAGCAGTCTATACAGTAAGACAATTCCAGAAAAACATTTCTCTACTATTTGAACAAAAGTCCACAAATTAAAGTAGATGAAAAAGTATTTAAAAGACAAATTCCTCAGGTTCAAGTTTAAATGCTACTTTGTGATAATATTTAGGATTTTTTAAAAAAATTGTAAAAATAAAACAAAACAAAACAAAAACAAAGATAAAAAACCCTCAAAAACAAAAACAATGCCAAAAACATTAAATACCAGCTAAAATAACAATCTTCTCTCACATTGTGTTGTTCTACAGCTCCCTGGCCGCCTCAGCATAAAACACAACCATAGATCCATAGTACAGATGACAATAAAAGCAACAGTATCTCTCAGGATCAACCTCCAAATTGCTATCAGAATGTCGGGGGGGAGGGGGGGGAAAAGAAGTTTATGACATTTCATAATTTCTTTTCATTTAAACCGGAAAGAATAAAATTCTCTCAGAACAGAAATTCAAAATTTATTGCTATTCCTTAAAAATACAAAAACTTAACAATTTTGAATTATTCTAAGAAATATAATTAGCCCAATAAGAAATAGGATCAGCAAATTGAATCTAATCTAAAATTGCTATCTTTTGATATAAATTAAATTTTTCATTTTTTTCAACCTTCTCTTAAGTTTTAGGAAATAACTTCAGATCTGTATGCCACGAGGACTATACAGAGAGTTCTAAGAGCCACCAGATATCGATGCAAATAGTTTTTCCATGAATAAACAGTTGTTTCAGTGCATAGATGTAATAACTCTTTTCATTAAAGAGCTCAGTACAAAAATTTACCTTGTACAAGTACGTAGAAAAATTTATGCTTTCTTTTATTTGTTATAATAAAATATATATATATAAAATATATATATAAAATAATATATATATATATATAAAATAATATATATTATGCCACCACTTAACAAAGTGTTTGGGCACAGGAAGAGTTATGGACTGCCAAGATAAACATGGCTCAATCTTTATGCCTAACTGGCTCCCCTGCCTACAACTGGAAATTCTGTGTGGCTCCTACATACTGCCAGGCTATGCTGGAACATATTTATTGCCAGCTCTCAGTACTACAGGGAACATGGAAAGCCCAGGGTTGAAGGGGAGACAAGAAATGTTGTACACTCTAAAAGGTAGAATTTGGATAGAAATTACTTGATGGGCAATGCCTGTCAAAGGCATGAAAGTTTTCAGCTGAAATGAGAGCACAGATCCTCTGCTTTGACAAACAAACAGCTGTGCATATCACAGTGCTTTTTCTAGAGCACTCAGAAAAACAGGCTAAGAAATGGACAATTAATTACTTGAAAAAGCAGCTTGGAGGAAATTATATATATACTGTATCTCAAGACACTAAGAATCAAACTTTGCTATCATTATCATAGGAGGTCTTGTTCCTCAAACGCGGACAGAATTCCTGACACCATGAAATACTTATCAGATTTTTAAACTCCACAAATGCCTAGATTACTCCTCCTCATATTATTTTGGATAGCTGTAGATACTATACATAGTTAGTATTTTTATTGTAGTTCCTTGGCCAACAATTGATTCCATATCTTGTAGCCCAAGCTGCTCAACACAATTTTTACATTTTGACCTTGTTTTCAGCCTGCTATTTCATTTCATGCCAACCTGTCATAACCTTTAATTCATCAAGAGAACAAATGAAGTATTAAGCCATAAGTCACTGCACTGCTCTTTTTAACATACAATTGTGTTTTAATTATGCTGGGCTTCTGCCATTTGCAGCATACATCCAAAAGACAAGAAGACCAGAATTTTGAGAGCACTATTCGACTCACCTTAAAGATGCTTAATTTTCAGAAAGGGCTACTTCTATAGTGAATCATGCCCATAATCCTTCATCTCTTGAAAAAATTCTCAAATTTCTCACCTCATAAGTTACACCCTTAAAATAACTTTAAAGGTTTTTCTCATGTGATAAGTTTATCTTTCTTATTTCCTTGACTTACTGTGATGACAATTATATGACAATATTAATTAATAAACATGAAATAATATAAGAATAATAACAGATAAATTAAAAGTGATACTTAGTTTGCTTTCAACTACTAATAAACTATACTCTGATCTATCTACAATGTCATACCCAATTTAACACTCAAAGTTAGCTGTACTCAGAAATATTGTACTCACAAGAAGAGGTGACTCAGAATGTCAGTTAATGAAAATAGTAGTGTATTTCCCATAATATCACTAAATATAATCACTACTTCATGATGAAGCAGCTAATGATCCACATTAGAAAAAGAAGTCTGAGAGAACATTTTAGTTTAGTTACAAATTTTTTGAGGTTCAATAGATACAGAAGATAAATTTTAGATATCTTCACTTTCTCTTTAATGAACCATGAGTATTTGAATACTGAAATGAACTAAACATAAATGTCCTTTATCTGAAAGAGGCTATTTTCCTAGCCAGTACTTTTGGCTACAAATCAGTATTTAGTATTTGTCATGGGTTAAAATATTTTTAAAGTCACTGAGTAAATCATTCAAAGTTTTACTCTTTACACCTACTATGATGTACATATCAAAGGTGCTTTTCATACAACTGTCTGTTTGAGCTTATTTTCTGTGATTTTAAGTAATACAGACAGGAGGAACTGAAATCTCATTATTACCTATGGAATATCTGCTGCAGTTTGGAGCTCTGTCTTTTAATCTGACAGCTCCTACTGTTCATCTTTTACAAACTGACAGAAAACCAACTGATTCTAAAGACTAAATTCATGACATCAAGTTTCTATACATGTTAAAAGACACAGAAGACAGTTTCTAAGATCTTCTGATGACACATGAATATTGTACTAATTAATGATAACAGACTCAACAATTTGACAGATTTGCAATCAGATTTTCTGGTCAAATAAAAATGCACCTTTATATTATTTGAGCCCTACTTAACTGGTTTTAAATGATAGCTCTAGGTTTTATGCTTGCTTGTTTACATCATGTTGAATTAAAAGAAAAGCAATTTTATTCAAAATCAACATGTATAACATAGACAGTTATTTGCTAAATTTCATAATGAACCACAAAGAAATTCAATATAGACTAAGTAATAATCCAAGCTTCCAGTCTGTGGTAATTGGTTTATATTTGGAGCACAGTTTCCTTTGGGTTTGTGTTCCTATATTACTCTTTACAAATAAGAGTTTTTAAAAGAACATGCTTGTTGTAAGCTTTACAGTCATAAATAGCAAACCTAAAGAATAAGGCAGCAAAACTGATGATGCAGTTCTGCTCATCAGAAAACTGACCCTTTCTGCAGATGAAAAAGCATTTTGAAGTTTTCCTTAGGTCACTTTATATACACCAAAATATTTTATAATGTGCAGCTTTCAGTGACATTACTTGAATACTTGAAAGGGAAGACTTCTGACTATTGAAGCAGTTTTGTTGGGTGACCCTGGCTGAATGACAGATACCCACCAAAGGCAGTCTATTACTCCCCTCCTCAGCTGGGCAGGGGAGAGACAATACAATGAAAGGCTCATGGGTTGAGATAAGGACAGAGAGAAATCACTCACCAATTACCATCATGGGCAAAACACTCTCGACTTAGAGAAATCAGTTTGTTACCAATCATATCAGAGAGGGGTAATGAGAAATAAAACCAAATCTTACAACACTTTCCCCCACCCCTCCCATCTTTCTGGGCCTGCCTTCACTCCTAAATTCTCTATCAACTCCCCCCACAGCAGTGTAGGGGGACAGGGAATGGGGGCTGCAGTCAGTTCTTCTCATATTGTTTCTGCTGCTCCTTCCTCAGCAGGAGGAGGGCTCCTCATACTCTTCCCATGCTCCAGTGTGGGTCCCTCCCATGGGGTGCAGTCCTTCCGGAACAGGCTGCCCCAGTGTGGGTCCCCTCCAGCGTCACAAGTCCTGCCAGATAATCTGCTCCAGTGTGGGCCCTCTACATAGGTCCCACCAGGAGTCTGCTCCAGCACAGGCTTCCCAGAGGTTCAAAGTCTCCTTCGGGCATCAACCTGCTCCAGTATGGGGTCCTCCACATGCTGCAGATGGACCTCTGTTCCAGCATGGGCTGCAGAGGCACAGCTGCCTCCGTGGTCTGCACCACAGGCTGCAGGGAAATCTCTGCTCTGGCACCTGGATCACCTCCTCCTCTCCTTCTTCACTGACCTAGGGGGTCTGCACAGCTGTTTTTCTTACACGATCTTGCTCCTCTCTCCAGCTGAAGTTGCCACTTCGCAGAATTTTTTCCCCCTTGAATCTTATCCCAGATGCACTATCACCATTGTAGATGAGTTCAGCCATGGCCAGTGGTGGGTCTATCTTGGAGCCAGCTGGCATTAGCTCTGTTGGACATGGGGGAAGCTTCTGGCACCTTCTCACAGAAGCCACCCCTGTAGCACCTCCTCCACCAAAACCTGGTCACACAAACTCAATAAAGTGGCAGATGTCTGACCACTGACATCAAAAAGAACTTTTACTAGTGTTGTTTGATATATACATTTATTCTTAACTTCCTGTGCTTTTCTCTCTTTCAAGAAAAAAGTTTGTCCTCTGGACTTCATTCTTCTTCCTTTCATACCAATACTGGGCAGTTTGTACACAGCAGTTGACTATTTTCCACTATCTGTTCCATCTAAGTAGTGTCTTTCTACCCATCACTGTCCTCGGTTTTCTTTCTTTCTTTGTCTGTCATATTTTCATTATAGCTCAGTCAAGGTATCTGGACACTCATAGGGTTAAAAATATTCAATGGATTAGTTCAGCTAGTGGTATTAATAACTATATTATTTTCAGAAGACCTCACTTTAGACATAAACTCCTGGCAAGACATAAAAGGTCACTATTCTATCTTCTAAGTAATCCAGCTCCGTCAGGAAAGTGGATAGTAGTTTTAATAAAATGGGACTCATAAGTTTTTATTACTTTTACAGTGAATGCTTTTTGGTTTTATTGGCTCTTGGAAGGAGTAATTTAGCTTCTCTATTTAAACATGACTTTTTATCCTTCACAACATGCAGGTTTCAATTTTATGTTTTAAACATTATAAATATAAATGCAGATACTGAGCTTATAATAAAGGTGTGAAGTTCTTTTTCCGAATAAATACAATATAAGATTTTGAAAATCATAGGGAAAGCAAAAAAAAAGATCACTTTTCTAGGCTGATACAGCCAATAGCATTTTTGAGAATGGATCAATATAAGCATTATAAAATTGTTAACAGTGATCACACTGGGTTGGTTAATATATACTGTTACACATTCATTTCAGTGCTTCTCTTGTGCTGTGAATTTTCATGGAAAAAGCATCCAAATATGTTCTCTACATATTAATATTATAGCCCTAACTGACATCAGTGAGAGTGTTACAATCAGATCACAAAATGGAAAGACGAGACATCAACATTTTTCTGTAAGGTGAACCAGGAGGCTGATGCTGATTTCAAGGGGAAGAAAAAAAATTAATTCCTTTTCTATACTTTTTTTTTTCTTTTACTGTGGTATAAACAGTTAAGCATAAGAAATTTTAAACTACTGCTCCTAAAGTGCTGCCTAATTTTTTTTCCAAGAGTTTAAGGACAGACAGGAAAGACATGCTCTGATATCACAAAACTTTGTTTTGCTTTCCTCTGATTTTATGTGTGACTGGGGAAAAGGGTAAAGAACACTATTTTTTATAGTCTGTTTATAGAATCTTAAGAAATCTTTAATAAGTAATTAAATTCTGGCATCACCAATAAACAATTGACTGAAGTACACTGGCAACCTGAAATCTGACTAAATTATTTTGCAAAAGTAAGGATGGCAAAGCTGTCCTGGTAAAGAAACCAGGAAAAGTTTTGGGTTTTTTGTCCTTGCTCTTTCCTGTTTATCAGAGTGACACGATGTCGGAAAAGTGTTCATAATAAGACGAAGAAATGCTTACAAATAGCTTAAGCTTTAGCTGTAAAATATGAACAAAAATTTATTTATTCAGTTATAACTAAAGCAGAGATTATATAAAGAAACGGCAATTTGCAACTGCACGCAACCCACTATTTCTGCATCACTGAGTTGGCAACACACTGGCTTGCTAAAGACATAAATTAGAGTGGCCTTCACAACTACACAAGTTATAGGAGAAGCTGGCAATGGAAGCTGATGCATCACTGCCTACCACCCCTGAAATAACAGTGAGCAGTGGCACGTGCAACTACAATACAACATATCAGAATACTCTGGCATTCATGTATGGCACAGTACCAGAGGATCATTTAAAAAGCACTCATTGGCTGGTTATGAGCAAAAAGTACATAAGAACGAAAATTACTAAAATCAAAATTTATTACAGCTTGACCCTGTTGGACATCACATGGAAATCTCAAGTTTCATACTTGGTTGTTTTTGGTTTTTTTTAATTGTAGCTGGCTGCAACAAATTTGAAGGTTGCTAATATGTTAGCATTACTAAAATAATTAACCTTTGGAGCAATAGAGTTTTTTAAATTAGCTATCTCAAAGAAAATATCATTATAATCACCTAATTACCCTTTCATGTAGTTTTATTCATAAATGCTTTAAACATTCATTGCATTCCTATTGGGGGCTATGCCTCAGTTTATATACTCTACAAGAAAAAATTACTGTTATGCACTGAAGAACATGTGTGAACAGAAAATGTCAGAATGCTGAATGCTGCAATTTTGTCTGTTTTCCTTTCAAGACTTTCTACTGCTTAAAGAAATAAACCAACTTGTCCATTTAAATTAAAAACTTTTAAAAATAGCTTTGCTTTTCTGTTTGATTTATGTCATTTACACTGTCTACACCTGCTTCTTAAAGCCTGAAATAACACCACTTCACAAATAAATCATGGAGCTGTCCAACTGCTAATGAGTAGTTTTTGAGATTCGTCTTATATTTAATAAACTAGTCTGACAGCAAACAACTTCTTTAAAAGCCTTTTAGTAATTTTTAAGAATTGTTGTTTAAGAATCTCTCCAGCAAAAAGAATGTTGGGCTGCGGCATGAAAAAGCACAGCCACAGAGGGGTATCAGCAGTTGAAAATGCAGATTAACATAAGCAGCAAGCCTGCTGAGGACTTGGTACATATCAAGGATGCTGACCAATAATAAAAACATGATGGCACATGTTTTGTTAATAAGGTTACTTTCAGCAGGTCCAGAAAAGGCTGAAAGGAATCTCTTTGTCGCTGTGTCAGTCAGAGCTTCATGTTGCTATATACGTGCCCTAAGTGGGCAAGTTCTACATAGTCTCATTTGACTTGATGGAGGCTTAACATTTTAATTACATAACAGAGATTTCCATGGATTAACATGCAGCTGGCACCTGTTTCAAATTAATAACACAAACAAATCAACTCAAATAAGTAGTTTAGTACTCAGTCTCTGTTTTTGAAGACTACATCAAATAATGTCTTTATGAACCTATAATTTTACATAGCATTATCCTTTTTCTGTATTAAATGTATTTTTTAACTTTTTCCTAAATTTTAAAGACTCCTGAAAATGAGATACCAACAGATGCTATTTAAATATTATTATATATGATTAATAATTATATTAACTATTATATTAACTATTTTTGAATTAAAATGTCATTCGAATAAGAATTAGCTTTAATTTAAAAAGTACTTTCTGGCTAACTGGTAGGTAAAACAATGCAAGTCTTCCTAATTAACAGATATATTAGGACAGGGTTTTTTCTTGTTCTCAGATCACTCTCATTGTATCAGACTTCAACTTTGCACACAAAATATTTGTATTTTTTCTTATTTCTTTATTTTCACCAAGATCCTATCAAGGAGTATTCGTTCCCCTCTCCTAGAATTCTGGCAGAATTCATCCTCACTTCTGAAATCCACATTATTTCGCAACAAAACTGTGTCATTTCCATTTTCTATAACTACCACTCTTGTGCCTTAATGCTAACATCATATTTTAAGAACTATATAGGGTACCAGATACACCTCACAACTCCAACATGCTGGTAATCAAAACTAGAAGATGCTTTTTTCTTACTGGCTGTTCTATTAGAAGGCCCTCCCCAGGAAACATCTGGTCCAAAGGATACATTCCGAAAATTTCAGCACTATCAGGTTTGGAAGACCATAAGCAAAAATTAACGTCTAATAATGTCTTGTCTTCTATATCCTGAAATTTAACTCTGAGGACAGAAAAATAATCCTAGTTTTATTAGCTGATGTATTACAGCATTAGAAATTAGAGACAGAATTGTGATTTGTGAACAGACAGCCTATAATACAGCTGATTTTAAAAAAATCCATTAAAATAGTTTTGTACTATGAATGTCTTTTCTGCCTACTACAATTTTACTCAGTGCAGGTATTCCACAAAAAGGAAGGTGAACACTTCACTGTTATTAGAGAACATCTGAAATTTTAAAAAAGCCTATCAAAAAAAGAGATTCAGAATAGAGATAATTCAACATCTAAATGCATAACTTAAACACTTGATACCCAAACACTTAAAAAAGAAATCTGAAAACACATATGGAGTGCATCAAGTAATACAATGTTCTTGTTAGTTGTTTTTATAGAAATATATTTTTACCTTAACAGAGACCAATCCTGTGCTACTGTTATTCATACCAAGTCCTTGTAATATTGACAAACGTGTACAGAAATTACATTTGAGAGGCAAAGTGAAAATGACAAGAGATACTTATGAAATGTGATTTACATATTATAATTACACAATTTTTATACTGAGTTAAAGCAATAAGATGGACGAACGTGCAGGACATTTCAAAGTACTGGATTCATGAAAACATTTCCTCAGCAATTTACCAGAGCACCTGAAAAACTAATTTGGACCTATGCCATGAACATACAAGTCTTTTCTTGATTTAATTTGACAGTATCTTCAAAAAAAAGTACTTTGGATGTTACAGGAACAAGTTGTTGACACATTCTATCTCTGGATTTTCAAACAGAATAACAAAATAAAATCATTAATAAAATACATTTTATTAGAGAGCCCTGGTTGTAGGTACTATTGCTGCTAAAGAGAAATAATTCATATCCTGTTCAATATCATTCTAAAAGATCTGTAGAACCAAAATAATTACCCAAATTATACCAGCATCTGCATCAGAATTTTTTTGTTCCTTTTTTTTTTACTCCAGATATGGAAGCAAACCAAGCATTCCGAAAGTTCTAGTCTCCATAGTTTCGTCTCTTAATGAAATCAAAAGCAATCAAAAGCAAATATTTGTCAGTGTTCTGTCACTTCTCTGTTTTAATACAGATATTTGTTAATATTCTGCCTTATGTTCTAATTACCAAGCAGAGAGAAAAAAGCTCATATGCACATCCATTTACATTCAATCCATCTACCCATCAAAGCACTTCATGAAAATAAATGTATTCCTCGTGAGAGAGAAATGCAGATCTGTTGAGGCTGTGTCTGCAAGGCTTTACTGTATTTCCTAAATTCTGAGAAACAATGGAGTTGATTCTTCCATTACCCCATGCATAGTTATCAGAACTTGAAAAGTAACTCCGTTTCAAAAAAAAAAAAAAAAGGAAATGTTTTTCTTCAACGTATTATAACAATTTACAAAGCACTGAATCTCTATTCAGTTAGACTTCTGATACACATCTCAAGCCATGAATAAGAACAAATATCTGTAATTAAACAATTTCATTTGGGAGTTAAAATTTGCTACACACAAATGCCTGAAAGATGTCAAGCTTGGTTGGCCAAGGTGCACAGAAACGAAAATAAAAGTCCTTTTTTAGCTTTGTGAGATGTGAATGCAAGATTAGATGTGTCGATTTTCATTTAATTTTATAAGCTGTCATCATATGCAGGGAGAAGGAATGTATATTGAAGATTAAAAAACATAGTTTTAAATTCTTACTTTTAAATAAGTATTTAAAACACACATGAACACAGAAAAATAATTTCCTGAATTATTTTTCTAAAACTATTTGTACGATGTCTATGCAATGCATACTTAGGAGATTATTTTGTTTATAAAGTTAAAATATAGGTAACTGAAACATCTGGAGAGAACACAAAATGCCACAGTTAATCATGGGTTTGCCTGGACTGAAGAGCATCTTATGACTGAAGGCTCTTTTTCCTGCTATCCATGGCTTTCTTTTGATTAATCAAACTGGGAAAGACAGTAAATTGGAGGGGGTTTAAAATCACCTACCTTTACTATCTACTGCAGGATGAGACCAACTGCCCTTTGAGTAAGTCCTTCCTCTTTATAAAGCAAACTTGGATGATTTTGCTAGACTACGTTGGTCACTAATACCAACCAACTAATACACTGGAAAATTAATAGCAATGACAGAATTATTTGGCTACTAATATTTAACAATATTTTGTTAAAATACCAATACAAGCAACAAGGCCCCAAACAGACTCGCCTTGTGGGATCCCCCCTTGTCTGCTTGTGCATTTGGCTGCAGTTCATTCGTGGCTATCAACTTGCCCAGCCCCATGGGGCTTTCTTTAGGCTACTGAGATGGCCTACTTTGATCTTTAATCAAAACAATAGCGTTTACTTTCAATGGGTTTTATCACACACCTACATTTATGCATAAATTTAGCATTACACTGGATATGCACGCCCTGACCAAGTTTAAGCAATGCTGAGGTCTCAGCATAACCTATAACTCATTAAACTACAAAACAAATGGTTGGAGATGTTTAATATTTTTATCAATTTTCCTCCCCTTATCATTTTCAGTATTAAGACTTCCATACAAACTTGCCATCATACTTCATTGATTTATTCCATTTTCATTAAATCGATATGAATCATCCAATTATCCTACTCCCTACTATTAGTCAAAGTAGTCCCAACTAATTGAGAGCTTTTTTCCCAGGCTGTTTATGCTTCTGGAAACTTTACATCTCCAAAAGTGGAGATGGTTCTTATCCACCTCTCTGAGATTATCTACAAGCTGCGGGCTATTTGTGTCACTGGTGTAAACAGACAACCACCACAAACACTCTTCTGATGGATTGTCCTGATGGATCATTTGGGACCTCCTTGAGAGAGCCAAGGGCAAGCTGACAGATAAAAATCAGCAGCAATTGATTTCCAGCAGAATCTTGAAAATCAGAGACATACATCTCACTTGTCTCTTCAGATACACAGACAACACATTCTCTTACAGTGCACTGCAAAAGAAAATACCCATGAAGGCCTGGTGGATTAACTCAATACCTAAAGAACCATGAACTGCTATATTTTATCTTTGAAAACAATAGCATGCTGTGTTACCCGATGTTTCAACCCACCAATATGCTACTTTAATGGAAGATGGCAACATATTACGTTTTCACCTTTGGAAACTATAGGGATCGTTCATACCAACTAATTCATACTAATTCACTTGCATAAGTATCCCAGGCTTCCTATGAAGCACTTCCCACTGAAGCACAGTTCCTTCTGTTTTAAGCAATAAAGTCACTTTTATTATCAAGCCAAATGCATTTGCTGTGGGAGAACAGGAAGAACTTTAAAAGTGAACACAATGGCCAAACGGTATTGCCTTGGAGACAGTGAAGTTACAGCAGAAGGTGGCAAACTTGCAGTAACATCTCTTCACACAGTGACAAGTAGCATAGTGAGACATAAAGAAGTACTCAGCAAAAATTAATTTTCAGAAGCTGAAATGCTAGAGAATGCTTCCAAATAAGATGTTGCCTTGTACAGCATTACTATCAGAGTCTAAATCGGCATGATTCAGACATTAAAAATCATACTGTTAATTCTATCAAAGTCAGAATGATTGCAGGCAAATAAATGTTAAGCCCTGCCTACACACTTGTAATTTTTCTAAGGATTCCAGACCTTTTTACAGCTTCTTTCATAGTCCTGTAGGAGTCTAACAAACCATACGTGTTCTGTGGCATTAAAACATCTCTAGTAAATGTTGAGACTTTTAAAAATACTAATAACACCCATACACCAGAGAGGATTCAACCTGCTCTTAAAACCTAGAAAGGAGTTCACTCATGTTCTTCAAAACTAAAAGTGATAATAACACGAACAAGAAAAAAGCTTCTTGCGTTTTTTCTATCTTGAAATGTATTCATGTTATGTTTCCCAATATGCAAGAAAGGAAATTAGGTTATTAAAAAGGGAAAAGGAGTATGAAAAGTCAAGATATGTATTATTTCTGCAATGGCTGTTCTAGTATGTGATTTTATTGTCCTATTTTAGTTTAAATCCTAACATTTACAAAAATAATAAAAATAAATTCAGAAGTCTATGCTATTGCAGGCACAAACATAAAATATATTCTCTTCTGTTAAGTTGTTTTCTGTTTAATAATGGCTTTAATAATATCATCAAAAGCGATGAATTAAACTAATTGTATATGCCTGACATTGACATGATATTTCTATTAGAACAGAAACCACGTGTTATCAACTGTAAGAGCTCCAGATGAAAAGAAAGTAAGCCAAACTGGTCACCCCATGGAGGACAGAAACACTAACCAAAGGTTAGTGAGGAGCCATTTGTGAAGGCTCAGCCAGAAAGCTGAATAGAGAGGTTCCTAACATAAATATATTGCTGGTGCAAGTTTTACAAATGTGGGATCCAGAATTTTACTTTAGATAAATATAAGTATTATGGGATTCAGTGGAGATAAGAAATACTCAACATGATATTAAGAGGTCTCATAGATCAATTTCCACTGTGCTTACAGAAGTCTAATGATTATGATGCTGCATAAAGTTTCACAGTAACTAAGAGAATTAAGCAAAAGGCTCTTAAAAACATTCAGCACATTTGGATAATGTAACCATGTTAGGTGCCTAATTCAGTAATAGGCATGAAAGGCTTGAAACGGCTGAGTGAGAGCATAAGACATATCCAAAGTTAAATATGCCATGACTGTTGTGACAGGTCTGTGTTATAGACCATGGAAGCCTCTAAAAGGCCAAACAGTTGAAACACTTTCACCATGGATGTTGAGTTTAGCTGAGGAGCAACAGTCAGTGTATTGAGAGCTTACTGGGGCAGTGAGAAATCTTCATAATGGTGATTTCTCAGTAGAAACTGTCCAGGACTGACTGGTTTTGTAACTGGGCTTAGGAAATAAGGCAGATGATGAAGTTTCCATAATTGCGGCCCCACTGTGGATATTAAAGAATTTCAAAAACTTGTGTATAAATTTGTACTAAAGAAAAGAATGTAGATCCCTGTGTAAAGAGCGTTGTTTATAAAATATAAACACGCCTAAAATATAATGCAATACACTAGATTAGAGTTCGAGAACCTATTTATGACAATAAATAAATGTGGGAATGCTATTAGAGTCACCATAAGCCTATTCACTAACACAAGTTCTGTGTGAGATATCAACAGAATTATTGCTACTATTTCCATATTTCTTAACTCAGCTGCATTAAGAAGAAAAATACTACCATTAAAATAATATTATTGCTTAATGGATCAGAGATCTCTACGGTTCATATTCTTATAAAATTATTAGAAGACTGGCTCTGCATTAAAAAAAAATGTACCCAACATGAAGCTTTCATCTGTCAAGTTACTTTTTATTTTAACAAGCTATAGGAGCCTAAGAAAAAATTGAAATATTAAAATTATGGGAAAAGCACAGAGGAGTTTGAAAATATGTTTAAATTTGCCTAATATAAAATTGCTACAGAACTATATAGCAGATAGTTAGGGTGGTCAGCCAACATGCAAGTTATACTGGAAAATATAATTCTAACATTATATTGGAATACTATATTATTATTGAAAAATATAATTCTAGAGAATTCACTCTAAAAATCTTAATAATTAAATTTTGCAATCTTCTCACCCATTAAATAGGTGAAAGTGAAAGAAGTGATTCCAGTTCATATTTTCTGTTTCCAGGTACTTTCTAGAAGAGAGACGTATAATAAAATAGAGCAATAATCACACCCAAGTCCCATATACAGTAGGAGAAATGAGCCTCTGTCCTGCTTTTTTATCATCAGGAAATTTGAATAAAATATAATAATATGAACCTATCTGAGAAAATACAGTAAACTTTTCACATCAGCTGATTCAAAGGCCTATTTAAAGTAAGTTGCTCTTAATCAGCTGTCGCTATCCCTATAGCACAAGTGAACTCATTGAAGTAAAATATGAGTTGCCTATGAAGCTTCATAATGACATTAAGAAAGGAAAACCAATATTCAGAACTTGCTGACTTCAAGCCCTACTCCACCAGAGCATTCTGCCCATCTCATCTTACAACACAGAAAAGTCAAAGACTGTACATTAAAATGCATTTTAAAATTATGCACATAAGAAGTCTGATAAGTAAACATGATGGATTGTTAGTATCTATGATATCCAATAGAAAGTAAGTAATTGTTGTTACCTTCAATGAACACCAGGAGAATCACAGGCTGAGTGGAGAAAAATTCCCCGTTTGTTGTTAATAGACATAATGATTAGTCATAACCAAATATAACTATTTTGCAAGGTAGCAACACTAATAAATTTTAAATGTCTGCAATGTATAATTGAAATAGGAAAAAACCCTTTTTGTGCCACATGAATAACAGAACAATCTCTTTTAAAATGTTCACAATAGATTTTTTAAAGCCATCCTGCTTCTTTTCTCAAAATAATAGGTTTCTTCTCTATGTAACATATTTACCTAATTAGTAATATGTACTAAGGAGCATTCTGTGAGCTTATGAAAAATCCACCACACAATTCCTCTGAAATTCTCTACATTGGATTCTATATTTTCTACTTAAATTTAACATCCCACTGTGAGCCAAGCTATGGTTGCTTGCTAATTTCTCTAAAAGCACCCTGACTGGAATCCATCATTACTTCCAAGTCCACTTTTCAGGGAGGAATAATTCAATCATTTTATGTTTTGTAGAGCTCTGGATCAATTCAAACATAAAATAAGAACAGTTTTAAAAGGCATTCTTCCTCCAATTAGAAAGAAAGAAACTTAATTTATAACATTTCTTATACTACCACTGAAGAAACAGTAGCATGTGTGAGCTTAGATAAAAAAAGAAATCCCCATCTCTTTCCTCTCATGCTTCAAACTAGAAGGCACAAGCTTTAGTAAGGGAACCATAAATACAGAAAATCTATTGGTACTCTGTTTTCTGATAGGATGATGATAAATTAGACTTTGATCCCCAACTCCTGTTCTTCTCATTTTGCAGTAAATGTAAACACTTTCTTTCACTCACAGAGCTTATAAAGTTATCTACTGATGACTCAAAAACCTACTGTTGCACTAACTTATCTCCTACGCCTGGTTAATATCTCTTCTTAGGCATGCCACTGTCACTTTAAACAGATGGTCCTCCCATCTTCACTTCCAATTCTTTCTGTTCTTTTTTCCATCACTATTATGACTATTATTCTCTCAATCTTTCAAGACTATGAGCTATATTTTTCCCTCATTTTTTCTTCTCTATCCCCTACTATCCAAAAATATCTCTCTAGTACCTATCATTTTATTTCCATACACACTTCAGCTAGCACTGACATTCACCAACTCATCACTTCTATTAATAAGGCCTTGTTCTGGCCCTGAGCTATTCTCTCACCAATCCTTCCTGTCTCAGTGACATTTTTTGTGCAACAACATCGTTGTCAAACCACATGGTTTTAACTCTGTTTGGTGAGATCTTCTCTGCTGCCATTTCAAAATTTAGATCTAGAACACTGTCATCAAATTTTTTAAAACACCACATTTAGCCTGTTTCCCTGAGCCTCGTTCTCACCATCCAATCCACCATAGGTTGTCCACATATTCCTTAAATTCCTCTTGTTAAGATCCCCCATCAAAGGCCTCTTTTTAACACCTACCTTCAGCTTACATAAAATCAGCCAGTTGATTCATTCTGACAATTATATGCACTTACTTCTCCAACTCTTCTTATTCACACCCATGTGCAATCTGACACAGCTGATGAGGTGGTTTATATCAGAAATGCAATCTGAGCCATACAAAGTGCAACATGGCAGAAGATAGAAAAATACATTATTTATACTGCTCTTTTTAGCTCCTTTAAAGTACATTCATACTGTTTGTACTGGTTTTATTATTTGTCCACTCTTGCATCCATGTTCCCATGTTCATATACGATGCATGACAAAATGCCATTACTTCTGAACTACTGAAACACTGTATTATAAACTAGGTGTAGATGATATATAATGTCTTTGATCACTCGGTAATCTGGGTAAAGTACTTTTTCATCTGACTAGATGCAACTCTGCCTCTTACATTTGATACTCATCCTCAGTTTAACAAATAGATTTATATTAATGGCTTTCGTGGTTATTTTTCCATAAATCCTATTTTGCAGTGGAGAGACTTGGTATCGTCAATTAAAATTCCACACTTGAATCTCTTCAACAACACATCACACACCTGATCAGATTTGAGACAAAAACTATGTCAATAGTTTTCTAAATGAGCCCCATACACATTATATGCATCAAACAGTAGCTAGTTCATCAATAAATGAAAAGTAACATATACTTTCCATAAATGAAAAGTACCATATTCTGTTACTGTAGCATTTTTCATAAGAATTAGACTGTATGCTATTGTTTACTACTCTTCTATATATTGTTTGGGTTTTTCCAGATGTGAAATAGATCAAATGCAAAGACACTCAAAATATGATCATGCCATCTATGAGACATGCACAATAGCCTACTTATACGTAAAGATCTAAAGCTTGCCACATTGTGGAAATTCAGTTCAATTTTTATCATTGGGACAGTTATGTAATCCCATTTAGACAATGTATAATTCAGACTGCTCAGCATGATTGGATGTGTGCAGAAATGACACAGAGCAGAATTAGATAGATCTAAAACAGAACTATCATACTTTTGCAGATGTTGCTCAACCCACTACACAACCTGCAGAAGGCAGCCTAGAAAAAGGCAGAGATTACACTATCAAGTTGCCAGCACCTCAGCCATCTCAGCCACGGAGCTGTGGAGGTACAGTTTGGTTTTGAAAAAGAAAGTGAAAAGGTCGCACTGAAATGTAGAGCAAATTTCTACAACAAAACAAAAGAAATATCTATAAAATTTATAAATGAAAATGTAAAAGACATTTCCTACAGCTGATAAAAACATGCCATTAAATTTTCAAGTGGTCTACTGCTGAATGTGAAATATGACTATTAGGTGACCAGACCATGGAAAATGCCCTCAACCAATCTATGAAATGGCTTTTCTCTCCAGATCATGAAGAAATATACACCGAAAAAGCTGTGTATCATGTAGTTGAACAAGAGAAAAATGGGACAAAGAACGAAAAAAAATGGACTAGTAGTTTCTTTTACCATAAACTTTGCTGAATGTGCTTTAGGGAAATAGAGACAGCTACAACACAGGAGAACAAGGACAGGTGCGTGCTCCTTGGTGAGCGTTCAGCTGAGCAATAACTCAGTCCCTTTTAGAAGCTATGAGTTTAACATACAGCTGAAGTACATCAGCAAGCAGAAAAATCCAATCTCCTCAGAGATTATTTATGACAAAGTGCACCTAACCGAGGCCCAATTTGTTTGTGGAATTGCAGTCATTCCATTTCAACTAAACAACAAATGAATCTGCCTTGCAGAGGATTGGTTCAGGGTATAAAAGAAAACAAAAGAGAGAGAACAGATACAACACTTCATTTATACACCAATTTACAGACTAACTTACAGAAGTGATTGATAAACCAATTGTAAGGAAGCAGAGAACTATCTGAAACAGAAGGCCTTTGAATCAACATCTAAATTTTTTCCTCTGTAGAGCGAGCACTTTTTATTTCAGTTTTACTACAATATACTCATTGGCTTAAAATTCATACTTTGTCTCATTACTTTACTGTTTCCCATTTTACTTTAAATGGTTAAATTGCAAGTTTTGTCAAACTAAAAAAACCAGCATAATTCTCATTTTATATAAAAGTAAAACATATTCTAAGATTAAATTTTTTAAAGTACCAGGGCATAGTATGTGCTGGCAGCTTGCCATGAGCAGGAACACGGAGTGGGGACTTCCCTAGGGCACAGACTGGTAGCCAGGCTCTTCTCATTATCCCTAGCAAGGCAGCAAGGCATCCAGGGGGCAGCGGGGGGAGTCCGTGGCATCAGGCATCTCCCTAGGAAGGTGCTTTTCTAATTATTCATGTTTAAATTTTATTACATGCGCTATTTTAAAGCAATCTATTCAAAAGAGCTCACATTTTATACTGGATTTGTTGTGAAAACATTAAAATCATATAATTTTAGCTAATACAGCAATCAGTATTTTATCGCTTAGCTTTATTTTATTCAGAATTAAGTACATTCACTGGAAATTAGGAACTGGAAAGGAATTTTGGCAACCAATTACTATTTTTGGTCAATTTTTGCCCCCTTTCTTGTCCATATCATTCACAGCAAGACTTTTCATTTCTCCATGCAAAGCTCATATGAGCATGAATCCAGTCACTAAAAATGACCACACATCCAATAGTAAAAAAATTAGTCAAAGACAGACTGGGCAAGATTACAAAAGATGCACCACTGCAGACTTGAAATTAGAGTAGGAAAAACCTGACATTGTTCAGAAACGGTAACTAGTGGTTCTGGAAAATATCTACAGGCCCACAGAAGAAGAGTAGAAAAAACAGCTAGTGTTCACCAATTAAAGCCAAAGGTGTAAATTCCAGGTCTTAAATGATACCAAAAAGGGCAAAACAACACTGCAAGAGATCAGATTCCCAAAAGAAATACTGAAAAAATATTTCTTAAATAAAAAAACTACTGAAAATACAATTCAATATATATTTCCAAGCAGAAGAGACCACATTCAAACAAAAGAAAGGCAAAAGGTAAAAACCAGAGAACTAAACAATTTAGAGTATTTGAAATGGGATAAATTAGCATCTACTAAAAAACAGCGCAGAATCATTAAAAAAAAAAAAGTAAATGGACCTGCTTGTTCAAAACCAGAAGATTCTTTATCAAGCATTAAAAAAAATTTATATAACAGATATAGAAGAGGTGCGTGTTATTTTTAATTCAGAACCTCAAAACTTTAAAAGATAACTGAACTTTGGCAAAATGAAGGGAATTTTCTGTGCTAATGAAACAACAATCAAAGTGGAAAACTGGATGGAAAGAATGCAGTTAAATGAAGCCAAGGAGAGACAAGACACCTAAGACTGGCCTAAGATGAACATGAGAAATGTATATCTATGTTTGCAATATCTTATTTTTAATATTTTGATGCTTATCAAAATATCTGCTTTATATACAATGCAAATAAAAATTATACTACTAAAATCACTACATTCAAAAAAGAGCAAAAGTAAGGAGCAGGAGATGTCAGAAAAGGTAAAGGAGCAAAGAACCCAACCACCAATTTAAGTAACACTGTGAAAGATGGTTTAACTTAGTAATTCCTTGTTTCACCAATTATGCAAAATCTTTTGACTGTGTGATTACGAAATATTGTAAGAAGCAATGTGTGAAATGGGATTTCCTAGACACATCACAGACTGATAAGCTATATATGTCAGCTGTAGGGGAAATGTCAACAGACGTGTGAGGACAATTTACAATTACATTATGGTATATAAATTACATGACCACTAAAAAATTAAACCCTGTTTACAGATTTATCTGTATCAGGACACCTGTTTCAAGAAAAGCTCTATTTTATAACACATCATCATCATGGCTCGGCTTCGCGAATGAAGATTCTAGGAGGGCTCTACCCACGCTTGGGCTCTACCCACGCTTGCTACAAGCGCGCTGATATAACACATAGGAACTTAACATATATAGTTTTGAAATTTCCTGCTACACATACTGATTTTAATATTTGTAAGGATTTGCATCCTTCTGGACAAAATGGACAGCACACAGCTGGATAACCATGTTATGCAATGGCTGAGCAACTGGCTCACAGACTGGGCACCAAAAGTTATAGTGAATGGGGTAACATCAGGTTGATGTCTGGGGTTCTGCAAAGCTCCATCCTCAGCCCAGTTCTCTTCAATATCTTCATCAGTGATTTGGACACAGAATTCGAAGGAATACTAAGTTTGCTGACAACAATAAATTGAGAGGAGCTATCGATTCCCTTGAAGTCAGGGAGGTCCTGCAGAGAGACCTCGACTGGGCAATCACCACCCATTTGAAGTTCAACAAGGGAAAGTGCCAGATTCTGCACCTGGTACAGGGCAACCCTGGATGTTCGTACAGACTGGGGAATGAGAGGCTGAAGAGCAGCACTAAGGCAAGGGACTTGGGGGTCCTGGTCAACTGCAAGTTGAATATGAGTCAGCAGTGCCCTGGCAGCCAGGAGGGCCAACCTTGTCCTGGGGGGCATCAGGCAAAGCATCACCAGCCAGTCAAGGGAGGTGATTGTCCTGCTCTGCTCTGCACTGATGA
>JAYRBT010000042.1:26459696-26499740 GCA_036023395.1 Myiotriccus ornatus | reverse complement strand
AGCTGAGATCACTTGGCCTATTCAGCCTGAAGAAGAGGAAAGTGAGGGGAGATCTCATTGTAGTCTTTAACATCCCCACAAGGGGAAGCAAAGGGGCAGGTACTGATGTCTTCACTATTATGACCAGTGACAGGACTTGAGAAAATGGCATGAAGCTGAGTCAGGGGTGGTTTAGGTTAGGTATCAGGAAAAGGTTTTACACCCAGAGGGTGGCTGAGCACTGAAACAGGCTCCCCAGGGAAGTGGTCACAGCACCAAGCTTGTCTGACCGAGTTCAAGAAGCATTTGTATAACACTTTCAGGTACATGGTATGACTTTTGGGGATGGTTCTGTGCAGGCCCAGGAGTTGGACTCGATGATCCTGATGGGTCCTATCCAACTCAGCATATTCTGTGAACACATACTGTCACCAAGATCCTTCTAAATAACTAGTCTTACACATATGTAGGTTCTTAAAGTTTGCAGGATTTGAGCTACCTAATGCTTGGTCTTGAAAAACTCTCATAGAATATGACTGATTTGGCCTATGTTGTCCTTCAATTGTTAAGAACCTGTGTATTATTTGCTCTTATTCCCCCCTTTCCCCACCTCACATCAAACTTACCTTTTAAATAATGAAAATTCCAAGGAAAGAAGGAGTTTGACCTCTGCTCATAATGTCTTTTTGCCTCAGGTCTACACTAGAGAAGTAAAAGAATTTCCCAAATGCCATTTTGTCAGAGCTCTGAATGTATCGTCCTTCAGTCACTTCTTGCCTCTACAGTCACACTATTCTGTTTTTCATCCATTTTATCTAACTCAGAACAGCCTTTCACTCCACTTGTCACTTTTCACCAGGATTCTTTGTTCTTTGGCTGCATTTGTGACATAGGATTCACCTGATTCATTGTCGTTTGCACTTGTTTTTTTCTTGGTGCCTCACAAGTCAGTTCTGAGGTATTTCCCAAGAAAGTTCATTTCAAGCCATAAGATGTGCAGACTGCAGTCAGTCTCTGGACTGTTAATCTCAAGATTTATTTTAGCTTTGGTAGCACTCATACAACTGACACATTACGACAGAATATAAATGATATCACATAAAAATTTGCAGTAAGCAACATCTTTCAGAGATCCTAATTTAAAAAGCCATGGAAGACCATAGCTTTAACACAACAACCCCCCCCCACAATTAGCAGTAATTAATAGATCTGGAATATTTTACACAGATATGACTAAATACAGTTGCTTGTTAGTCTAAATATTTTCCCTTTAGTTCATATTTGTATTCATTACTGCAGAACCAAATGCATGAACAGATGAAATGTACTGCAGGACAGCACTAAGCAGGATATTGTTGAATCAGTATTTCACTGAACTTTCTGACAGACTGCTTTTAATGTCTTTTCAGGTTACAGTATTTAAAGAGCTCATAACATTTAACTACAGGATAGAAAATATTCATTTTTGGAAACCTCAACTTTAAAGATTTTTAATCATTTCATTTTCTTTTTCATGTACAGTTTTAAATAGTTGTATTAACTGTCTCTTCTATGCAATTTGAATAAGGAAATATACAGCAAAAACTACATGAAAAAGCTTGACACACAGATGACAAAATTCTTTGCAGTAACAGTTATGGCAACAACTTATTGTATGCAAAGTAAAACAAATCTGTCTTTATGGAGGACTGTCAGAACACACAATAACTTACTGATTAGATAACTGATGAGTCTAACATATTGACATTTTGTAGCAACCACGCAAATCACTCCCTGTGCTTATCTAGAAATTGGCTAGTTCTGTATCAATGAAGAGTTCTCATCTCATCTGGTGCTTTCTAAATTGGTCGTGGATTCTTCAAATAAGAAGATATATATTCCATTCAATGAAAAGAAAAAATAATCTAAGTGCTATTTTTTTCAACAGTTTTGAAAAAGAAATATGTTCCAATTATATATAAACATATGAAAGTTTAAAATTAGTCAATACATCTGCCTTTCCTAAGACTACCTCTTCCCTAAATGGTTCTTCCCTAGAGAGTTCCTCTTGTGTAGAAGAACTGACTGAACTAGTATAAAAAAATGGCCTCATTATGGCAAACCTGTATTCCCACATTGTAAAACCGGCATCACTGAAGGAGGAGAGCTCAGGCTGATATGAGTACTAAAGCACCTCTATTGCTATGATTATGGCTCTTCTGACAAAAACATGAATTACCTCAAATATATATACCTCCAGCACTCCCGCCGGAGGCCAACACTGCTGCTGCTCTGACAACCAGATACTATTAACCCAGTCTGCTTAATTCAGTGTCCTGGGTTACACAAAAATTCTGGTATCCACCTTTTCTATTCTCCAAATAACTCTTTTTGATGTTCTGCCTTCTTTAAAGAGAGTGAATGCTAGTGATTAATGACTCAAACATTGGACCACCTGCAGTGACAGCCCAGGGGCTGTCAGAGACTGGGCTATTGGTGCTCACGGCTCAATCAGCAGTGTGCTTTGTAACAATGTGCGGAGTGGGCACCCCAGCCAGGTGCTGCAGGTGTGCCCATTCGACACCTCAGGCTACAGGATGGGTGTTGAGCAGTATACGGAAAGAGGCAAATCCTGAAAGATGGAGTAGTGTTTCTTTTTCCTTACACAGATAACAGCTAACCCAGATAATCTGGAATATTCACACCAAGCCTGAAGGTTTTCATCTCTTGTTGATGCATCATAATGAACCATAATAAACTCATAATGGACCTAAGAGACAGCTGCAACATCCTAGGAGGTGTCAAAGACTCCCAAAGTATCCCGTGACTCACAGTATTACATCATTCACTATGAAACCTTCCTGCCCCAGGGGAGGTACCAGAGGTCTTCCCACTTGAACCTGAGCATATATAACTGAGTTTCAGGGCTCCCCATATCACCCAGGGCTTCCACCACCACCTTGGCAGATCTGGACTGCAACCACCACTTTGACAGGACTTCAAACACCACTTTGACCAATGAGCATTGAAATTGCAACAACCAAGTCTCATCACTGGATCCAGCGGGTGTGTTCTGGATCCTTCCAGTCTCCTGGGGGCTCCACAGCCTTGCTCTGACTGCCTGTACCAGCACCGCAGCCTCACTCCAGTGCCACGCAAGTGCCTGCCAGTATCAAATCCCACCTATCTACCGTTTCCTGGCAGTGCTGACTCTCCAACTGTTGTTACCAGGTTTTTCCAGGTGTGTGTGGGGGGCAAGCTACATGGAAGGGTGGCCTTCTTGCCTCTGTCCTGTGGCCACGTGTGTTTTTTACAGGTGGGGGAGGCCAGCTGCCATCTCAATCTGGTTTGGTGGGTGGGGCTCAGGGAATTTCACCCCATCTGTTGGTTTAACCCAGTTTTATCAGTATTGGTTTTGGCATTTTTCCTGGTAAAGAGTTATTTTTTCATTTACCCCCAGGTGTATTTAGTCCCTCTCTGTACTGGAGAAACTAGGGGTATTGAATCCAAGGGAGGAAACCTCTTTCTGAGGCCTCTGCCCCTTCAAATTTTCTCAAACCGAGACACCCAGGAGGAGATAAAAATTCTCTAGAATAAAATGGAGGCTAAGTAGACACAGCCCATCTTGCATTAAGTAAGCCTCTGCTTTAGAGTCTGTTTGACAGCTGTTGGACAACTGTAGGAAGTGTCTCTGGCAAACACGTTTCAATGAATCTCAGAGATATTGTTGTGCTACCACCTAAAAGTATAACTGAATCACTGCTTTTACAGCTTTGAGGGAAAAAACCCCATAATCTTCTTGACTTAACTTTCTTTTATATCCCCTGAATCATCAGCCTTTGGTACTTAAACAGTAATCAATTAAATAAATTATAACAAGGCTTCATCCTTCCAGCAAAACTGTGAGATACCTTTTCTCTTTTTTTTTTCACAAGGCTTTAAAGTAGTTTATTAGTAGTCACACAAGCAAAGCTTATTCCATAGGGTAAAATAAATATGTACTGCTGAAAATTACAAAACAGAATGATAGACAACAGTAAGACAAACTCAATTTAAAATATTAAAAAATATGAGTTATTTATATATATATATAAGTATATATATATATATTACTTTTTGTTTTCTGGGAACTAGTTTGCAAATTAACTACAAGCTCTAAAAATAAAAACCAAAGGCTTAAATGATTTAGAATGAGAAATTGCCTAACACATTGATCAAAAGTCCTTCAGGTGGAAAAAAAATATTTTAAGACTGGCAATTATTGCTCCAAGAATTTCAAAGTTCAAAAAAATTCATCCTTAAATGATAAAACCTTACACTTTGAACTTAGAGTAAATCTGTTTTCATTTTGCAAAATCTGGTCTACATTTCATTTCTTATTCATTCAAGAATAATGCTGAAAGTAAATATAAAATATTGTCTTTCTTGAAGAATTCCCATAATTTATTTTAAAATTCTGAGTAAATGATACAGTGAGAAATGCTTTGATTCAAAATACTCGTCTTAGCATCTTATCAAAATAATGAATGGCCAGCATAATACAGGGGACAGAGTTCACAGATATCTCAAGAGTACTGAGAACAGAAGATGGAGATTGTGAAGCAGAGAAATCTATGACCAGATTTAATAGAGATTCTATGGTCAGAAAGGCCTAAAAAAATGTAAACTGTCAGTCACAAACTTTGTGTTCAATACTCATTGAGATGCGCAGTTTTTTCACTGAACAAAAAAACAAAATAATTTGTTCACTATAATACCTAGTACATTAAGTTAAAAAAAAAAAAAAAAAAAAAAGCTTGACATTTTGCAAAATAGATTGATTTAGGTCATGTGTAAATTACATATTGCCTCTTTCACAATGTCTCACTATATGCAACAATGCAAACTTAAATAATCCAGAACCTTATTGGAACAGTCATCAATTTTGTTATCGTTTATAGTGGCCTAAGTTGATACACAATAGTTCAGGCAGTATGGATTTCAAATGGTGAAGAAATATTCAATTTTAATAGAATCACAATCTTTTATCCAAAAAAAGTTTGTTCTTTCAGGGATTTTACTGAAGTAATTCTGAAGATATTCCATGAGGCAAATTATTTCAAGTTCTGTATCTCTTTTTCATCCCACTGATTTACTTCATTCTAAGTTAAAACCTCATTATGTCTTTTTATACCAATTTATATTATATATTTCCATAAAACACTGAATTTTTCTAAGACATTAACAATTCTTAAAATTTTAAAAGCATGTAAATTAATTGATTGCTTCAGCTGTAACATGTGTCTAATCCAAACAAACTGAACTGAAGAATCCTTTAAAAACCTGGAACAGAAATTACTCCTCAGTTGTTTTCCCCTCCACTTTGTAGGCAGGATTAACGAGATTTTTACTATAAAGAAACAAAACCAAGACCACCAAAATAAATAAAAACCGAAACCTGAAAAAGAACAATGATTCTCTAAAGTTTCAGGTTTTTTAAAAATTCTTCCCTTGCTCATAGAGCTTTTCCTAAACTTTGGAAAAAAAACCCAATAAAACCACAAACAAACAAACAAACAAAAAAAAATAGATATTCAAAGGAAAAGAAATTTAGTAGTGTTTCCTGTCAATTTGGATGACTTGTTTTTCTTCTGCCACTTAAAAAACTTTGAGATCTGCATGGCCTACTTTCACTGCCATTTCAGACAGGATTCGTGTCATCTGCTTTGGAGGTGTCTGTATCGCAGCTGGTTCCCTTATACTCTACAGTGAGTAGAGCAAAACTGGTCACTTTTTTGTACCCAATTTATGTAACTTATTTTGGATGCCTGTTTCAAAGTGAGATGGTTTACTTGTCTGGGAATGCCCATTTCTCCCACCAACTGTAAGAGAGAAGTCTAAGCAATAAGTTTAGATTTAGACACCTTCATTTCGCCAGATGAAACCCAGGCTTATAGTTCTTCCAGATACAATCTCTATTTCACATCTCCAGTGGCCTTTTGGCTTTTAAATTCTGTAAAACAGAACCCAGTTTCCTGACAAAGTCCTAGTGTATTACTCCCCGAGTCAGTCACTGGTAATTTGCTTCTAAACTCTGTAAGAGTATTATTCCAAAAGTGGCATGGTTAGCTTTGTCTTGTATGTATGTTTTTATTTCTAATATTATGGCATTGTATAGCTTAACTTCCACCAAAATTTTGGACTGACCTAGGGTTAGCCCTCTCCCCTAAATTTTTTTGGTTTCCAAAATTTATGTGGTAGTTGGTATTGTTGATTTGGTGTCTTTTTTTTTTTTTTTTTTTAATTGGACACCCTTTTTTTTTAAAGGACAACCTGTTAGGTTTTATTTCCTTTTTCATTAGTTACATTCTCTGAGCTATACTGCACTTAGGATAATTTTAGTATCTTCAACTGCAAGAATGTCATCCTAAACAACATTCTCTTCTGTACCTCACGGATTTCTTACAGCTCTGCAAATTAAAAAAATTTTTTTTTCAATTTTCTTGATGCTAAGTGTCAACAGTTTGGTTTTAGATGAGGTCACTCTCTCTTACAAAAGTGCCCTTTATTTGGAACAGTCCTTCACATAATGTTTCTTCCACACGATGTTAAAAGCCTCTATATACGAGCTTATGAGTTTAAACACTAGGTTGATAAGCAGTGCTAATAGCCAAAAGAAATAGCTTTATATTTGTTTCCAAATTTCTAACTTGTTTTGTATTTTGGACAGGCTACTTTGGGACTCATTTACATTAAAATAATTATTTAATTCCCAGAGTGGCACTTGCTAATCCCTTTCTAGGACATAGAAGGTTGCTTACTATCCCTCAAAGGACGGACAGACTGTTACTGACAAGCATTCCAATTTAAAATTGCTGTTATTTTGCAATTAGCAAACAGAAATATGTCACTGATATAGCTAAATCCTAGAAAGCAGAGATGAGGATGTTCAAGTACACCCCAGCTCTTGTTTTCTTAACTCTTCAACACTGGACTTGAAAAACAGTTTTAAAACAAAAAAAAAATATTTCATCCAAGGTCTCTGAACAAAACAGAAGGGCTTTTCTTGCTTGATTCCCAACAGAAACACCACAGCCATTTTTTGTTTAAAGTATTAATGCTTCAGAGACATTAAAGACACCAATTTCTCCCCATCAATATGTAAAGCAGCTTTGTCTGCTTGACATCTAGTTTCATACACCAAAACCACAAAAACAAAAGCAACAAAATTGCTCATTTGTGCTGATATTCTAAATTTGAGGTGGATCAGAAATAAACCTGGCATTCTTCCATTTTATTTCAATTTCTTCACACTAGGGAAAATGTGCTTGGCTTTTAGCATCCCAGTAATTCTCAGAAGAATCAAAGATATCTCTTCAAATGAATTCTTAGCAACAAAAGGTCAAAAAACACTGTTGACCACACGTGAAAACTTTCTAAGCTCACAAACAATGACAGTAACCTTGATATTTTTTACTCACATGCTTTGAGCAACCTCTTTCGGAAGATCAGACACTTAGTATTTAACATTTTATTATCTGCACACTAAAACATATGTAGTAAGCAAACTGCACTGATTTCAGCCAGGCCGTATGCAGCAAATTATCTAATAGCTTCTTTCCACACTTAAGGCATTGTATTTCAAGCCCAATTTGTCTATGTTAATTATACCTTTCTTGAGTATAAAGTGACAATATGTGACAAGGAACGGACTATATTATTTTCTTCCTGAGTAAGTTCCTATCATGAAGTTTCCTAGAGACAAGCCTTAGATTTCCTGGAAAGAAAACTCAGCTTCACTGTAGAGATACTCAACAGGACAGATTCAGAATATACACAATCCTTGCATGCAGAAGTGAGCTCAATAGAAACACTGTCATAACCTATTCACGGTAGTGTAGTTTCAGCAGCTTTAACTCCCATTATTACCAATTTCTTAATATTTTGATTTATACATACAATTTTTTTTTTATTTCTTCCAACCAGAGGTTAGATAGAAGAACTTGGCTATTTATACAATGATAGTTCATCTGCTATCCACAATTTTGAAACACAATAATTAAAACCCAAAGTAAGGGTGCCAGGTAACCTGGGGTTCCAGGTGAAGTTTGAGACCTGTCTCAAACTTGCCTCTCTTGTAACCTAGGGAGATATTTTATTTTTTTTTCCTATGTCTTGGCACCACTTGTGCAAAAATACACACTGCCTGAAAAAGTTGTTTGGAAAACATTCACGAATTTTAGTGAATTTAAACTCATTTTACTGTAACGACATTGGCTATATGTACCTTTAGATGGAAAACAAGGTGAAACAGGTATATCCAAAATCAATTATGCTTACAGACAGATGACTATGGAAATGATAAGACAGCAAAAGAGGATGTAAACTGTACTACATACATTAGCCAAACCCTTGGAAAATTACAGGCATCAAAATAAAGCTGGCATCAGAAGCTGTAACTTCCCACTTATCCACAGGCAGTCATGAAAAAAGGGTATCCAGCACTCCCCATTGTTGAGAATGTATATCCAGTACTCATACCTCCTTCAGAAGTTAATGAAAGTGACTTTGTTTTCAGAACTGCCAAGTATTTTTCAGAATCTAGCAGTACATACATAAGTATTCAAGGATATCACAGTGTTTCTTTATTTTCCAAGGAACAGACACTTGTGCGTGGCCATACAGTCCTGCTAGAGTATCTTCTAAAAAGAGAACTTATGGTCCCACCACTGCTGAGAAGGCAGCACTTTGAGCAAGCAGCAAAAGCTCACTTCTGAGTGACCAAAATATGTAAAGGCTGTTGCTGCAGAGAAGTCCCTCTTTAATTTAACACTGAAAAATCCTTCAAGAGAATTTAAAGACTATGCAGTGTCTTATGTAACATTAATTGATGCCTCTTGATCTTAAAAATAGCTCATGACCTGTTGTGATGGCTGGTTAAGATTTGGTCATGCATCTTAGGTTCATCTTCAATACTTAATTTAGAATCCGTGAGTTGATACATGATGTTCTATTCTCCAGTTCAATTTCTTTACATCCCTCCATATTTTAGTTGCTTCATATGCTATGGAAAATTAAACAGGGTGGAAAAACCATCATGAATATTTCTAGGCTACAGTGAAATGTGTCTAATGAGAAACTTAAATTTCAGTTTCTCAAAAACTAACATATGTAGTACTAAAAGTCCTTGTCAGTCTGTAACTATAATTGTACTCTGCTCACTTATAGGAGTGCCTAATTAGTCATTAGTCACATTGACAGAATGCATCCCCTATCTTCCAGAATTAAATATGACACAGCAAAATATTTTAGGCTTGTTGCTAACTATGTATTTTTGAGAAAGTGAATACTCCAGGAACACAGCCATCAGAGACCATGAGATTTTGGTCTCATTTGAAAATGTCTGGAAGATGGAAAAGTTCAGAATTAATCTTTTTATTGTCTCACATCAAGATCAGCAGATAAAAATCTACACCAATGTTGAGCTCAGACTATTCACAATTAGAAATAAGATTTCTATCCATTATTTCTTTTCTTTGGATAGTAAATAGTCCAATGAAGGAATTAGCATAAATGTTTATGTCTGGCATCTAGCTTTGCTAAGTAATTTGGGGAATGCAGGAAAGTGAAGATTGGCTGATGGGTTTAATTTGGACTTGTTTTTACACTAATTTAAAGTAAATTTAGCTAAATTGTTTTGACTCAAAAATCTGAATGCTTCATTTTCAGAACCTCTTACTATTTCGGTATAAACTATTACACAAATAAAGATTCATACATAATATCATTTTCTTAAAAGATGCAATTCTAATGAATGAACTATTTGTCTGTTAGTAAACTTTGTTTTGAAGCAATATGATCTACAGCCCAAGGCTGTGAAGTTCTGAATAAATTTGACATGTTATAGAAACTAAGTTTACAGTAAAAGATGGCCAAGAAGTTCTTTACCATGAGACATAAATCATACTGGTCACTGCACCAAGCCTGACAGAGTTCAAGAAGTGTTTGGATGATACTCTCAGGCACATGGTGTGACTCCAGGGGACGGTCCTGTGCAGGGCCAGGAGCTGGACTCAATGATCCTTGTGGTCCCTTCCAACTTGGCATAATCCATGATTCTGTGATTTTAATCAAATATTATCCTTGCAAACCTTGACACTTAAACGCAATAACTATTTAGTTTCCTTTATAACTACTGGTAAAGTACCAGAGCGAACATCTTTTATAAATCCCAGCCAAACATATTAATTAACAGGATCCACATAACAACTGATTCTCTCAAAGCAGCACCATATATAAGAAACAACAATAAAATTCCTTTCACAGCAGTCATGTTTGCTTGTTCAAAACCATATCATATTTATCCATTCATTCATTAATTCTATTATCCATTCAATAATTAATTTAGAAAAGGAAAAATCCAAACTTCAAATGCATTTAGATGGTAAGAGGAAGAGGTTTTGTTTTGCAATGATAAATTGCACAAAATGACAGAGGTGATGGAATATTTTCCTTAGAATAACAGAAACAGCACTGTTACATAAAAAAAGTGCTTTATTTTCACACACAATTTCCTCAGTCTGTATTTCTGCCTAAAGATTATGTCAGACATTTGTAACAACTGCATAAATGCTCTGCATTGATGAGGAGACATTTCAGTCATTTATAGGACTGCTAATATTTTAGCCTGTGAAATCACTATGTAAATTAAACTAATTTCCATGGCAGTCATTCAACTTCAGACAGCTGCACAAACCAGGACTTTTTCCTTTTCTAAAGAAATGTGCATACCATTGTGTTTTGTATTACAGTTATACAGCACCAGTATTGTCCTTCACTGGAACAAAACAGACCTGCAAGTGATGGTCCATATTTTAGGTGCTTGCTGCGATGCTCACCTTACCATCTGTTCACATCAATCTCACAAAAAATCTGCCTAAAAGTATGACAAATACAATCAGGTTTATGGTAAAATATATTTGTAATCAGAGGCAGAAAGGAGCACTTGAACACTAGAAATGGTACAGTTCTGTATATGTCTCTAGTTGGTCATCTTTAAGCTTGTATTACCATAATTAAGAATCTTTCATATTCTGAAAACACCCACTTAACAAAGTGGACAAGATAATCAGGCTACTCCATTAGCTCAGTGGCTTTTATGGTCAAGTGCCCCTACAGAGGAAGAGCCTGTCTTGGCCTCTCCATTTTCTTCTCCTTCCCATCACCCACTACAGAAGACTAGCAAAACAAGCTACATCTTTAGAAATAATAGTAAAATGATATCACTTAATGAATACTGTTGAAAACATAGGGAGCCTTATAGATTCCCAACATCAAAAAGATCACAGAATAATAGAATAGTTTGAGTTGGAAGGGTCTTCCAGTCCAGCTCCCCTGCAATGAACATCTTCAACAAGACCAGGTTGGTCAGAGCCCCCTCCAACGTGACCTTGAACATTTCCAGGGATGAGGCATTTACCACCTCTCTGGGCAACCTGTGCATGTGTTTCATCGGCCTCACTGTAAAAAAATTCCTTCTTATATCTAATCTAAACCAAACCACTAACCACTCGTCCTATTGCAACAGGCCCTGCTAAAAAGTTTGTCCTCATCTTTGTTATAGACCCCTTTTAGATACTGAAAGACCACAACAAGGTCTCCCTGGAGCCTTCTCTTCTCCAGGCTAAACAACCCCAACCGTCTCAGCCTGTCTTCATAGGAAAGGTGCTCTAGCCCTGTGATGATCTTTGTCATCCCCCTCCAGACTCACTCCAACAATTCCATGTCCTTCTTATGCTTGGGGCCCCAGAGCTGAACACAGTACTCCAGGTGAGTCTCATGAGAGTAGAGAAGAGGGACAGAATGACCTCCCTCTACCTGCTGGTCATGCTTCCTCTGACCTGTGTAAGAACAGCCCAGGTGCAGCGTGGGGGTGAGCACCCATCAGCAGAGGATGACCATGACAAAACAACCTTTGTTTAGCTACAAGCTGGATTTTGAGCCAGATAAAGCAAGAGGTTGATAAGAAGCAGACCCTGCAGAGGTGGGATAATGCTTTTCATCATGCCAATGCCCTCCCTTACACAACTGGCTCAGTTGTAAAACTTCCCTTCAAGGGAAGGTAAAGGGGTCATTCACATTCACATGTAGGCCTGAAGTTATTTATCCTTTCTGATGGGGCACAACTGGGTCAACTATGCTGAAGCGAGAGACAGCTGTCACATCTTAGACTGTGACATAAACCATCAAAGACTCCTGAAACACCCCCAGACTAATTTCTGAGGCCTTTCACCAAAGGACTGCATGTGATCCACAACGTTACAAAGTGTGAAACTCATCAATCCTCCTCCAGGGGAGGCACCTGGGCATTCCCACCTGAACCTGAGGTTATGTTAACCCATTGAATTTTGTGTTTTGTGGGCTTCCCCCACCCCCAACGGATCAAGACAGTGATCATCGCTTCCATCAACACACGCTGGAATTCCAAAATCAAGTCTCATCCATGGATCCACAGGTGGTAATACCTTACTTCTCTTATCCTTTCTTTCTCTCTCTTTCTTTTTCTTTTCTTAAGTGTTATTTTTATGCTTTTATATGCTATATTTTTACAGATAATAACCAAAACAGCTACATACCTCCTTTCCACTCCAAACAAATTGTTCTGAAACAAATCTGCCCTATATATTTATAAATACCAGTCATTTAGTGTTGTTTCACTCTAATACACCCCAAGGGATTAACAATACCCTCAGTTACCCCACCTTCAGGGTTGGGTCATAACATCCTTTAGAAGCCACAGCTTCTCTTTTACCCTGAACGTCCTTAAATTATCCTTCCTAGCTTTCACTCTCCTGTTCAGAATGCACTCTGTAGTCATTATGAAACTGAATTTTATCTCTCTCAAAAACCTTGACTCACTTCTAATTATATATATTCTGAAGTTATAAAAACTGTGGTTACAGATGAAAAAATAGTAGAAATATATAATTGGTTTAATATATAGAAGTTGGAAGATAAGCAGGAACCAAAAAGCTCTGTGAAAGAAGGTTCATTCTTCATGTAACAGTTATCAAAGTTTTAGTCTATTATCTGTTAAAAAAACCCCAGTGAACCAGTAATTTTTCACTGAAGAGCAAGACATATGGTAGAAAAATATGACTAAGCAATGACCTATATATGGCCATAAACATGTGTTAAACATCAGCTATATTTGGCAGAGCCACAGATTTCAGCACCTCACACTTAGCGAGGTGGATGAACACAAGCAGGTGCAGATTGGAAAGCAGGACAATATAATACCAAAGTCACATTTAGAGATCATACAAATGGATATAACGGAAATGCTCTGTCTTTATATGAAAAATGTCTCTCTGTGTTTACTAAAATTTCTGATATTTGCTATGATATTTGATTCTGATGAATTTTTAAACATTGTATCACTTTAATTTTCTAATTGCAAACCAAGAACACGATAAGCCTATTTAACAGAAGAATTACTTTCTGAAACAGAATGTGTCCATATAAAGGAACTAAATTGACATACAAAGTTATTATTATAAATATTGCTTAAATTGTAATAGCTGCACAGGCAATCTTACTCTATCATTTATCAGATAATCATTTATCTGACCAATGGTGCAAACAGTATGCCAAGCTTGTAATTTTTGAACATGTGTAATGGTTATCAAATTCGGACACCCAGAGAATTCACCTGTTCTCATGAAAAACCCACATTGATGTGCATGTACACCTCACTAAAAATAAAATAAATAATAAATCAGTCAATCTTAGGTCCTTTACAAGGTATTCTGTGGGGTATTGCAAGGCCTTTCTGGAGAGTTGGCTTCATTTTCTGGATATCCACTGGAGAAAAACAGACAGCTCTTGAAACCTTAAGAAGTAGGTCCTGTGCAAGCTCATAGTTAGTTTCACACACCACAGCAAATATATGCAATAAAAAGTATACGAAGATGAAAAAGATAAGAACTCATTCCATAAATAATTCCAAACCAAAAATAGATTTAGAAAATACAGTTACTAAAATGGATTTAATCATCAGAAATTATTTGGATTATTATCCTAAATTTAAGTATTGAGAGGATGAAGATAATGTTAAGAGAATTTAGAGTTTTCCTTAAATGGAAATCTACTTTTTCAGTCATGGGATCAGAGTAATGTTTCATACCAAAATTCATTTGATGAAGACAAAAAGGGCAGGAACAATTTTTAAGAATGGAAAATAACCCTAAAAGACATCACAGCACTATTTCCCAACCCAGATATTAAACTTCTCCATCTATGGTAGCCTTCATTCAGTACTGATTTGGTTTAAAATGCTGATATTGATGTGACGATATTTTCTGCCTATATGTTCCAGGTACTGCAATTGATGATGACTGCCAAACAGACACTTTGGACTGACAGCAACTAGATGAATTTTAATTTTGCGTATTAAAGTAAATGATTTCACTTTAGAAAATATATCATTAATCAGAACACTAGTGATCAAGGCACACTACATCAGAAAATAAAGAAACTTTTGCTTTAATAATCTACTTTTGGATTATGACTAGTGGTTTTCTTATGGAACATATCAAATGAAGAAGACAATAACTTAGTAAATTAAGCAAATTATGTGCAGCAAAAAGAATATTATACTTGGTATGTGCTATTGTTTTTCCTGTGTAAAGATATAAGATTTGAACTCTGATTGTTACTTGGCAAGAAACAAGAAGCGCCTATCACCTTCTCATTTAATCCTGTTCTTGGAAAAGAAAAAAGGGAGATAAACCTAGTAAACAGGAAAGAGTTTCTTATCCAACACCTCAACACATTTTGACAGCAAACTGCACATTTGCCATTATGAACAGAGAGAATGTTAAGGCAAAAAAATCACCATAATGGTTGTCAGATGGGACAGGGTAAAAAGTGATGACATCTTAAAATATTGTACTTGAACTTTATATATATACAGTTTAAATTATATCACTGCCAGACAGAAAATTAAGCAATCACAAACACTGAGTTTACATTCATCTATTTCTCTTTCTCAATTAACAATACTAGTCTATACTACAATCAGCAGATTTAAAAAAAATATTTTTATATAAGGAGAAAGTCTTAGATTTCATTGCACAGCTATACAGCCACGCCAAAAAGGATGACATATTTGCAGCAGGTTTTTAAGACACTCTACTCTCCTGAACAGAGCTCTCTAACCCACGCTCATGAAATGAATGCTGCATAACATATTTCTAAACTAGGCCTACACCTATTTCAGGGACCTCAAATAGGTCAACAGACAAGGCCACATTAAAAATCATCTTCCACATCATCTATCTTTATCCATTTGGCCAGGAAACTCAAATGTAATTCAGAAGGATGGTGACTCAAAATATTTCATTTAGAAATAGTACGCACTCCAAATCATTTTAGAAAGTAATCCATATAACAAAATAAAGGTCAAGTGACAATTAGTATTACATGTGACTTATAACGTATATTTTATGAGAAAGGACTAAAATAGACTTGATGTATTTGTGATAGCTTTTCTCAGTAAGTCAAATTGCATGAATAGAAGGATAATAATAATGAGCAGGACCACATCCCAAAAAGGTTACTGTGCAAAGCCCTCCACAATGGCGGTCTGTCTTTGCCCAAAGAACTTACAATACAAATGCCATTAGTCTTTCCAAACTCAGTGTAGAAAAGAAGAGGAAAAACAAACAAACAAAGTATATTAGATTGCTAAGAAGCACGCTTGGTTAAAATTGCTTTAAATATCCTGTTGTAGTTTCCTGAAGTGCTAAGTTGCATCAAAGTGATGCAATGTAGCACCTGTCAGTGAAGGTATTTCACTCCTAAGTGAGTTTATAAAACAGACTACAATGATTCAAATATTTGCTTGAACTGTGTTCCAAACTATGTCCAAACATATGTATGGTTGATAGCTTTTTACTCTTCAAGCTCAGCAAGCAGCATATGAGTGATTAACTGAAATGATCAATTTAGATTTGCCACTTTGTCTTTTAAATATCCTGCTCCAAACCAATGAGAGGAGTTATCTGAAGCACTACCACAGTACCACTTGCTGCTGTGAAGGGAGTCTAATTAGCTTGTAAATTGTTTTAATTTGTTTGATTAGCCTCTGCAAAAAGCAGGTCATCTGAAATATTTCTTCCCTTCTTTGATACCTAAATTACTTTCTCCTTAGGATCATTACAGACAGCATGTACTGTGACACCTGTTGCTTAATTATAAGATTCAGTTTTTATAGTGTCTGCTATTCAGACTAGAATTTTCCATGTTGAGCACCTATTAAAAGCAGATTTTTTTCTTTAATTTTCCAATTAAATTTGCTCAACTATTATTGGAAACCAAAGAGAAGTAGAATATATTATTCTGCCAATACTTTGAAGCTCTTACAATGATTTCATTGAGAGATTTAAATGACCATTTTTTTTGAAACATGATCTTCAGGTCTTTCTAGAGATTAAATTTCTATAAATTTCTAATATATTCTGAGCTCACAAACTCTTACTTAAATCCTGCAAAGTGACAAACCTTTGAAGACTGCTTTTTGCTTATATTCTGTTGAGGTATACTTTACCCTATAATACCTTACCCTATAACATCTTGTTTATACTGAGCATATTCAATCCCCCCATAGAGGCACCTTGGTTCATCTACTCCTAAAGGAAAACTGGGCATGTTTACCAGTTTGACTCATTCTCCTAATTAAATTAATCATGCCAGAAACTAGTCCTTGATTCAATATTTTCTGAAAATAATACACTGAAGACTATGTGTGTCATACTAGGCAATTAGTATTGTGATCCACTTCAGTGCTGTCAAGCATGCAAGGTTCTTACTGCAATTGCCCACCATGCCTGGTATTAGATGATGCAGAGGTTCACCACGAGAACCAAAACCCAGCAGAATGTCTCTCCTGTACTTCCAATAGCTCTGCCAAAGGCATCTAGAGAAGTCAGAGAAAATAATAGCAGCTCCTCTTGCTGGGAGCTGAAAACAGAAGCAGACTAGATAATAACGTGGAGCAAAGAAGGGGAGAAAACAGAAAAACAGGATAAGACAGACACACAGAAAATCGTCTTCACAAGTCTACATACTCCTTTTCAGAACAGAACTCGTGTTTGCCAAGTATAAAAACTAGTCTTATTGCACCAATTACCAGCAAAAGCTACTAGCAAAGTTAATGCCTCATCCCTCTGTGCTTATATAAAGCCTGGCATTAGCTTGCTATTACTAAATAGCTTGATATTCTTTCAACACAGAAAAGATAGTAAGTAAAATACAGGCTTGTATTTGCATGTATTTCGTATTTTTCCATAATCCTTTCATAAACAACAACTTTCTTTTTTTGTAAGGAAAGGCAATTTATTTCATTGCAATGGTTATTTCACTCTTCTCAATATTTAACTGCGGTCTGTAAACAAACAAAATAAAGAGAGACATCACTGCATCTCCCTATTTCTTCAAACACTAATGCTGACTTGTTTAACTGATTGGCCTGTTTGTTTAGATAACTATGGTAATAATAATAATTCTTTTAAAAGAATGTATTGCTCATGCGTGTCTTAAATAATGAAAGCAGTTATCCTGAGTCTCTTTCTTAACCATGTTCAGTTCAGTCCATTTTAATCTTAGATACTACCTAATTTGTCTGAAATGTCAGTTTCTGGATTAGACTTCATCTTTCTTTCTTCCCCAGACCAATCCGAAGTTTAGGTCTTTTCAAAATATCTTACATCTTTCCATCAATTCAGAGGTTCCTGCTTACTGAAAAATGCACTGCCCCAATAGTTTCCTTCTGTTTGTATAAGTTTTCTCACATGTCTAACCATTTTCCTTAACATTCGTTCCTAGGCTATTTTTCAGAACTACATTTTCGGGATGTATCTGTACAGGATGATGGCATGACAAGATTAATCCAGGGCCATAATACTAAGTACACATATCATCTGTAAAGGATTCTGCTATCTTTTGAAAAGATTACACTTTCTTGCTTGCAGGTTTGATTGATGGGAGGTTGTTTCCTTTTACAAGGGAAACAGTAATCAAACCTCAGACTAGGAACAACCACTGCGCATAATCAGAGGCACTTCATTTGGTGGTGTTCCAGAAATTTGAGATTAAAATTAATTTGTGTTGGCCAATACTGTGATGGTGTGATCAAATTGGAGCATTCCAGTGTTTTCACAATTCCACCAAGAAATTATTGAAATATACCTACTTTTACCAATACCCTATCATATTACAATCATCAAAAAGAAAAACAGAACACATTGCTTCTGGAGCTTACACAGTCTTCATCACTGGAAGTTTTTAAGTACAGGTTAAACCATTCCTGACAGTGTGTTAATTCTACTTGGACAAACATCTGAAGGAGACAAGGCTGAGAGGCCAACAGGAAGTCAAAATCCAACACACACCCTTAATGTGTATATGTGTATGCATGAGCTTAATCCATATGACTAACTGAAGTCCAGAAACATCCACTGAACAGGGAGTTTTGATTCCCCTGCTCATTACACTGGACACAAAGCTGCAGACTGCTTGTCCTTCTGCAGACAGGAATCTTGTACTGAGTACCTAGGGGCTAGTTTCACTGGTTAGATGAAAAATGGTGTTTGGGGCACTAGAGTGAACTACACAAAGCCACTCCGGCTAAAGTAGAGTTTGCCTTCTGGGCAACTGTACTAATTAATACCCTGCTATGCTGAAGCAGCAATTGCCTAATCCTCCAGCTACGTACTATCACAAATTTAATGATCTTTGCAAAATGAAGTTATATCATCCACTTATAATCATCTCCACATGAAGTAAACTTGCTCAAGAATTCAAATAATTTATCAGCCTTTGCTAATTTCCTGCCACTCTCTTTCCAAAGTCTCTTTCTTACGATAAGCTAATTTTTTAGTTTAATGTCAGTTCTATGGTCCAAGTTTTGATTTCCTTTAGTGTTCTTCACTGTTCCCAATCAGTGAGCGTTATATCATTTTTTTTTCCCTTTGGTTTTGTGTGTGGGGGGGTTTTGGTTGGTTGATTTTTAGTGGGTTTTTTTTTTTTTTAAACCAGGGTTTGGCTCACAGAAGCATAGGGAAAAAAACTGCCACAAAATTAAATTCACCTATACAACATAATGTAATTATATAGCTAGTCAGTTACATATATTACTCCTTCCTAATGCTGGTCTGATTCAATATTTTGTTTGAGTGGTTGTAATTTTAGGACTTAGAGACATTTCTAATAATTACTGATGATGTCTTGCCTTACAGCTATGGATTAATTTCTATGGCAATTGTGCCACGCCACTCCACTCAGTCAGCACTGCTAGAGTACTTCTCCACCTTCCCCATTTAAGTTGCTGAAATGGTGGTGTGTCTTCTGCAAAACTTTCTACCTCTCTGTTTATCCTCTGTTTTTTGGCTAATTAAGTCCTGGCACATCAAGTCCTAACACAAATCCTAGCGAAGAGCTGCAATACACTGCACTACTAATATAAAACCTAAACTTACATTTTTACTGTCCACTTGCTTTTTGTCAGAGACCATTCCTTTGAGAAACCTTGTTTCTCCCTTAACATCTTTTGTTCTTCCTAGGCTTTTCTACAGAAAATCTGGAAAAATATTAAAGGCAAGTAACATATATCCTTTGTGTAAATTTCCTCATCTCTTTACAGTTCAGTTTGGAACCAATTTATGTTTTCTTTCTGACAATTTTCCACCTACTATAGTGGTAAACATAAGAAATACTATTCACACCTTAATTATTACAGAACAGCTTGATTTTCCTTGGAATAGCTATTAAGATAAGCCTTTCTCCTTATCACAGCCTTGCTCACCACTCGAGCCTGCTTATAGCAAAAAATTCTCCTACAATGCTAAGATAAGAGTGTGCATGTATAAAACTGGAAAAAAAGTTCAAGAGAAGACCTAAAGTTTCAGAAGCTTTCTAAAGTTTCAAAATTTAAGGAAAGGGTAAATACTTTTAAGAATGCTTTGTAAACTTTTGAAACGTAAACTTAACTCTCCCCAGGACAGAGACTGTAGTCTCATCAGGGATATTATGTAAATAATATTATTTATTCAAATATATTCTTTATTATTTAATGCTCTTAGGTAGAATTTTAAATTTTCATAGAAGTAAACAGAATTTGATAAATATAATATGTGCTGCTGCCTTTATGGGATTTACTCTGTAGATCAGATTAATGCCAGTAAAGTCAAAAGTCATGGTGTTGTTATAGCTGTGAGGATTTAAGGTTATAAGTAAGTCAAGGTTTGGAAAAACAAGTATTCAGTGTAATCATACAGGTGGACTGCTTGCATTTAAGATCTGGGGTTGTGTCCCAAAAACATGCCTTTTTTATCTTAACTGAAAAAAATCACTACCAGTCTCTGTAAGTCTTGCCTTCCTGAGAGGAAAAAAGATCAAAATGAGTGAGGACAGTTCGGAAGAAGAGCTTAGTTTTGGAAATTTTAACAAACTAGTGGCACACATCTGAATGTGTTTCCTGGCTATTGCTTAGAAGGAATGAAATAGTGCTTCCTTGTTAAGCAAAGAAAATCAGGAAAAAGTGGTCCCTTGGTTGCCTTTTTTACAAATCATGGTGTGAGTAGAAAATCTTTCTCCACTACATAGACTCATGAAATAACTGCCTTTTTAAAATGTCATTGGTATACTTGGTATTTTACAGGCTGAAAAAGACCTCAAGAAACTGCCAGCTTACCAACAGAATGAGAAAAAGAAGAATACAAAGGTAAGTTAACTCAGATGTGCAAATTGACATAAAATTTATACCCACATGTGACAATGTAGTAAATTATTTATGTGCATCAGAAAATGTAGAGAAGGGATTTGAAAGTACAGAACTAAACCACTTTGCAGATACCCTGAAAAACGTACGTACAAGGGAATAGGAGGGAAGATTTGGAACACCAGGACTAATAAATGCTAACCTTGAAAATTAATGCCTAGAAAATTATGGCACTCAGAAGAGCTAGTACTGAGGGTTGCTTGCTTTTGTTAAAACAAAGAGCTGCAAAAAAAGATGGAAACATGTAACTGAAATAAAGAAACTAGTATGAAATATTTTTGCGGGCAGAGAAGAAAAAAGAACAAAATCAGTTACAGTTGTCTGAGGCAATGTGCTTTTCAGATACAATATACTCGTGGCACTTTACCTCTCAGTATAATTTACTGTTTCAAAAATTGCATTTGTAAAGTAATTATTTTGTAATTTCATATATTTTGAATCCCCATGGGTTTTCTCATTTATTACTTGAAAGTGTGTATTTAACTATAAAAAGCATTATTGGTGCTTAGCTCTATTACCAAGCAAATAGATGAGTAAAATGTGACAAAACTGTTATGGACCTGGTTTCTAAAGCACTGTAAGCAGTTAGGTCCCTTTATAGCACGTAGAGTAGGAATGGGCTCTAGTGGCATACAAAAGAAACTCCAACTTTGATTATGCCAGTATTAATTATACAATACAATAGCTCCTCTGAGATGAATAGAATTATTGTAGCTTGTGAAATAATTGAATATCTTTCACAACTGAGAAGCATTGCAGAAGTGTAATAATTAAATTAACAAATTAGCTTTTCCAAGCACGCAGCATGATTTATGTTTATGGATAAGAGTGAATGAAACAGTAAGATTAAAAAGTAATTTCCCTGTTTAACCTGAGACCTTCTGTCATATTTGGCCACAAGCATCCTACATGTTTTAAAACTCAGTCCCAAACTGAGCAAAGCACAACGTTGGAGTTTTTCCTGTTGCAAAAAGGCAACAGGGTAATTAGTACCTCCCAACTTTTCCCTATTTTATTACTGTCTGTATATTATTGTGGACACAGCTTCTTTCATATTGTTGTCAAAAGCTAAATCACCCTTTCATAACTATAATTCTTGTATTTTTTTAAATAATGTGATCCTACAATACTGAACATTAATAATGCTGAAAATAAACTTTTTCTTGAAAATACTGTATTTAACTCAAAAGCTTTTTTGTGTAACTTCATTTTGTGGTTAAACATTTGTTTTGGTCATATGTATGTTATTTTTAACTCCTCTGTTTCTTCTTCTGCTTCCATAAATTATTAAAATGAGTCAAAATAAAGGAAATCCCTAAGAACTGAGAAATAAGCTTTCTGGAAACTTGTCTTGTAATCTTTCTTATTTCTGGGACATGTTCTCATCCTCAGTCTATGAATATAGAGCAAGTGCAGCACTCACATAGAAAGCAACATTGTGGTTACGTAACAGTGCGACATTTTAAAAAAAAGCAAAGTATGCACAGCAAGATAAACATGCAGTGAAAACACCCCAAGAAGCAAATGCAGAATCTATTCACTAGTAAATGGAGGGATGTGTGATGATCAGGCCTTTTTGAAAATAACTTGTTGATTCAAATCATAGAGAAACAACTGAGCCCACTTAAGATTTTGCATAAGGAAAGTAAAGTTGATGCAAGTAACGTGATGAAGACAGAACATATTTACTTTCATGTTACCTTTTAGAAGTACATTGCCATTGTCAGAATTATATTTCTAATATTTTTAATTTTAATTTCATTTCGCCAGTTATCAAACACCTTTGCAGAGTGAAAACAGTGTCATCAGCTGTTTGATCGGCACCCATTTAGTAGATATGTTTTGAAAGAATAAAGAAATTACTACATAAATAAACGTAGTTATTTCTTAAGCAGTACGTGTTGCATAAGGAGTGCTACTCACCAGGCAGTAAGTCCATTTTTAATTGCAAGTAAAGGAACTTAGCTCTTAACTGTGTATCTAATATGCTGTGTAATTGTTTATGATGATAAATTGCTCGAAATCTATTTCCTTTCAAATAAAATTTCATTATTGCAATCAAAAATAAGAAATGCAGTTTCAAAACTAGAACTTCTGCAGGTCATCCTTGAAAATTCTGACTTTAAGAAACAGTACCTCATTCCACAAATTACGAGAAAGTAACTGCAGAACAAATGTAGCCTTTATTTTATTAGGGTGTAGAACACAGATATCCACTAGGAATGATCACAGATATTTCATTGAATTGTGTTTTAAATTATAAAGAAAGATCTAAATGAATGCACAGGTTCTTTTTTTATCTTGAAATACTCCCCTATTTCAAAATACTAGCATTATAGGGCACCAATTACAAAAGCATCAATTAAAGTAATAAACAAGGAATCATTCAGCCCTAGTTTTGAATAACCTTCAAAGAGTGACCTAAGAGAAAAGTGTGAGGTTAAATCTGTGTAAAGGCTTGATATTTTGAAATGGACAAGATAAAGTGTCACATTGTTATCTATCTACATGGAGATGAAGGATGTAAATATATGGAGGCTATTCCAGTTCGTTGCTCATTATAATTCTTGAAATGACAAGGTTTTATTTCAAGTAGCAAAAAGGAGCAAAGGAAAAGGCTTCCTATCACCTTGGAGGCATTTTCATACCTACATTGCTCTCTTCTACCAACTTCAATGAATTTGAGCAGCAATTACTATAAATTATATCCTTCTTATCCAAACCACCACAAAGGTATCTTGAGGTGTTTACCCTGTTACAAGGGCACTTCTTACTTTGATATTTACGTGATTAGCATGACCATTTCTGTATTTCAATATCTCTGTAAAACACATGTACATATAAAAACTCATTTGGAATATTTGAAGACAACAAACTCTGATATTTCAGTCTGAATTGTTTTACAAACATACTTCAGGTAACAGATACTAAATTTAGATATCAGTATTATTTTAGAAATATAGACTAAAACTAAATACGATATTGCAGAAAAAGCCTAACAAATTATTGAATCCACTGAGACCAGATTAACACAGAAACTGCCCATGCCCTCTTCAGTTTTCCAGTCAATGAAACGCTCCATATTTCATGTGACAAAGGAGATGGCTAAATGCAGATTTAGCTGTCAGGCAGAAATCTGCATATGAGCTCAAGACAAAAAGTGAAAAGTTACTATTCAACGAAGTTTTCCATTACAATTGGCATCTTTTAAGAAGTGAAAAAGCAGCCATTTCTAGTCATTATACAGATGCATAATGTTAATTTTCTCCCCATTATTTTTAAAAGGAATGTGAACAAAGTCAGCTTCTTCTTGTTGAGCAGATAGAGTCATTTTTTCGTTATTACAGGCTTCAGCTAAATTTGAGATTAGCATTATCCCAAGAAACTGGACTGATGCTTCTATACTGCTGTCAACTATTCATTGACCTAAGATTTCTATCACATTTAGGAAAAAAAAAGGTGCAACAATGCATCACATTGTTCATTCTAAGAGCTTTGTTTGGTTATCATAAAATGAACAGGAATGGGAAGGATATCACGGCACATTAAAATGTATCAAGAAAGAAGATATTAGGAATTAAGAACTATTTCAAGTGAAAGATGGTAGTAACAGCAGAACAAACAAACATAAACTTAATATTGATACCCTCTATGTTTGTATGTATAATAATCAATTGATCATCAATAAACTTAGGCTAAAATGATAATATCTGGTATTGCAGTAAGATATTCTGAAAGAATCTTCCAGTTAAAGCACCGGGTACACAAAGTTACAGTGGCATATATTATAATGGTGTGACAGTTATAATGGTATATTTTATATGGTGTGACAGCTTGTAATGGAAAGCTATTGGCTAAAATGATGTGGGAATTATTAATTTGTTATTTCTTTCCTCTCTTACTAATTTTTAATTTTCCAGCAGAAAACTAAGAGAAAACTCCTTGAATTCTAAATCTTACCAGGATAAGACAAGAAAAAGATCTCATATTTTGAATTATTAAAAAATAAAAAGATGAAAAGCACTTTTCAACAGAGTCAACTTTCAAGTAGAAAAATCTTAAAAAATGCATTGGAAATGTTGACTATAAAATGACTACTCTCTAATTTAAAGGAATGTCAAAGAAAATTCACTGTGAAATCAGAGACCCAGATTCACTAGAGGGAGAATTTCTTTCCAGGAAAAAAAAAAAGAAAAAAAAACAGCTTACAGAAGAAAAGCACGTAGAAATAAGCTCTATTTATTTCACTGAGGAAGTCCACATCCATCCAGACTCAAAATGCAACAATATATTAAAATGCTAAAACAAAGCTAAATATAAAATCCCTCAGCTTAAAACGTCAAGAAAATATGTAAGTCTGAAATGTTTCTATTTTATTTGCTGAATAAAATATTTCAGTAACATTTTTTTTTTTTAATTTAAATTAAAATTGTAAAGTAATAGCAAAAAACATCTTCAAGGTCCTATAGCTATAAAACACCCATTCTGGATATTGACTACAATTTTTTTTTTTAAATTATCACACCATCTTATTCAGAAAATTGGTGTAGGGCAGCATGCAGACTTGACATCTGCTTTCTAAGTTCACAGTCACAGAGGTGATCCACTTATGTGTGATGTTTTATAAGATCTAATGTGGTACTGCTGCCACTCCTAAACCTCTTATTATAGAAAAAAAAATCTCAAACATACCTCATAGGACAGTCAATGTCCTCTCCAGAGACAGAAAAATTACTTACATTTTAGGTTCTAAATTCTTGACTGCTGTTTTCCACTCATCAAAATACTTTTCCAAATTTAGACAAAAAGGGAAGGCAATGGATTATGGGTCAAAATTTCTGTAAATCCAAATTTAATTCCTTTTTGGTATCCAATTATCAACTTTTCTATATTTACACTCTCTTTTCATTTGAAGATACATTTTTATAGAATCTAATTATGTTTTCAGCAGGAACATTGCCCAGAGCATTCTGGAGTTCTGCAGATTCTTAACACCAGAACTCCTAGCAAATCCCTATACAGCAGATAAAAATTTTAGTAGAAAAAGCAAGAGAGAAAAGGCTGTAGAAATGAAAAATCTCTCCTCATCTCTTGCATAACAAGTGTTCTTTAAGTTTACTTTGTCCCATTTGGCCAAAAGTGAAAGGCTGAACAGGGCTCAAAGGTACAATTTCAGATGGGTGCACTTTTCATTGGAAGCAATCTGAAGTTTCTGCAGTCAATCGTTTCAAATATTTTTTTCATACAATAATGAAGACCCTTTGAGAGAAAAAATAATTTAAAAAAGAGTCATTAAAACTTTTTTAGTATTTCATTACTCATGTATATAAATTCTATGGAACTGAAACTTTAGTTATAACCTTTTCCCCAAACAAAGCTCCAACAAATGGAATCCTAACATTATAGAAAATTAAACACTAGAGGCAGGAAATAGAAAATTTTATGTTAAACTTTAAAGAAATGCAAAGGATTTTGTTAAAGAACATGTGAAGAGAGTTTGAAATATTTTCTGTTTCAATCGCCTCCACTGTACAAGAAATCCAGTATTATGAACCACCAGCATGGAGAATGAGTGAACTGCTACTGATTTCTCCCAACTAACCTTTAATATCATCCCATAAAAAGAGAAAATTACTTGATATTCATGAGAAAGTAACATAATTAACACTGTACATCATATTATCATTTCATAAAAGAATGTTACAAAGCCAATATACATTCTTCAACGATAATATGAAGTATTTTTAAGATATATATTCTTCATTTCTGCAAATTGCTTTGTAAGGACTATGGAACAACATTCCAGAGAAAACCTAATTCTTAAACAGAATCAGAGGAATAAGAGGTCTTCAAATTCATCCTTATGCTGCACAGTAGAAGCACCTTTACCTACAGTGTTCTTAATAGCTGCTTTCAGGTCTCTTCTTATGCACCACCAAAGTCTGAAGATCTACAACTCCCTTGGGCAATATAAACCAGTGTTTTTACTTTACTGCCAAAAGTGTTGTCTCACGTTGTATTTTCTTCCTAATATCCAACCTAAAAATCCATCACTCTTCTCTAAATATACAGTTTGAAAACCAAGTCAGAAATCCCAAACTGGGATAATTATGCTTAAGTTAACTGATTACAAATGGACTTATTTGTTAATTTTACAGCTAATTCTAGTTTGAGCTGCAAATTATTCTAGATGGTAACTCTAAAGTTCTTAATGAGCTTTTCTTAAATTTAGTTCTGAAATATACAAGGAAAATATAAGAAATTATTTTCAAGTTAAAACATGCACTGATTATATACACACATCTAATATATGTACATCTAATAATATAGTACATACATACTGAATTACAGAATTAACACCTGCTTAAGCAAAAGGATAAATACTAAACTTCTAAAAGAATGTATATTTAACATAAAGAAGTTAATCCTTTGAAAGGGCACAAAAAAAAAATTCAGAAGTTTTTTGCTTTGAGTGTCCAAATTATGTATTCTGTGGCTCAAGAACATAACAAAAAATACTTTTTAAAATTACAAGGAATGTAAACAAACAAAAAGCTAAATTGGAAGCAAGGAGGAAATTCAAATGATATAATTATTCCTAGAAACATCGTGGCCATTTTGGACACTACCACAGGATTGAAATCAGAGCTTGTGGAGGTCAGAGGAGCTCATAAGAAAGAATATATAATATATGATCACTTACAAGGGCAAGGAATAGGTTGACAAGAAGAAATCCCATTAAAACCTAAGTTTCTATGATGCAAAGAAGGGATAAAGCAAAGCAGAGATCTTGCTAAAGACACTTGATGAAAAACAGAGGTTTAGATCAGATCAGAAGGAATACATTTGCTCTTTATTGCTACTATATTCAAAGAATGAAGACTTGGATCTTGCAAATAAACATGATGGCACACAAGACATGCATAACTAACTTGATCAATTCCTCTACCTTCTGGTAGGCTTTGTGCATTATTTCACATCTGCAAGAGAACAATATATTCAAAACATATAAAAGTTTTTTTCACAAAAGCTTTGCAATAAATTTTAAATACCACAAAATACTTTTTAATGAAAGACCCTTCCTGCTGGATGCAGTTGTATAAGCATTTATTGAAGCACTAATTGTCACCACTACTTTCAGGTATTCATCAGTTCTCATAAATGTCCATATGTTCTTTGGTTTAAAAGTGCAGCTTAATGACACAGGAAAGTGCAAGCCAATTTATCATCCTTCCTTAACCTTTGGAAAAATAAATTAGTTTTTTATGAGAAGCAATCACTGTAAATAAAGTAAAAAGCATTTGAATTCTATCATAATATGGTGTCATTCTGCATTAAGTCTTAATGCAATTGCTTAACTTAAAATTATTTCAATCATTTATTTTTTTCCCAAACATAGAGCTTATCTATCTAGAAGGGCAGAGACAAGGACCAATTTTGCAAATATCTATCTCAATTATCTATGAGATAAGTCTACCAACCAGGTGTTTGTACAACTCTTTCAGCTTAGCCACATTTCTACAGTACCACCTCTACTTTATACTAGCATAAATACATTGAAAGTTATTTGTGGTACAAGGATTTATTGTCCCTTTAAAAACCTATATTTATGTAAAAGATTTTAACCAGTATAACTGAGTCCACACTAGAGGGTGCTGCTATTTTAATTGTAAAAGGTTTTTATAGTTGTTGCTTCAGAAAAGTACATTTGGTAATGTTTCAGAAATGCTTTCTTGCTATCTGGGACAGCAAATTAATACCAAATGAGAATTAAACTTCTGATCACAGACATGCTTTTTTACTGAAGTTCAAGTTTTGTCATGTGTTAGCCTAGCCAACTGTACATAAAATAAAAGAAACCTACTAGCAACTCACGTGGTATTTTAGAACCTAGACTTAATGCTTCAGATCAACAAAACTCATAATAAACACAGGAGGGCCTTTTCCCCCGTCTGCCTCACTATAAAACACCATCAATAGTACATGTCAAGTCTTGTTCCAAACCCAGAAGTAGTTTATTTTTTGCTATAATAATGGCACATAGATACTTGTATTTCACCTTTGAATAAATTAGTTAAGAGAATGAAGAATTTTTAGCATCAGAAAAAAAATTTATAGAATGAATGCTGATGGATTTGAAACTGCTCAAAATCGTACTGACTCTTCCAAAAACAAGAGTATACACTTTTCCATGTTGTGTTAAGATTAAAAAGGAAAACACACTTTACAAAATACATACAACTTGAAAGCTTCAAACAGAATTTTGCCTCAGGCTGCAGAATAGCCTTTGCAGGAGCTGACTTCAATACCAATAATTCTCCATCTTCCTTGATCCATATGAAGCAATGTTAAATGTATATATCTGCCCTATATCTGATCTCCCTACACACACTTTAACCTTTCTGAGAACACGGGCATTACTGATAGTTCTAGTGTATCATGTCAGGACCCATTTGTCCTGGTCCACATTTTTTTATTATTTTATTCTTGTTCATTTCCATCATTTCAACACCATCCCCTACCAAACCCACTCCAGAATGAATATTACAGATCAAGAAAGAACTTGAAGAACAGTGTATTTTGTTATTCAGCTTTTACTTCCAGATTTCTGTCTCTCCAGTTCTATCCAAAGAATAGGGGGAGAGGATAAGATATTACTCTATCTTTTCTTTTCTGCCTTTTCCACAGAAAGGAAAAAATTAAAAATAAAATACAGTGAAGGAAAATATTTTGACCTGTGACATGGTAAATAAAAAGCATGATGTCTCAGAAGGATCCCATGAGGAAATGTGCTGTAAGCTAGAGGTTATAAATCCAGTTGATCTGTGCTGGAATGCAAGAAAAGGAAGATTTTACTTTAGTTTCAGTTCTTATGCAAAAAAAAAACCTACCAAAGCCTTATAAAATTATAATGAACACAAACACGCTGATTAAGGCGTACCATGTACCCTGCACAGGGAAACACAGTACAGATTAAAACAAAAAAAATCCATAAGCCCAAAAATACCCCCAAGAAACAAATAGATAAAGTTTTAAGAGTTTGAATAATTTCTAAGACTGCTTAATTTCTGGTCTCTCCTCCCACTCTCTTTCTCTCTCTTCTGCCCCTTCCCCTCTTCTCACACTCCTTGCCCCCTTCTGTCTACATTCTAGAAAAAAACCCAGACAATTAAATGCTTCATTAGGTTTCAGAAAGATATAAGCACTATTTAAATTTTTCAGGCACATTGCCACTTTGAAAAGCTTAGCTTATTCATCCAAGGAAAAAAGCATTAGGTGAAGCTTGCAAGTAACAATAGCAAATATTCGTATTAGAATAGTTAGCAAAATGTTTATACAGGAAAACACTCATTTAAAAGACATATTAAAATTTGTAAAATAATGTATTTGTATGAAAAAATGTTCTCTGTTTACTGACATTCTGTAAATCTAATGCTAATCTTTGTACAAATATACATTGCTAATTGCTTGCACAGCTTCAGGAACACCTGTAATAGTTAAAACGTCTTCTTTTGAGCACCTTTAAAGAAAGTAGGATTTTCATATCTCATATTAAGATCACCAGTATAACTTTGATAATCCCAACACCTACTTAATGATTCTTGTGGGTCCCTTCTAACTCAGCATATTCCGTGATTCTGTGAAGTGGCCATACACTTCACTGGTATTAAGGTTTAAAGAATTCTAAATACCCAAAAACCAACCTATTTTGGGGCAACAAAATACAAAAGATCAACATTACAGACCCCCTAAGGTCCTATTTCTTGCCCACTTTTGCTATTCAACAACATGGGCTGAATGAACATCAGAATGGACAGATAATGAAAATTGTTGTTTGAGGCAACTAAATAATTTCAAAACTATTGTTTTTAAGACTATCTCCAAAGTGAGGCAATTTCAAAGAAATACTTTCCTTGAACACTGCATTGTAGCTCACAGAGTTCATGGTACAGGCCTTGTTTTATTCAGTATATAAATTGAAACCCCGATTTTTAAGAAAATCTGTCACTGAATGCAGATTTGTTATTTAACTATTGACGAAGTAAGCAAGTAAGTTTTACCATTTCATAGTAACTCAAATCGTATTTCTAAGAAACATTTTAGAAACAACAGGTCACTCAGAAATTCTCTCCACCACTTCAGCAGAAGCCCCATAATTATACTGCAAAACGTTATCAATTATTATTACTTAACTCACTATGCATGATATTGCTAACACATAATCTGTACCACCCAAGGCATTATCTCTTTCCTGCAAGAGTAATGTTAGAACTTGTAAGAGCTGCAAAATACATATTTGCTCAGAGAAACACATAGCAATTCAGAGAACCAGAGTGATTTGGGTTGGAAGTGACCTTTCGTTATGGAAATCTTTTCCTCAAAACCCCCTTTTAATGAAGTAGGAAAAAACATATCCTTCAAAACTTGCACTGTTTAATAGCAAAAATATGATCTTATTTATTTATTTCTAGTCTGTTTTACTTAATTTGACTTGAACTTTTTCTCCAAAGACTTGAATCTTCCATATGCACAAACTTTTATCAAGTTTTATGAATTCAGTCTTCTGGACAAGTAATCTTGCTCAATTTATTTGACCTGTTTGCACAGCTTCTTGTATACTGATGTCATCTGGAAAAAGGAGGCATTTCCAAATGGGTGATGTAGAACCAACTAGTATGGATAGATCATTTTACAGCCGTAAATACAGATTTTGGTACAGTTTGTGTCTCACCATATAATGCAATTTTTACACAAGAAGATATTCTCTATCTGTAATAATGGACAGAGCATAGCACCAAGGCTAGATAATACTTCTGAGATGGGATTGCTGAGCTAAGCAGACCTTGCTCTGAGCCCTGATAATCATTCCTGTACTCTTAGTTAATGTTGCTTTGGAAAAAGGTCAGTTCAGTGTGTACATGAAAAAGATACTGTAATGATAAAAAAAGTATACTTGGAAAGAAAAATATGTTTTAAAATGCAAGGTATGGGTGGTACAAAGGGAAAATAGAAGTATAAACCCTGAATTTTATCTCACTTTCACCATCATTATAGCCATTTCCAAGACAATTTCAAATAATTCTGTACATAATATTTCTTTAAAAATTTTTTTTTACAAAGGCTGCAAGAATTCAAATACTATTATCAGATTACAGCCATATTAGGATGCTATGCCCCTCACCACACTGCAAATCTAGCACCCCCTGAAAAAGAGCATGCTCAAGGAAAAGCATTTGTAGGTGTATTTGCACAAGATTTCACTTTCTTCTCCCTTTGCCACTGTTCCTAGCAGTGAATCATTCTGAGCTTTCAGAAGATACTTCTAAATGTATTCAGCTCTGGTAAAAATATATAAAGTGTCTTTAGATTCAGTAGCCTCTGATTCATTCTTGATTTCCAAACCCAAGAAAATGCAGCCATGACTCAGACATGAGGATTGGCGTTGTAGGACCACACACTGGTGTGAAGAGGAAGCAGCAGCATTTAGAAACACGTATTACCTGCTGTGGGACAAGTCAAAGGACCTCAGAAGCACAAGGCTGGACACAGTCTGAGCTAGGAAACCAGAACAGGAATTTATTACCAGGAAATCAAAGTAGTCAGAAAAAAATGTAGAAAAAGCCATCTCATTGTTTCATTCTATCTGTAGAGAAAGAAAAAGAAATCTAACTTGGAAATGCTTTATCACCTAAAACTTGTCTAATTTACATCTTAATGCACAGGTGGCACTGAAACAAGATTTTATTTATCTTGTAGATTGCTAAAAAATGTTTAGATGTGCAAGCAATTGCAGTTAGTGAAACGCACAACAATCAGATGACAACCATCCCACTCAAATATGTACAGGTTGGCACTATAAACACCTGTGTGAAGCTGATACCATGCTTTCTGGGTAGCCAGGCATGGGTAATATGTGTAAATAATTATCAAAGATAGTTGCTGGAGTAGACCGTAAATAGGTATCCTTTGTCCCCAAAACATATCCTGAAGCATTACACTTAGCAACTTCATTAAAACACTTGGGTTTGTATCAGTATTACAGTGTTATTAAATAGTCACACTGAACTTTGTCAAATACACTCCCTTGCTGAAAAACTTGCAAAAAGTTTAGCTTTTCATTCATTTATTTTGACCTAGACTTGAAAATTATCAGATATTTATTTTTTGAAGTTCTAAAGTGAAAGTCAATAATAAAATAAGGCACGGAATAATGCAAATGATATGTAGTAAACAGAAAAATTAAGTCTTCTGAGATACCATGGAGATTAAAAAAAAAAAAGGAAAAAAACCCATGATATTTTGCATACAAGTATAGAGATACAGACATCGTAGGTTCTCCCTTGAAAATATCGATTCAAAACACATTCTCACCATCCCTACTTACCCTGTCAACTTCAGACATTCTATGGAATGTTTCTCTCACAAAAGCTCACAACTTCATACAAGCAGGACATTTCTTTTCTAGAATCTAGGATTACATGTCATTAAGTATTTGACTAGTCATGTAATGCTAATAGTCCCACTAAGGAAAGAAACAATGATTTCAAAATCATCTGATATTTAGGTGTCATTTAAATAAACAGCATGTGTTAGTTTTTCAATCTATTAGAAGTTCTTGAGATTTTCTAGAGACCTTGTATGTGACTTTACCCATCACTCAGCTTAGTGTAGTGTTAGAGCTTCCAAAAACAGTATTCCCTCCACCCACACAGTATTCTGCTGTACTCTGCCACTCAATCAGAAGGGAAGCTAAGACAATGAATATAAGAAAATCCTTGATAAGAGACCTGAATTCTGAAGAAGGTTTCTCCAACTGCACGGACACAGGCTATTTTTTGAAAGGAAGCAGCTCACTAGCACATTCTGCAACAACATATTTGTAGGACCCAATTAAAAAAAAAAAAAAGGGAAACATTCAACATCAAAGTAGGGACCTATGGTATAGAATGAAAACATATAAAACCCGGTGCAAATCATATTCACATTTCTGTAACCTAAAATAAATACATCTTGTACACACAAAAATATGTTTCACATTTAGTGTCCAACTCCACAAAGCTAGCTTTTCTTTCAGTTTATTGGTATTGTCATAATATGAAAAACAAATACCATTTGTTAGGAAAGCAGCCATTGCACAAAATTAACAGACATATTCTGCTTCAGGGCATGAATACAAGAAAATTGTCAGACATTAATAATGTAGACAGAGCATTTTCCTGGGAAAATGAAGATCCAGTGGAACAACAGATAAATCATGCCCAACTGCTCACTTTTTGTTGCTTCACAATCTGTTGTATTTTATTGAATATGACTAGTACAAGCCATAAAAAAAATTAGCAGAAATTAATATGTAAATTACCGTAGTGCTTGTGTGGGATTCCATTTCATTAATTTGAATTCACTGACATGACTGTGTAATCTAAATTTATGAGTTTTTCAACTGCCACTCCATGGAGAATTCTACATTTATTGAATTTTGCTTCAGAAATATTCTGTGCATTAAATAATATTTGCAGGGCAGTAATGTACATGAATGGCTTGGAATTTAATTTATATAATATTTATCAGGCATCTTACGTATGAGAAGACATACAACACACAGTAAAAAAAAAAAAATTATCACTGGAAGAGGGAACAAAAGAAGTTTTTTAAGTTCTCAGTAAGGGAAATATTATTCCTAATTATTTTGTTGAAACAAATAAAAAATCTCCTTGTTAATATAAGGGCTTTGTGATGTCTAGAACTTCTTGAGTTACCCATCACAGTTCAAGAAAAAAAAGCACAGACTAAACCATATACAAATCGGAACATGGAGCATTATCAATACATAGTCCAGCTTGAAGGTTAAAGCTTCAATACCAGGTTTTGTAAAAAATTAGCAAAAAAATAAATAATAAAATTCTTTACCATTCAACACTTTAACTAATACCCGGACACAAAGACAGAAAATGTTTTGCATATTCTTGGCTTTAATATCCTCTAGATTTCTAGATGTAAAGTAGAGTACCCAAATAACATGATACTATCAAAATGTTTCCACAGAAAATACTGCAAATAAAATGTTTGCTTTCCAAAGGGAATTGAAAATACTACAGAAAAGCTAGAATAAAACTCGATTATTTCACACTTTAAAAGTGTGAAAATATGCAGGTTAAGAAATATCTATATGATCAAAAAAACCTTTTTTTTTTTTTTCAATTATTGACAGCATTGTAAAGTGGGGTATTCCCCCATTGTGATTCTACATGGTTTGATAATATCTATTTGCTGGTGGGATGTCCTACTAGGTTTATTATTTTGCAAATATGCAATTTTGTTAAGCAACGGGATTGTTTCATTACTATGGCTCACTAAAGTATTTATCTAGAAGTGCCTGTGGTGCAGTTTTACCCCCACGTGCTTCAATCTTTTTGACACAGAGACGTGTATACATAAACAAAATGAGTTTTCATGTATCACCTAGCCTTTGAATGTAGAAAACAACTTTGAAATGGGATTTTGGGGGCAAGGAAAGGGAGGATTTGGTATAAGATTTGTTTAAACATGACACATTGAGGAATATATTTCCAACCAGCAATGAATGCTTCACACTTGTCAAATCCTCCTGTGAGCATTCCCTGCAGCTCTGCTGAGTACCAGAACACCTCTCTGCTCCAAGGTCACTGATTCAATGTCACATCGCAGTGAACATGCTCACACACAATTAGGATTTCAGTATCATCTTGCAGGGAATTTTGATATCCCTATTATTTTACTTATAATTGATTACTAGGTAATTATACTTTGTGAATTGATATGATTTTACAAATCAGAACCTGGAATCAGTTTGTCTGATTAGCAAAGAAGCGTGCAAAGATGTGACTCAAAAAAGCATGTACAGACAGCCACTGCAATGGCTACAGTTCATTTATTTATATCAATTATATGGAAATAGCATTTCCATACGTTTTTTCATGCTGATCTCCTACTAAAGCAATTTTTTTGTTTGTTTCTTTGTTTGGGTTTTTTTTTTGTTGTTTCAAGAGTTATGTTTTTAGTTAAAATATCTGGGTTTTGTTTTCTAAAACATTTCTAACTATTTGCTATTTAGGAAGCTACCTGTTTCACGCAGAAGTTTTTTTAAAAAATGGTTTATTTCCAAATATTGAATACACATGTAAATTAAGCCATTACAAGTCCACAGACCTGCATTCAGATGGAAATGATAACAGCAGGTAAGAACTACAACAGGAGTCTCTGTTTTGCCTTCACCTTGACATTAAAAGGAGTGTAATACCTAAGTTTGTTCTGTTCTCCTAATTTTAGAATCCTATCCTCCGGTTGTTCTGAGATGGAAACCTTCTCTTCCTATCTGTAATTATAATTTTCTATCCTAAGTTTTGCAAAACATAGCAAGCAATTGTCAGGAGACACACATTCCTCAACAGCACTCAACCTACTTACCAGCCACCTCTTCCTACACTCATGTCTTCAAGAGAAGCATTTCCTTTCTACTATCTCATGTTAAACTTGTTTCCTCCTATCCACAAATGGAGTAACAGATCTTATAGGTCAGAAAAGCAAAGGGGAAGGATTCACCTTTTCTAATGATCAGAGGAATAGTGATGCTACTCCTGTCCCACATGGAAAAATTCCATTTTTCACTGCAGAAATCAGCACAGAAGTTTTAAAGTCCCAATTTTCATGGATCTTGTAAGTCTGCCTTCTCTGAAATTCTGTAAGCATTGCACAGCTCCGCATATGCTGAAAAATTACCAGGCTTTCTACAGGAAAATAAATAAACACATGCATCCTGGTCTCAATCAAAACACAGGTAAAATGATACCTCAAACACAAAAATCTGCTAAACCTCCCCCAGACAACCTCTAACTGTTTAGAGAGCACTGGCTAGCAGTTCAACTCTAGCCTCTTTAACTACTGATAGTCAATACCAATCAGAGTTAAGGGTGCAGGTAATGAAAGTCATTATAGAGGACCAATCGTGGTGAGTATTGACTGCTGTGACTGTAAGATGATTTAACTCTAGAAAGTGGCATCTGAAGTCTTGCTGCCATGGCTGGCTGTCTTGAGTCTCCAGCACTGACCTAACAGGGATACCTAGGTACAGGCTCCAGAGAGTGGAGTTATTTCAGTGAAAAAATAGAGGGATGTTTAATGTCAGCTCTTTCTCAAGTACCCTTATAATCCTCATTCTGTAGTCACCAGGCAATTTTGCTCTTAGTAAAGTATTGCAGCTTCTTGAAGTTTCCAACATAATTTTCTGAAATATAATTCAAAAGTTATCCTTCTTCACAGAAAGTAAAGGGATGAGAAAAGAAAAGAAAATCAATCTCAGGAATTATTTACTTTGCTCATGTCTCACAGTTTCTTTCCCTCTCAGTTGGAATCTTATAATGTGAACAGCTAATCTTTCAGATACACAAGTCCATCTTCAAATCTGATCCCATTCTTCCTAAGCTCATCTTTTGTCTGCTGATTTAAGAACCACAGTCAAGGACTTCATAGACTTTTTTTTAATGGGAGAAAAGTTGTGGTGATGGCTGATTTTGCTCATGACTTCATCATTCATTCTTCTGTTGCAGTCAAAAGAAATATGTGACACTATATAATCATAAGCTGCAGCAATGACCAATTGATCCCATCTGCCCACCGGGCCTGAATAGAGACTGCATCCTGCTTCATATTATTGACAATGACATCACGCCCCATCCTTACCAGCTCCTAGAAATAGTGTACAATCTGTTGTTCAGTCACTCACAGACCAAGCAAATTGGAAAAAAAAAAAAAAGCAAGGAAAACCTACCACGTTTGCACTACATGCAGGAAAATACTTCACTGAAGAATCAGTGGAATTCACAGAAACCATCAAGCCTCCAGTTGGTCAACAGTTTAATTTTCTGGATTTCTTCCAGGTTCACCAGATTGCAACAGATTTCTCCCACAGTCACCACTGCCACCTTGGCCAGTCCAAACAAATCATGGTCTATCTTCAATAAGAACAAGCTTAATACTCAGATTTCCTGCCGAAGCACAAATTGATTCCATTCTCATTCACTACTAGTTTATCTGCCTTACACTAATTGATCCACTGCATGCCAAGTTACAAACGAAACACTATATGTAGCACCGCTTTATTATTCACACAAAATACACAGATAACATTCTTATCTCCTGGACTCCCTCAAATTACTATGAGAAGACTCCATAATCACTACTTCTACATCAAACAGCATCTCAAATATATCTACAGTGGTATCCTATTTTTAGACACTCTGCTCAACATAAAACAGAAAGCGTACAAACTATTATACACAAATATCATATACATCATTATAAAAGCAGGTGCTTCTTGAAACACCCAAGAAAGCTATAAAATACAGAAAGTCCTCAGACACCACTAACATTCATTGTGGAGCATACTCTCACAATGCCCAGCTCAGCAATCTTAGGCCCTTAACTAAATAAACACCCCACTCTAGAGAAATCCATCATCTTTCACTGAATCTTCGAAACCTCTCAGTTCTGACTCAGAGAGAAAATCAGAAAACCCAGATGATTCTGAGAGCTAAAGCGTAAACTCTAAAGGATGCTAAACAACACAAGAGAGAACATTAGGATTCCGATGCTTTGTAATTCTCACTCATCCCTAACGCAAAGCTCTGTATTCATCTCTATCTCCCTGCCTGAAAGGACTTAAAGACTCTACTGTGTCTTCTCTGGATCATACCCTTTCTCCTTCCTCCTACTCTGCAGATATACACTATTTTTTCTTTCAAATGATGTAGCTCAGTAAACAGTTTAAACTGGTAGCAATTTACGATTGCACTTCAAGAACTCTCCTGCTATTTTCAGACATTAAGAGGCTCGTGTGGTCCAAAGAAGGCCTCTTTTTCAGTTATTGCAATTAGTCTGGGACATTACCATCTCCTTACCAAATCTGTAAACCTTTTATTCCTACAAAATCATAATTACAATGCTACGAGTGCATTAAGGTGTTTGTTGTTAGCTTAAAGACTTTTAAGTGCTTATGTTGAGGGAAATAAATAAAACAAAACCATGTAGGGCTTCAAGAAACCTGATTACAATATTCTTTTGTCTACAGCAGAAAAATTATTTCTATACTGCACATAAAATTAGGATAATTATCTACTAGTTTAATTTAAGGAAGAGCATGTATGCCTCTTACTGCAGTAACAAGAGCAATTACTTTTGTGGTAAGTTAAATATTAGATTTGGAATGTTTTCAAACCAAGCATAATAATGTTTTAGCAGCAGTTTACACTATAAAAAATTCAAGCAGTGTCCTTTTATGCATCTGCAAATTTAATTTTTAACGTGCTAAAACTTTACAGGTACAGCAATATAGAAATGATTTTAACCAGCATTCAACTAGCACAGTAAGTATACTAAGAGTTACACAATTATTAGGTATAATTTACATACGCATGTAAATTACAATGTATAGAGGTTGGAGGGAGAACTGGTTTTTCCAAATGTGGTACATTACTGGCTTCCATACTTGCTTTCATTAAGCCAGTGAGCCAAGTATGGTAACAAATTACTGAGATCAGCTTGTTAACAATGCTTGTAGTTTTGCATACAGCTATTAAACTCACACTGGATTTATTTTATTATGCAAGCAAGTAATGTTTCTTATGCTTCAACAAATTTATTTTGATTGTTTATAAGGACAGACCAATTAAAAACCAAGCTTACTAAATGTACTGATTCTAATCTAAGAGATCTCAACCACGTAAGAAATTCCAAACTATATAGGCAGTATTAGTTGAGTTGTATACTACCATGAGACAACTGGTCTAAACACCAACAACATAATTTAAAATATTGTGTTTTTTCCTCAAAGAAAAAAAACCAAAACAAACGTGTAGCACATAAGTGATGAACGTTGAGCGTTGGATAGGGAGCAGGACTCCAAGCTAGAGGCTTTTCCCTTTACCTCTAGTCCTGGAGGGGAGCGTGCTCTCCCCCTGCCCCCCACCACGAGGTCTCCATGGTCTCCGCAGAGACCACAGGACACGGCAGCAATGAGGAGAGAGGCAGAGACAGTTTATTGTTCTGGGTAGCCACTTAAATAGCTCTTGGGGGGATTACAAAGTGACCATTGGGAGTCCAGGATGTCTTACAAACCAACCAATGATAACAAAGGGTTAGCAACCAATAGGGAGACTTTCAGGTATCTCTCAGGACATTCCAAAGTAGAGATAAGGACTGAGAATCCTGGGAAGAAGAAGGTGAGTTTGCACAAG
>JAYRBT010000042.1:26444382-26459163 GCA_036023395.1 Myiotriccus ornatus | reverse complement strand
AGAAGAAGGTGAGTTTGCACAAGTTACAAAAGCCATTTTGGAAGCATGTTCACTTAACATTAAAAACCTCTGTTTTCTCTTATACACCAAAAGCCCACCACAACACATGAACACTTCACAGTTGATATATCACTGAAATGATGTTGAAGTGTAGTACTGTGAAGTGCTACATAGATTTTATTTGAATATACAAAACCTACACAAAATTAAGTAAGTGTAGCCTTGTCCATATAACACTAAAAATAAAAATTATTTAAAGATGAGAAATTGACAGGTTTTCTAGTATTAGGCTCCCTCCTCAGATAAGCTTAGTGCCTTCTCCAGACTATTATTATTATTTCAGATATCTCAGTTAGCCGTTACTAGTCAGTATAATTTTCCAGTTTTACTTGCCATGTTTTGGACATAACCATTATCTTCAGGCTGCTCTTTGGCATGTTGTTCAAAACCTTAATCTTGGAGAGCAATAGTAAATTAAAGTTTTAAGGGGAGGAGTCAGATTGATTTTTATGCTAATTTAATTTAAAAAAAAAAACACATACAAATTTAAAAAAACCCCACATACAAATTTAAAAAAAAAAAAAAACCAAAAAACAAACCACCAAACCAAAAACCCAACCCTAAAGCCACTGTTTTCAAAGTCCTTGTTATGCCTTCCAGAATTCTTCATAGGGCACTAAGTCCATAAGGTGGATTATTGCCTTTGGGTATTAAAACCAAACTATTAAAAATTTCTATTTTATTTACCAAGGTAGAACTGACATTAACTTTGCTCCATGAGTATTTTACATGATTTTGGTATAATATTTTAATATACCTTAAGTAGCTAGATTATACTGATAAAACTAACAGTCCAGAGACAGCCATCACAATCCACTACTTCAATAACAATCCGTGAAAAGAAACATACTGATTCAATGGAATATGACCCATTATGATCTGTTAATTCAACAAGAGGAAAACACACACACAGAAATATAGTATAAATATAGTATAAATTTCCTAAAAGGAATGATAATGTTGATACGCAAATTTTCAAAGGAAAGGTACAAAGAAAAGGTAATTCACTCATTTGTTAAAATTATTGGAAAAAGTATAAGGGCAGTTTTGTACATCTTCAGAAAATCTAATTGTTCTCACACGTGCTTATGTGCTGCTCAGTTTCAAAGTATATTCTACCCAAAACAGGATCCCATCCAGCAGATGGACTGGTCAGTCTCAAGCATTACTAAACATTAACTGCAAGTATCTTAAACACGCTGAACTTGTATCAAAGAGGTCAGGGTTGGTAATTTGTTCTACAAGTTATTAAACTACAACTTACCTTATTCTCTGAAAATTAAAGATGCTTCATTAAAGAAATTTAGTATATGAATTTTTTGGAAGAGAAATGACTTCCAGATTGTTTGGGTTTCCTATTACAAATTTACAGAATTAAAATGTACAAAATTACCTTGCATAATTTCTAAGGATAATACCTGGATGAAGGCCTAAGTCCATCAAAATTATCATAGCAGAGGTATATATTACATATTGTTGCTTCTGGAAGCATCACATCATCGTGCATTGCAGCAGAGACTCACATCTGCAAAGGGCAGCATCCTTCACAGCTCTATCCTTCTCCAGCAATTGCCTACTTGCTCCCTTCAAATGACATTTGATGTCTACCCAGCATCATACCTCACACAGCCTTCAAACAGCCCTTTTCTTCTCTGTAAATAAGTGGCAGCTGTTTTGCATAAGTCAAACAGATTCTTGGCTGAGAATACAATACTAGGATCTATCCAAGGCTGTGGTGAACTCTCCACAATGGAATAAAATGGTGTGCAAAAACATAGCCAGTGATTCTGCCTAACATATTCAGAGGTGTTCCAAGAGGTACCGTAGGCTATACATCAACTAGACCAAAGAAGGAAGTTCAGAAATTATCCAAAATTATATGTTACAAACATAGAAATGAAGATCATCATTAAAGGAAGCCAGAAATTACAAAATTCCTTAATTCCTTTGGCAATAAGGCACATTATCATTTTAGTGCCTGTTTTAATCAACAGAAACCTATATTTTTTCTAATAATTCGATGTGCATAATTTGCTTTATATCCTGTTTATGAAGCAGCACAAACCCAGTCAAAACTATAACCCAGGTGTCACTTTAAATAGAATTATAGAAAGGATTTTGTGTGTTGCTCAGAAACAGAACTCTAAAACTTACTGATTCATGTCTAGGCTCTAGTAAATGTTTAGCTATGGCTTACTTAATTTTCTGTGATTTCCATTTCATTATCCTCATAATATGAAGACAGTGCATTTAGAAAAGGACTAATGTACTGGTTCCATCTGAAATCTTTTATCTTCACACCTTTTAGGGTATCCAGTAAGCCCTTAAAATAAAACAGCCTTCATTATCACTCCTTACTGGCAAGCAAAGCAGCTGAAGAAGATAAAAGATATCATCATGCCTATCAGCAGTAGTAAACAACTATCACCTCTTCAGAAATTCTCTTGAGTCCAGGTTCCTATTTCTTTTCTTCCTCATTATGTGTAAGAAGTTCTCCATGTGTAAGTTCTCTATGAGGAGCAAGCACTGGCTGCCAAATTGGCCTGACTATCTGAAATTATCTTTTATGAACCTGTTTTAATTGTTAGAAGCATACTTGGAGAACAGTTTATTAAGCATCCATTATCACTTCTTGTTCAACACAATGAATTTCTGAAAAAATAATACCAGTTAATGCAAATTTAAAACTGGATATAATAATATTCTTTAATTGTGGGAACTTTCTGAACACATACTCAAAACTTTCACGGTTAGAACATCCCCCAAAGATGTAGAGATGATACTGAAAAAATCCTCAAACTGGCACATAAAACATGGCATATTCTTTAGAAGTTTACAATCTAATGCTATCAGTAAACAAAAATATTTAGAGAATTTGTTTGAATGCGACATTACTATACACATATAAATCAGAATCCCTATTATAAAAAAAATTAATATAAACTTCATCACAATATAAATGTTTATACTATAGTTACTCTGGCTTCATGGTTGTTTTGCAAACAACAATTTCTAAAGCACATGGCAATTTACCTCAGTTGACCTTAAGCATCTGAAGTCGGCACATGGTTTATGCTAGAAATCTAAATCCCAGCTTCAGTTAGTGAAGAAAAGGATAAATACCTTTGAAATTATTCATGAAGCTTTACTTGGCAATCTTACAAGGTAAAGAACTAACACCTGAAGGTAGTATTTTCTCCCTGTTGAGTATTACAGGAGGGTAGATGACTACTTCTACATGTCTAGAGCAACTTACAACGGATCTCAGCTTTAATGATCTCAATGTCATTGCCTCTAATACATCAGCTAAGACAAACTTCTAATTATTTGAATACTGATTGCCACAGGCAAGACTTGCTCTAAAGAGACTCGGCCAATAAGAGGGTGTTTTTCTTCTACCTGTCATTCAGAAAGAACTAGTGCCCATTATGCCTCGTCAGTGTACACAGCTCAACATATAAGGAGTCCTTTGGACTTAGTGAGGCACACCTCACAGTTTCAGTAAATATTAATTACATGTTCTCTCACAGTCTCTCCAGTCCTATTTTGCTAAAAATCTATGAATGTAATACCACTGATGCAGTGACCTTTCTTCCCAAAGCCTCCTTGTGGCTGGAAGTTGAAGAAAACAGATTTTCTTCAAGCATGCATCAATATATTTGATTGATGGCAGCTGATCTACTAAATTTTATAGCCAAACCTTCTGCAAAAAATCTGAAAGCATCTGTAATATATCATACAAAATTCAGGTCACTGATATACAAAAGTCTGCTTAGATTTCAAAGCCTTTTAATAACTGCCAGAGCTTCCTATATTTGGGTTAATTAAATTAATTATTTCATATTAAGATCAGGAAGCCTCCACAGACATTCTTTATCTTCATTATGTGCTTGTCTTCACTGATGCATATCCTTAATTGTGAACCAATTGATTATATGAAGCAAATACTTAACTCCAGAAACATTTAGGAAGCCATATTTAAAGTCTACTTTAGCAGTGTACTTTATCACCTGAAAGGACATATTGATAATTTATCAAAAATTTTTTTTTTCTCAAAACCAAGCATATAGAAAGAAGAATTTTATAATTAGACAAATAATTATTATTACTATGAAGTAATGCCCAAACTTATTTAGTATTGTCTTTATACGGAAAATATAAATTGCAAGAAATATATACAACCACTGTATAATAATCTATTAAACATTTCCTGAAATACAACAGAGCATTTTTGAGATGGATTAGCACTAAAATTTAAAAAAAAACCCCTACGGTATAAATTTGTGAGATTAAATAAGGCATCTTATAATTTCCAGACATGAAAGATGAAAGACATCTTGTGGGATTGGTCAACCTTAACAGTTAGGTAGATTTGCCACCCTTATCCATTCTTAGCAGCCAGTGATGATGATGACAAAACAGACAATCTTACTAACGTGCCATAAATATAAAAATGCTTCTTTCCTGACAACTGAATAATGTTGTGGTATACATTCATAACATTGCCTACTTCTTATTGCATATTGAGCTTTACAAAATACTAGTCATGTGCTATACATGGGTCAAATAAGAAAGAAAATAAGACTCTAGCTTCAAAGGACTGATTCAGAGGTTCTATTATGACCTCTCATTTCTGTAGTCTATGGGAATGATATTGAGTAACTAATTCAGTTTCTCGGAGATTCTTTGAAGTCAAAAAGTGGTAGCAGTTCATGCAGTAATCAGTGTTCAATTCAAAACTTCCTGCACCCAGAAATACCAGCTCAAGAGTTTCCCTTATCTTTTAACAGTCCTACTTTGTTCCAGTTCAATAAAATAAAATTGCTTATATCCCCTGCATCTGTGAAACTGTTTTCAAGGTGATCATTTTAACAGTGTGTTAAGTGCTAAAGGTAGGTCAGCAAACAGAATCCAGGACCTGATGACAAGCAACTGCAGATTAGCAGCTGAACTATAAACTGAGAACAAAGAAGTTGTTCTTTGTGGACACAGTTCAACTAGTGGATTGGAAAGGGGGAAAATGTCATCCCGCTGCTGAAGTAGATCACAGAAGCCTGCACTTTTTCGTACTGACTTTTCCTCAGGCAGTGTGCTCAATCTAGTTGAAAACACAAACGTAATTTTTTTCAATTTCTTGTCTCTATTTAAAATTAAGAAACATAATATGAAATATGTGATACAAATACTATTACAATAGACCTGCTAATGTACAGAAGTTTGATACTTTTAATAGTCTACAGTATTTTTTACAAAAGAGAATAGATAGACTCTGCTTATTAAGAAAAAAATTAGAAGCTATTGCTCTTTTGAATTTAAACCATTTTAGTTTTGTCTAAAATACGAATATGTAACTGAAAAGGCAAAAAAAGGCTTTGCACAGATTAGGCATGTGTCTATGTCAGCACACTCAAATAGGGAAACCCAGGACCGTACCTTCAGATTCAGAACGGCTGCCTTGCCCTGTCTCTCCTAGGCAGCTGTTTCAGTATGCATGCGACACAGCCAGCTGCATAAGATGACGATTAAACAACGCTTCAAAGCACAGCTATTCCTGCAAGGACCCATTCAAGAGAGCATGAGATGGTTTTTGAGATCCATCCATGCTTCAGGATTCCCTGGATGTGCCTGAAGTCTCCTGGGGCCATTAACAACCAAACTACATTTGTCTTTCCAACAGTCTTACTGATCCTGGAGAACTAGTTCCATACATTGCTAGAAGCAGGGGAGAAACAGAGACTCAGTGTCTCTTTTCATCCCAACTGAGACACAAGGACTCATCAAGGGTAAGAAAGAAGTTCACTACAGCTATAAAAGGACAGTTTTAGTAATATTCTTAAATTGATGTACCATTATATTACACAACTTTTTGGGGAGACAGGATCCTGGTTGTTCTATAGGTATAGAGGTATAAAAAAGTTAAAGTAAACACACTCCAAGAGAAACATACAGCCATAGAGATTTGCAACAGAAATGTTAATACTGATATAAATGGAAAATTAATGGGAATGTGGGGAAGTGGAAGGAAATAACAAAAAAGGAATGACAAAACAAGGCCTATATGAATGTACTAGTGAAAATGACATAAACTGGCCATAAAGACTCTCCACATGCAACTTCATAGCACACACCAATTAGAAAGGAACAGGCTAAAATGAGGGACAGTCTACTGTAGATAAACCAAAGACCTACAGACTCAAACCATTAAAAGATGACGGTGAAAGGTGAAGAGTGGAGTTGAAGTGACCCAGGAAAGGAGACAGTGAGTACACTAAGGACTCAGAGAAGGGGGATAGGATGGAGAGACAAAAGATCATAATCACTGTCAGCTCCTCAAGAGTACAAAAGGCAGATCCCAAATACATCCACAATACATGATCACCAACTTAAGAAGAAGAAGGAAGCATGATGAAAATCAGGAGTTATAGTGATGTTACTATAAATATGACTACAGTACAGTTGTACCACAATTAAATTGAAAAGCATTAAAAAAAAATCAAAGAATATTTTTAGTTTAAAATACGTTTTCTCTGTTTCTATCAGTCAGAGTGACTAATGACTCATGCATCCACGTTCATGATATTTATCTTTATTTTCTTGTCTTTTTATATCTGACCTTTTAAAACAGCATGTAATGTATACTCCTTTCAAAGAGGTATACAGATATTGTTTGCAGGTGTACAGATTGAATATAAATCATGTAACTTGATACAAAACCTTCTGGTAGAATTTTGTAGTCCTGAACTCCTTCTACGTTACTGAATTGTGCTAATAAAAATTACTTTTTAAATAGCAATTAGCATATCTCTGGCCAACTTCCTTATTAATTTTTAAACCTATAATGTTAAGGTAGCAGTTTTTATATTATAATTCATTTAAAATTTTAGTTTGAAACTTGGTGAGTGGGAGGTTGCAAGAAAGTACATAGCACACAGTGAGTTCCGGTTTGCTTCTGTGTTGGCAGTTGTTACAGTTCCAAAGCAACCCCCACACCCCAATCTCCTCTCAGTCTTTCCATGGGAAGCATTTTGTTCCGTCCCTCCTTGCAGATAGTCTGAATTCCCAGGTGGTAACACTGCTATTTACTGAATGAACTCTTTTCCAGCTTCTCCAACCGCATTTCACATCCTGCTTGAGGTTCCCATTCCGGGGCACATCAGTGCTTCAAATGGCTGTGACAGAGAACAGGTTGTGGATTTTAAAAAGCATGTCTGTATTTTCTAACACAGCAAAGGGAGAAAGGACTAAGTTACCAGATTATATTTAACCTCAGCTTTTGCACTTCTTTCCAAGTTTTGTAGATCCCTTTTCAGCTAGCTTACCGCACCGTACAGTTCTAGAAGAGACGGACTGCACTTTAAACAGCATTTCCAATTTACAAATCAGTCTCTCAAAAGATACTTTGTGCTGTTACCCTGCACTTCATAAAGCTGTTTGATTCCTGTCTCCAGTGGTAGACTTTCAGCAGTGCATTTACATTTCAAATCAGGAAGTGAACACAAGCCATTTTCTGACCCTTTTCATTTGCATTTCCTCTGACAGGAATTACCCACCGGAACAAGAGCACCCCATTGAACCCCTTTTCTTGCCACGCTCTAGCAAATGAGAGAGAGAAAGAAAAGACTGAATAGCAGCAACAACGCTTTTTTTTAAAACTACCTTATTAGAAGTAAAAACTCCATTCTTCAGACAAGTTGTGCAAGGATACACTGCCTAAACACAACATCAGATAAGAAATTTTCAGTACATCAGTTGTCCAGCACTTTTAAAATACACAAAATAAAACCTTTTTTGCAAATAAGCAGAAAAAGTAAGGTATAACTCTTTAAACAATTATTTTTTTCTCCTAAATACTTTAAAATATAAGAACAGTCATGTTGAACCTGATCAAAGTCTTCATCTATCCTAGCATCCCATCTCTGACAGCAGTAAGAGAAAGAGCTGCCTTCAAAAGTGTTTAAGACATGGAAAGCCTATATCGTGCATCCTTCTACCTTGACCCCATATTGTCCCAGCCTCCAACTATTTTTATCTCAATGAATTTTGGGGCCTGGTGTTGTTTTCCTAGGACTCCATTCAAGCTGTAAAATATAAACCAAGTCTGGTGTTTCATCACACTGATGTCTTGTCGTACTGATTTCATCCGTAGTCTCAGCAGATGGGATATTTTCTCTGCCCTAAACCTAACAACCAGCCAAAGGAGAGAAGTCATTTACTGGTTGTGTTTTTGTATATTCACAACAGCAATTTTCATGTATTGAGAGAGGATTTTAATTGCAAGAATTAACAGTTTTATTTAGACTTGACAGAAAAATTAACAGTATGCATTTGAAAATAAAACCTGAAGCAGTTATATTTTTCAATAGGTGACCAAAATAAATATAAAAATTAAGGAATACTTAGGATTTAATCAACTCCTTGGCACAGCTGACAATAATCGTAACCATAACACAAATAATTTGTGTATGCAGGCATATAAAGAAAGAGATGAGATCCCCTATTGGATTTAAAGTCAAGTCACTTCATTTTAAAGTCAGGTCCAGACTGAAGCAAGTCTGGACAGAATGCTCAGTCTGTGATAAGTCTATACAGGATGATTTTATATCTGGACATCACTGAACCATCATTTTGTGGTTCAGTGATCTTCAATAAACAGATGTTTGAATACACCCTATGCTACAGATAACATTACATTTGCCATGGGGGATTTACAGGACATTGGTCCTTAAAGAGGACATTTAATACAATGGCAAAATGCAGAATGTGTGAGATAACGCACAGAAGATAACACAAAAGTCTATGATTATTCATGCATCTTTAACTCTCCTTAACATTTACTATGGACTAAAACTATACAAAGAAGCTAGTATTACATAATGTGTCTCACTGTTATGCACTGTAGAGCATTAGTTATGTATAAAGAAAAAAAATGTTGGCTACTCTAAAATTGTTATTTTCTTCAGAGAGAAAAGATATGCAGGGAATTAACTTTATGGCCATAAGGTTACAATTAAATATAGGTAAGAGGATCATGAATAGGAAAATTAAGCCTTTCAGCAGGAATAGATGAGAACAGGGTCCTGTTAAGATTGCGTTTTGTAAGAAAATAAGTGAATCTGTGATCTTGGAGTAAGGTTCACAGCTCACCTGTTTAATCTGTGCTTCCTTGACACCTTGCTCGAGGCAAGATTTCTTTATTTAAATGTGACAGATTGAAAATTTAAAAAAATATTTTAAAATATATCATGACTATAGCAAACAGATGAAGGATAACTCATAACAGCTGGGGCTGAGAGAAGCATTCTTTTTTGTAGGTGACTTTTGTTTCTCTAGTATCTTCTGATTTGGGCAATTTCCTGATGCAGTCCAACAGCCTATCTATTGCCTCCTGCAATGGAGATTCCAATGAGACATTAGTCCTGAAAAAGGGCAAAAGAGTATTTATATCCTGGCAAAAGTAATTAGACAAAATTGCAGTTCTGAGAGGTGCCTGCCTGTTCCTTGTTACTCCTCTTGCCAGTGTAGATGTCGTTCTGTATCCAAGCTATCTCTCTCTTAAGTATTCAGGACAAAATTCTCTATTTCCATGGAACAAGGCAACTGAAAAACAGATATGGACCATTTCACTCACTCACCCTTTGTCACCTCAAGGTTGCACTGTCTGTATTTTAGAGCCACAAAGAATTTGCAGATACTTTACAGACTAAAACCACATAATAAAATGATGTTAACTGATTTTCTGACTAAAGATGAACTAATGCTTCAAAATGATGGTTAAATTTGCCCTTCTGAACTGCTTTTAGCCAATCCTCTAAGACTTTCATGAGATTTTGGTTCGGACAGAACTAATCACCATATAGAATGGGACCTTTAACTTTCGTCTGATGAGAAATCCCAATCATGTGTAGTTTCTGACTTAACAACTTTCCAAAGTATGCAAAAAGCAGCTAACACTTCAAGATATTAAGCAAAGCTACAGAATAGAAAAATATATATAAAAGAATTAATTGCACACACCAGAATGCAACTTGTATGGAACTTCCACAATGGAATGACTGGCTCCAACACTCATCTGTCCTGCTTCTTGTTTCTGCATTTTTCAGGTCAGCATACCCCATATCACTTCTCTCCAGAAAAGCTACTTCTCTTAACTCTAATGAATCTCAGATACCCTTAATAAACTTTCAGTTCCTGGAGCTCTCCCTCAGTCATGTGTATAAATTAATCTCCCAAATTTGCAGCAGCTGATTATCTCGGGAGAGCCTCCTACTAAGAACTTTGTTCTGCCTCCTATTACCCTGAGGCAGAACACAATACAGTGTCTGTGCCCTCTGAGGTTTACCTAAGGCTACTACTAGTTCTTTGCATTTCTGATTGATTTATTTTGCAAACTTATAGCTTTTTGATAAAGAAACTATAAACAACTCTGCATCATTAAGAAAAAAAATGAAACAGCAACAAAAAAACACCCACCACACAAAAAAACACAACCAACCAGCCAAAAAATCCACAACAGAAAATCCCCTCCAATGTACCCTGCTAGACAATTCTCAGAATTGCAATTGTGACTACTGCAAAAAGTTTTGTTCTTCGTTATGTTTAGACAGTAATCAGTAATTCTATACATTTTGCTGTCTTTCAGTAATTGAGCTATGATAACTGTGAAAGAGAGAAGACTGAAAGCATGCTTTCAGTAAAGTTCACTTTTGAACTGCTATTTCAAATTCAGCTAATGTGTATGGTTAAGCACAGCAGTGCGAAGAGATACTTTTTGAAGAAGAGGGCTAAATTAACTGAATTGTGGTATAGAACCTAGAGATAATAGAATATGTACTGGAGAAACCTATTTTCAAACTTTGTACATTCAAGTAAGGGATAAAATAACAGGAGTTAATGTGGGATAAGATGTCCACCTCACAAATAACAGAAATGGAAAACATATAAAGTATAGCATATTCTGCATTTGTTTAAATAATTAAGAAAGATATTAGAAAATTACTAAATTCTGGAACTTAGCATATATTACCTTGATACATCACTGAAAATTACTGAATATGTTTAAAACCTGTGAAAACCTGATTTCTGGCAAATAAGTTCTATATATTTTTTAACTCTGTCCTGCACAGAGACTACTTGGGGCACTTCTTTGAAGAAGCTCTGATATTTGTTTACAGTATTTTTAGTGAATTTTTACATTCATTTCAGCAAAAACTGACACAGCATGAAGCACCATTTCCTAGTAAACAACACAGAATGACCTATCCATAACTGACAGTAAAATTCAACCATCCATATTGAATTGTGATGACCACAAGTGCCACTAAAAACTTGCTAATTTGTGTAGCTTCTAAGCAAGTTTAATTGCAACTTTAGAACAGTAAAATGCATTTGGTTCAGATTGCATAACATGAAAAAGCAACTCACCTGTTAAAGATCATTTTCTCAAAACATGTTTTTCAACTACATTTTATCTGTGAGAGATTTAAACTGTTTGGTACCACAGGCTCATCTGTATACTTGCAACACAAAATTTAAATCAATTTGCATTATCAAGTCCTACCAAGTGTTTACCACTAAGATGAATTACATCTTCTCTTTTAGTTTACCCTTGAGCTATTGTGGTGAATAAACTAAACACAATAGTTCTAGAAAAAATTTAGAGTTCTGACAGAGAACCTCAAACTATTCCACTGAATTAGGAATGACCATAAACACAGCTTACAAAGCCATCATATTTCTGCATAGTACCATTTTTTTAGGATTGATTTAGTGTAAATATGTACCTTAAATGTATAAACACTTGTATTTTTTATGTGAAGTGTGTCTTATAGCCAGCATTTAAGTAGCTGTGCCGTGTCTAGCCCTAATCCTTCTCACACTGTGATAAGTACCAGCTATTCAGGAAAAAAGTGTAAGAAATCTCAGATGAATCCCATTTAATTATTACTGTAGATTTCTTCATCACTGTGTACTATTTCGAATCTTAATAAATTCTTAGTTTTATTTCAGTACTGGTTGTTCTAATGTAGTTATATATGGTTCCCAAATACATGTATCCTGATAAAGATCCATAGACATTTCATTGTGAGACAAAAATTGCAAAAGCTTTTTTTTTTCTTATAAATTGATGATAAAACAGCAAAATAAATACATCAGCTGGAAAAAATCCATGAGATAGTAAAGTTCAAAAAATCAGTGATAAGAGTTTCCAAATTTCCTGAAATGAAAAGTTTACTGAAAACATTAACGATTCGGTACAAATTTTGTTAGTGCATTTTTAATTTCTTTACTAATAATAGGGGGGAAATAAATTTTTACAGCTCATTTTGTCATTTATTATTTAATATTCTTTAAATCACAGAAACCCAAAGAGGGATGGATTTCTAATTGGGAAATACAGTAAGCTGATATTTTTAAAGGAAAAAAGCTTTCAAAAACTTTACTGGCAACATAATTCAAGGTGGAAACTTTTAGCTACTGAGTCACATGAACCATGTCTAAACTATGTATTATCTAGAAGAAAGATTAAATAATAATTCAAGTTAATCAGGGAAAGAGAATAAGCAATATTTTCTGGAAGATAATCCTTTGCATTTCTTGTAATAACTATCAAAAAATCTCAAGCAAGAAATCCAGTATCAACTATACCAAAACTTTCTGTCAGTAGACTTATTACAGACTTATTACTTACTTACAGTACCAGTGTCTAGCAGAACTATGGCTTAAAATTGAAACCCAAAAGAATATATCAAGCTGAAAATTTCACTGCAAAATTAAAATCCTTTCCCACTGTGTTGGAAAAGCCTTAACAGAAATGTTTATTACGTTCAGGGAACTCCATGTTCTCTTCAAGCACCAAACCTCCTACATACACACTCGTAGGCATATGTGCATGTTAAGTGCCAAACATCTAGTGCATTTGAAATGCAGCAGATTTGGACTGTGATTTCAAGAACAAATTAATCTAACATCATCCAGCAATGCATCAAAAGAAGACAATATTCTCCTCATCCTGCAGCCCTTTGCCTTCACCTTTTTCTCTTGAACATCCCAGTCTAACTGGGATGACAGACCAGTTTTAGACCTCTCCAAAGACCCAAATTATGGAACTGATCTGGTTTACAATGTAAACAAGCAAACAAACAAAACTAACAATGTCCCAAAAGAAACAGAAGAAAACATTCCCAATGGTTGCCAGTTTACCAGTTCAGTATGATTTACTGGGGGGTTCCATGTTCAGTGAGCCAAGAAAAATGCCTCTTGCAACTTCAGTGTTTGGGAAACTGCAGTGGTACATGTAACATGCAACAGAGCTGACTCTTCGGGAAAGTACTGTTGTACTACACAGGTATGGCATGACAATGTATCACGTGCTGGCAGTTCTTGCATCATTCACCAGATCCTACATAAATACAAAGTTCTTAAAAGTCCAATCTGCCAGCTCTTGAGATGTGTATGGGAAAACGAGATATACAGAAATCTAAATGGAATGAAACAGAAAGAAAAACTGGTTGCGAATAAAAAAGTTTGAAGGTAAGTGTATGAATCTTCAGGAGATTTTAACTGAAAAAATATGGTTTTGACAGTTTTGGGAAAAAAAATGCAACTATTTTTATGCAAGAAAACACTAGCAACAATGCAAATTAAGGAATCTGGTTTTAGTGATGTTAATATGACATTCTAAAATGGTATGGATCCCTTGAATATAAAGTGAGAAAACTGAAGGCTATGTAGAAGTTTTTTCCACCCTCAACATATCAAAGCAAAAAGCAAGTAGTGAAGAATTTACTACAAGTTATTCCACTCAGATTAAAATTCTGGTCAACGCTGGAACAGTGTTTGGAACAGAAAGGTACACAAAATATTTGAAATACATCCCAGAGAACACTTATTTTCACCATCATTCGACAGTCCTTGTATTTGATATAATTCCCATTCCTTTGCACTTTACGTTCTGATGTAATATTCTTTTGTTGATCTTGAGCTCTATAGATATAAATGAAAATTGTCTGACCAAGTAACCACAGAAGTTCTCTCTTCAACTTCTTGAAATCAAAAATTTTGGATTATAATATAATCCAAACTGTATACAGGAAGTGTTATAGAAAACTCAAAACAATCCCTTTTGAAAAAAAAGCTGTCAAAATACATTTAAGTCATCTACTTTTGAAATATCATAATAAGAGTAGAAGTCTCAATGTACTCTCTCAAACACAAATTTAATTACATACTGCATGACTTTTCAACAAAAAAAATAATCATTGTTGGCATAATGATGGTTGAGAGAAAGACTAAGACACTTCTGTTCTGAGTTCAGAAAGCTGATTTCAGGTGTTTACATGTAAGCATCCAGTTGCTTTCTAGCCTCTACTGATGGTCTTGACTAGATCTTTGCTGTACATCACAGGACTTTAAACAACTAACATCCTAGATACCTACAAGTAGGCGCTCAAATTTAGTCATCAATCTCTCAACAGAATTCTAACCTTTAACTACTGAAGGTAACCAGTAGTAAAACCAGTTTTACCTAAACTATAAATGATTTCCAGCAGAGAACAGACCTTTTTAAAAGGCGGAAAATTTGTAGTAACAAAAACTTGCAGCTATATTTTCTACTAGGGAGCCCCTGGTGGTCTAGTGGTTAAGGCGCGGCGCTGTCACCGCTGAGACCCGGGTTCGATTCCTGGTCAGGGCCACTCCCCGGGCAGATGGAGCTCGTTAGCC
>JAYRBT010000042.1:26350330-26444282 GCA_036023395.1 Myiotriccus ornatus | reverse complement strand
ATCCAATGCGCAGGCTGGAAGGTGTAAAGACCTTCCCCGGTTCTTCGTTCGCGAAGACTGGCCATTATTATTATTATATTTTCTACTATATTCCAGCACCAGTGGTAACTGAGATAAAATCTTTGAAAGTAAGATACTTGATGGTTTCTTTGAAGTTGCTCTAGGAATTTTATAAGATGTACTAAATGGACTACCAACAGAAAAGTCTGATTTGCCTAACTTTAATTAGTTCTCTTGACTCTCATTGTCACTGTCACAGTATACCAGCCACTTCAGTGAGTTCATCTGAATTATTAAATCAACTGAGCATGGAAATTAGAGAGGCCTAGAGACCAGTTCCTGAAGCAACATCCATAACAATTTTATTTTAGCAGCAGATATAATTAACAATATTGCAAAAACAAGTGTCCAGAATATAAAGAAACAAACTCATGCAATTATAGAAGCTGACATTTGTCTCATAGTGAAGCAGATGACCATATTAAAAAAACCAACAACAACACCACCAAATTAAAACAATAAAACTACACCAAAAAATCAAACAAAAAGAAACAAAACCCAAAACCCCAAACAAACAAACAAAAACCCCCCAAAACCAAAACACCACCACCTTTGAGGAAGGCTTTATATGAAGGTAAGCCACTCCTATTTATTTGTTGTACTCTATTTTGCCTAAACAGGCTTATTTATAATTAGTCTTCTGAAAAAACACCTGCATTTCTCCCCTACATTCCTGCATCATTAATTCAACTATCACCTTAAACTTGTATCACTTTAAAATGGTATTCCCAATGAAAGCATAAAATGACTGTAATGTATCTTGTGATATCTTTGGTATGTATCCAGCTCAGAAAGCTCCTGCATCTGCATCATGTCTCTAAAGCCCATGCTTGCCTCTCATGAAGAAATTATGTTCTAAAAATATCTTCCAAGATATCTTGCTCTAATAATACGTTTCCAATTCTTTAAAGAAAATAAACAAACTGTTTTGTTAACTCTTAGCCTTGTTTTTGCTAACTCTGTCTTATTTCAGACTATTTTAGGGTTTTCACCCAATAATCTTACTTGCACAAATACAAAAGTTTAATGTTGACAATATTTAAAGTGCTGGGTCAACTCCCAGGAAGGCTGTAAGAAGTTTCTCTTAATATTATTAGAAAACAATAAAAAGTTTAAACAGCTGGATATTTATACATTCTTGATAAAATGGAGGAGAAAACTCACAAAAGACAACGTTTGAAAAGATCAAAATGTTTGGAAGCTGCAATTTGAGAGTCATAGAAGAATCCTAGGTTGGAAGAGACCCACAAGGATCATCGAAGTCCAACTCTTGGCCCATACCATGTGCCTGAAAGCATTGCTTAAATGCTTCTTGAACTCAGAGAGGCTTGGTGCTGTGACCACTTCCCTGGGGAGCCTGTTCCAGTGCTCAACCACCCCCTGAGTGAAGAACCTTTTCCTGATATCTAACCTAAACCTTCCCTGACGCTGTATGAATGACTGAGTTAGAGAAATCAGATCTTAGACAACAGAGAGTTAGAGAAGATCTTAGACAACAAAGCACATGAAACTGAGGGGTCAGTGAGAAGGCTTTATAAATTCAAACCCAAGTAATAAGATTACAGACCATGAACACAAAATACAAAAATAGCTGTAGACATAAAATCTAAGACAACTTCTATGGCTCTAAGTAGAGTCAAAGACTGAAAATGGATAGTTACCCGAAGAGTGTTTTGCTCTTTTTGAAGGTTTTCCTGAAACTGTCTGAAAAGATGAAGCAGGAAAGGGTGAAAGTATGTAGGATGCTCCGACCCTAAACACACACGGTGGTATCAATGTAAGATACTAGAGAAACACATAAGAATACAGTATACTACATAAAGTGAAAAGGAATGGCAGGTCTTATCTGCTCAAATTCCAAGCCCTGGCTAGATATGTTACTGAAAAAATTTCTAAATGTGTGATACTCTGCAGACAAAAATTATTTAATATTCCATGAAATAATCTGAGGTGTCATATACCCACTAAGTTAAGGGTAAGCTAAGAATTTCCAGGACATAAAGTTTTATTAGTGCATTTTAGCATTCCTTCATTCAAGTGAGGTTTTTGAAAAGTATATAACCAATCTAGAGTCATGTATGCTTTCATTCCACGTGTTTAATATTCCTCTCTATGAAGCCAAGGCATAGACCTATGTTCTAATTACCAAGTCTTCTCTACATACACCTTAGAGATCATTATAGTAATCCATGAAAACCTGAATAGAAACTCTGCGTTTTGCTTACTCACCATGTGTCACCAAGAAACAATCTGTGTAATGGGAAGATTTTATTCACTGCCTTGTCCCATCATGTAAGTTCCACTATCAGGTATCTCCATCACTCTTTTTCCCCCCCCTTTTTATTATGCCTTCTCACCTTCCATTTTTATTGTCCATCTGCTTCTCCTTTCCCTTGCATAACTTCCCATCTTGCTCCTTAGCAATAACACAAGGCAGAAATGTATCTTCTTATAGGCCAGTATGAAGATATTAAGCCATTCTAGCACTCAGCAGAAATCAATACTGAAGCAGGATACTGCCCAAAATACAAAGATGACTGAAAACAGAAATATTGCTAGAAATCAGGAGCCAATTCAAATGTTCCTCCCTTGTGTGCCAGATTATGCATAGAAATCAACAGGCCCCTTCAAGTTGCTATGTCACTCTTACATCCTTGTGACTTTTTCTGAAATGCCTAATCCAATTTACATATGATTGTCTTTGTGGAATCTGCATACAGTTGTACGTACAGCTCACTCCTATTTTCCAAATAATAACACAATTTATTAGTGTGTTTACAATAATGAATTCACAATGCAATTATTATCACTCAGAAAGTTATTCATTGTACCTTTGTCTGCTTGTATGGTAGCCTACATATTAAATTCGTCAAGCGTAACTTCACCAATCTAAAACATAGGTTTGTCTAGTCCAATCACTCAACTCATCAGAACAGACAAGCATGAAAATAAGACAATTCATTCCATCTATATCAGATGTCCTTTAAAATGGGATATACTGCTCTTTTGGAATGCCTGCTTGCCCAGTTAATTATAAAGAAAGTCTAGGTGACTATATTCTATTAAAAATATAATTTTTAGACAGATACATTTAAATAAGACATAATCAAGCCATGACATTTCCAACAGGAGTATTTCTGATAGTATAGTTACTCCTCAAAATGACACAGACCAAGCAGAAAAAAAGTATTTGCTGTCAGCAGAGCAGAATTTTAGATTACATCTGCCATAGCTTCTACTGGAAAACAGTTTTATCCACGAAATCTGACAATGAAGATTCACCCTCCCCCATATATTGAGTAGCATCAGAAATCTATCATCCAGGGATTGACATGCACTTTTGCACTGTTCCTAATCTCCAGGTAAACATAGGGAAACTACCATCATTAACCAGAGTGAGATTTAAGGCTCTACTGTCAAAAATCAGTTTTGATCTTCAACAATGATGCACTTCTTTCAGATGGAAAAGCAAAGGAAATGAGTTAAAATCAAAGAAAATTAGGTCTGGAGAAGAGGGAGATGATACAGTTGAGTCTTTTTGCACTGAGGTGGAATCAATAATACTTGATTTATTCCTGGAAGAACTTTGTCTAATTTACTCCCTATATTGAGAAATCTGTGTTTCCTCCTCAAGTTCTTTTTTTCCCTAGACTAATTAAATTCAGGTTTTCTGTGTAGCTTCATAAGGGTTTTTGAAAACAAACAAACAAAAACAAACAAACACAAAAACCCACTTTTTTTTTCTTTTGTTCTTTCAGAACCTCTCCATTCTACCAGTGTTCCATGAGTTTCCTATATTGTCACTAGAACATGTGCAAGGATGATAAAAAAATAAATCAATCCTCCTTTACTTGAAAACACTTCCATAGAAATAGGAGACCACTTGGATTCTTTGTATTTTCACAGAATCAGAATGACAAAATGTTTGGAAGGGACCTCTGCAGGTCATCCGATCCAACACCACTGCTCAAGTGGGGCAATCTACAGCCAGTTGTCCTGGGTCATGTACAGATGGCTTTGAGCAATTCAGAATTACCTCCTTCATTACTTCACCCGGTTTTTACATTCACATATTTTTTCAGCTTCAATGTAAATAATTAATCAATTCTTTCTAAATGAGCCCAATAACATATGAAATCTGATTTTTATCACATTTACATGCAAACTACAGAATTGATTTCTTCACTGATACAGCAGAGGTAAATTCAATATATGCAGGCTAGCTGGTTGATAGACCTGGGATCTTAAAAAACACATCAATACAATGGTGTGGATTTGTACTTTTATTTTGCAGGTTTCGTTATTGACAGATTTATGTCCATCTCCTGCTGTAGAAAGAATATGATCATATTAATGTGATAGTGCAGTAATATTATGGCTCAATTTCACTTTAATGTACACTACTGCTTAAGAAATAGCTAATAAAACAGTTTTCAACACAGGAACTAAACTAGAACAATATACATTACACAAAAATTGGATAGCAAATTACCACTGGGAGAAAAAGTATGGCAAATGATACAATTCTAATTGATTAAATTTTTTAAACTCCAGCAGAATAGTTTTATAGAAAGCTTGTAGGAACACAAACTCCCCAGTCAGCTCAGGTAACATATAATACTGGCCACAAAAAAAGAGTTTCAGATTTTGAAGAAAAATGCATTTTAACTCTTTAAGAAGGCATGCAGCCCTCCTTCTTCAGGTCACTTTGTTCACGTTCCATTAACTGTATGCAAAAAGTCACTGTAAGCAGAATAAATCTTAAAACATCATTAAAATACAACACTTATTTAACAATAAATATGGCATTTTAACCTATTTATTGGCTAATGCACACAAAATATACCTACAATTTTTAGGTTACTAAGCATTAGTATTATCACCATCCAGGCAAAACACATGGAGCCTTTTCCCCTTAAGTGCTATCATTCATGTTGGAAAGGGCTTCACTGGTACCTGGAAATGATCCTTAATGGTGCTGATTTGATATCTCTGGCTGAGTCCATTTTTGCCTTTAGGTTGTATACCTCTTCATGACAGCATTCTCCAACTGGTGCTATTGCTGGTGTTATTCCCATCTCAAGAGTGGTAGCTCACATCTTTCATTTTGCCTTCCCTAGCTTGCGTTATTCTACTCTGTAGACATTATCTCAGCACTCTTAACATAGCAGTCTCCTCAAAAACCATGGTTAATAAGCCATGGTTATACGTGCCATTTCAGGAATGAAGCTTGGATCCTTAATCATGGCTGAATTCAGAAGGAGAGGGAGAGAGGAGAAAGAGAGTTTTAGCAATTTGCTTTCTCCTATGTAAAACATGCCTCTTTATCCATTCATCTGTTTCTTCTTAAAGAATGGGAGTAAGTTTTGGATCTGCTACCAAGAAGTCCAGTCCAAATGCCCAATATTCCGAAGAAGTGTAGAAAACCTGAAATAGCCACACTGCAAAACCCATCTGCTCAGAAGTATGAACGAAAGCAGGTACCAACACAGCTCAGCAAGCCCAACACTTCATGCTTCAAGTAGAACTCAAGGGATTCAAGTGATTTAAGGGCACATAGTGATAAAAATGCAGACTTTGAACATGTTCCCTACCCACAGACATCCCAAGCAGTAATTTCAGGCTATAATATATAAACAAGAAAGAATTGGACAAACCAGGGAAAACATTAAAAACTTCTGAAAAGTCAGACAAATTGACTCTTCATGTAGAACGCTAATTAAAATTACTTTAAACTATAAAAGGGTTCATTGTTCATGTAATGAAAAATTTTGAAGTTACTTGACAAACTATAAAGCATATTAACTTGGGAAATGTTTATTTAAGGAAAGCATAGAGCCTTCTATGAGCCTTCTATTGAGCCAAGTCATAACATTTGTTCATATTAGCACTAAGAATTACCATCAGCTGCCTGATTGACATATGTGCTTAATTTCAAATAAATTTTTGGTCTTTTTTTGGTATAATTTAATTTTTACCTTATCAACAGTGTGATTATTTATTTTAATGCTTACCTAGCCTCACATTTTATTAATCTTTCCCTAACAAGTATTCTAACTTTACATTTGAACAGGCTTTAAATACCTCACATTTTAAGTCAAAAAAGTCCACTATATTTCATAACAAAATTCACCATTGTTGTTAATATTTCCATTTAATCAGGGGTATGAAAGAAATCTATCTGACAAAGAATTAATTAATTTGTGGTTGCTGGTATGATTTAACAGGGACACACACAAAATTCCAAAAAGAAGTGACAAAGGCAACAAGATGCTACAAAAAGATGCATGGTTTTGTTCCTTGTCTGCAGGGTGGTACTTTTTTTTTTTTTTTAATAACTGCTCTTTCACTTGTGATAGAAAATCAAAATACTTTGAATGAATACTTCTATTCATATTACTGACTCACTTTACTGAAAATACAATACCTTTTCTCATAATTGAGCTAGTAACTGAGCTTAAATAGTCTTTTTGTTGATATAGCAAAATAAGAATAGGAGATGTGATATTTTACAGTTCTAACAACAGGGTGGTAGTCTTCTATTTGTTAAATACAATCCTTTTCAAATACACCATAAAGAGGGTGTAACAGAAGTTAGTCCCTTGGTTTCTGATGTATGTTTGCAGGAATAATTCTGTGTCAGGCTGCAACTGAGGTATCTTTGTAAGTAAGTACCTACACACCTCATGAAACTCAACTAGGCCAAGTGGAAGGTCCTGCACCTGGGCTGGGACAATCACAAACATGGATAGAGGCTGGGCAATGAATGGATTGAAAAAAGCCATGTGGAGAAGAACTTGGAGGTAGTGGTGCATGAAAAACTGAATTAGGGCCAGCAATGGGCACTCACAGCCCAGAAAGCCAATCATATCCCTGGCTGCATCAAAAGCAGCGTGGCCAGCAAGTCAGGGGAGGTGATTCTGCTGCTCTACTCTGCTCTAGTGAGACCCCCCCTGGAGAACTGCATCCAGTTCTGGGGCTCCCAGCACAGGAAAGACACAGACTTGTTCAAGAGCGCCTGTAGGAGGGCTGTGAAAATGATCAGAAGGCTGATGCGTTTCTCCGATAAAGAAAGGCTGAGAGAGTTGGAGCGGCTCAGCCTAGAGAAGAGAAAGCTCCAGGGAGACCTTTCAATAGCCTTCCAGTACCCAAAGGGGCCCTGCAAGAAAGACGGAGAAGGACTTTTTCCAAAGACATGTAGTGGACAAGGGGTAATGGTTTTACATTAAAAGAGGTTGGGTTTAGGTTAGATATTTGAAAGAAATCCTGTACTGTGAGGGTGGTGGGGCACTGGCACAGATTGCCCAGAAAAGCTGTGGATGTTCCATCCCTGGAAGTGTTCAAGGATGAGGTTCTGAGCAACCTACTCTAGTGAAAAGTGTCTCTACCACGGCAGGGGGGTTGGAACTACATGATCTTCAAGGTCTCTTCCAACCCAAGCCATTTGGTATTCTATGACAGGATTATATGCCAAAGAAATTAAATAAGAATTCTGTTACAAAAAAAAAAAAAAAAAAAAAAAGAGTGAAACACTCTTCAAATAATTTTTCCTCACTTTTTAAAATTTGAGTTTATTGAAATGTAATTTCTTTAACTGTTCTTCAGCTACATAGCTAAGTATTGCCAGAAGACTTGCCATCATTACCACTACAAACAGATGTCTGTATGCCTTTTTTAAACATAAGTATGGAAAGCCAACAAAGAGGAATTAAGCCTGTTGATAATCAGCAGAATAATGACTACCTTTAAGATGCCTCAGTCAGACAACAGAATCCAAAGTACAAAGATGGAAATAAAAGGCCAGGCAAAGAAATTCCTTTCATATTGATTTCCATAAATAAAAGCAGGTGTTTCACAAAGGCGGGCCAAAAATCTGCATTTCTTATTTGTTACAATGACAAAGCAAAAATGGAAAATACACAGTTAGTTGAATAATTAGGTGATCTCCTGGAACAATTTATCTTCAATCACTACCGAAATGTTAATAATATATATATATGTCAGTGTTTACAAACATAAGAGAGAACAATTATAGTTTTAATGGTAGTAATCAAATCTAGAAATCAGATCTGCCTTTTACCTGTGATGATAAACTACTATTTTGATAATCTCTAGAAGTAAGCAAGCACAGGAAGTACAGAGGACAGGAAGCAAACTGAGAAGTCCTCCCCAGCAGTGCACGGGGATGGGGAATGGGGGCTGTGGTCAGTTCATCACGTCTCTGCCTCTCCTTCCTCTGCACGAGAGGTCTCCTCACACTCTTCCTCTCCTCTAGCATGGGATCCCTCCCATGGGAGAGAGTTTTCTTGTTATAAAATATATATAACGAAAAGTTACTTCAAGACCCAAATCCTTAGATTTTCTTCTAGGCTCATGATGACACATGCTAACTACACTGTAAAACAATTTATTATTTAGTACTTTCATTTGGATGCTCTTGCCCAGAGCAGACAGTCATTTTCCTCCTCTGGTGTCACTCCTATAACAAGTAGAAGGCAAAATGTACCAAGGTGCAACTTGCATTATTTACGCTCCAATGAGTGCTATATAATCCTCATGATGCTAGAACTTAAAGGAAGAAAACACCACCCCTTTTTATGTAATAAAAATGTAATTTCCCAATACTTGTCACTACCATGCCCTAGCCTGAGAAATCCAAGTGCCAGGCAATAGTGCAAGAGCTACCTGATGCACCACTGCATTGAAGAGTCATTTTTCACTTATATCAGCAAACCATGATTTTCTTTGTGACACAGTAGGTAATGTATAAAATCCCAGACTACATCCAGCAGAATGAATTTTTTCTAGTTTTACTGATCAAATTTATAGCTTAAAATGTCATGCTTCAGATTTCATAACATTATATAAGATGAATTCTACATCTTCTCCCGATGTAGTCCTCAGCGTTTTCTCCAAAAAGAACAAAACTAATCAAGCCATGAAATCATGCTGCCTCCTACAGTAGTTGCATCTGAAGAGGAAAAGAAAATAAGAAAACAAAAAATATTAAAAACCCCTTCTAATAATCATGCAAATATGCATACTAATTACAGTAATTTGATTCTGTCTTCCCCATGTGCCAGACAAAAAACCCATGCTGTTAATTTCCTGGAAGTTATGTAAAGAGTCCAGTGTTCTACTCATATTAAAACCAGCTAAGAACTTTATAGATACTGATTACTGGCTAGAATAGACCACTGTTCTCAGTTTAGAAAAACAAATTACACTAACCACACTATTACACTATATAGTCATTACCATCTATGAATTAAAAACCACAAGAATCTCTGAGTCAAAGCAACACTTATTCTCTATTTGACTTTACGGAGTTTAGGTTAATGACTTGTAACTGGTAACTTAGTAATCTACACAGGAGAGTTAATTTAACTGCACTACAAAATAATTTAAACTACTGTATTATACCTGCAAGTCTTTCTATAATAATATTAACTGAAATTTTTCTAACTCTGAAAAAGAAAATGAAAGTCAGTAATGATCATGCAATTTTTCTTGATTCTCACAAGGAGCACTGTCTCTCACAATATTCTTGTATCCATGTCAGGACATTCCAGGACATGGGTGGAAAATCAAACATGTAAAAAAAGAAAAAGTTTGGATGATCAGGCTCAAAGGATTATGGTTCATGGGTCCTACTCTGCCTGGGGGCCAGTAACGAATGGAGTACTGCAGGTGTCTATGCCATCCTGTTCAACTTACTTATCACTGACTTGGTAGTGACAGAGTGCTTTCTCAACTTTGCAGATGACACCAAATCATGGGAATCAGTTGATACGCTCATAGACAAGCAATCTGGAAACTCTATCTCTAGTTTTAAGCCCTCAAGAAAATTAAAGACATTGATAAAGTGCAACATGCTCAGCAGACAGCCACCAAGCTGGTCAAAGGCTTGTCCACAAGCCCTGAAAGAAGTTCAGGGAACTCACTTGCTCAGCCTGGAGAAGAGACAGCTTCACGTGAACTTAGCAGCATGCCAATACCTTCAAGCTTATAAAGAACACACAGCCAAGCTCTGCAGACTGGTACATGGTAAGTGGACAAGAGACAGTGGGTAGAGGTTGAAACAAGATGGGTGCAGACGGGATATAGGGAGAAACTTTCTTCCAATGAGGACCATCAGGCAGTGGAACAGGCTGACCAGAGAGGTTATACAGTCTCTGTGTTTGAAAGTCTTCAAGACCCAACCAGACAAAGCCCAGCAGAATCTAGTCTGACATCATAGTTGACTTCTGCTTGGAGTAAGAAACTGAACCTCTTGAGGTCGCAACTTCAATTACCCTATGACTAAGCATGTGATCCTACAATCTATGTCTTCCAGTTAAGTGAAGATACAAAGACATGGATATTTATCTTAACAAAATGTCCAACTTCTTTACATTTCTCATACATAGGCAGACTTAAGCTCAGAAAGTTTTGAGTAATTTCCACGAACTATAGTAAAAATGATGGCCAAAGAAGAGGCTACTCTCCCCAACTCTTTGCTTCAACCTCACCCCTAGTACAAGTCAAACCTGTCTACAGAATTGCTCTTTGCTTCCAACAGCTGGACACTGCTGTCTGAAATATATGGCAAGTAAGTCTCAAAGCTTCATTCTCCTGGCATAAAAGGCAGATCCATCCTTTTCAGCAAGTATCTCAAAAGAAGAAAGATAAAGAAGCCAGTCCAAAAAATTTGCATCTGTGGGGAATTCATTCAGAGTATGCATATCACCAAGAATGCTGATAAAATTCTCATGCAAATTCACTGTGCTCTCTGAACAATACAAAGAAAGCCTTTCCCTCCCACCTTTTCTTCTTTCAACTGGTGTTAGCTTTTAACCCATCATTAGATATGTAACCCCCCCTCAAAAAAAAATCCAAACCAGCTGTTAAATTTCAGCATAAAGTAGTTTACGACATGCTATGGTGCCATTAAAAGCTTCACATGCAGATGAAAGCACCAAAGTCAAATTCTTTAAAAAAAAAAAAACAAACAACTGAACAGTATCTGACACAAGACGTAAAATTAAAATGAAAGATGCATTATTAATATATCTGTCTACTCTCAGTGAATAATGCCAGAAAGAATTCTCCTTATTCAAGGACACAATCACACAAATTAGAGATATGAATTGGAAAATTACTGAATATATTAGCAAGTCTTTCTTCCTGTTGCCAAAAATATATTCTACACCACATATTACCTAGGATTTTATCCTAACTAGGTCAAAGTAGATTACATCCTCACTAAGGTGAGGATTCCCAGTTCAAGAGTCACGGCTCAACAGCATCACAGAATAGTTTCAGAAGTTCACAATCACTCTACTGTTTAAGTGAAAAAAAGTCCTACTGTAAGCAGAGAAGAAAACCTACAGGATAAAAATTCTTGATATTGAAAAGATGACAATGCTACGCTGGCATACAACTTTGCTTGTAGAAACTCACAACATTTTCACAGTAAGTGATTTTTTAATACTGGTAACTTTGTAATAGTCCAAAACAAATTTTAATTTGCATGTTGACAAGATAATGTTAGGGAGTTTCTGTAATGGAGGATGGGCCAAAGGCAACAACCTTGCTTTCAGACTCATAAATCAAATATCACACTTCAGAAATCTACAAAATAAAATCACCATTTTAATAAACTTCAGTGCATGATGAAAACAGAACACTTGCTGTTAAGCCATTTAGTGCAACACTGTTACTGGGCTGTGTTATATTTAAGTGAAAAGCCTGCTTTATTGGTTCATTACCATCTCTCATCTACAGCATTCTATTTTTTACTATTTGACAAAAACAGAATGCAAGCCATAGATCAGCAATATATAACAAATACTAGTACCATCTCATAGATCTTTTCAGTCAAAAATCACTCACACAAATAGCTCTGGATAGCTTATCTTCCTTCGGCTATTTCACTTCCAGCACTTAGTGTCACTATGGGCTGAACTAAGCTGTATCCATTATTTGTACTTGTGACTCCCATTTTGGTTATGCAAAATACAGTGAAGTTGTGAAGTTTGATGCCAGAAGAAAGGACACCGATCCCAGTATGCTCCTGAGAGTTAAACATGCTGAGAAAACATCTCTAGAAAGTCTGCCTATTTCCATTTATTAGAATTTAAATGCTAGAAAAGCACTACCTGATTCATGTTAAGCTGTTTCTGTACTACAAATGCTTTCCCTTCTAAAACACTGAGCTCCCACATTTGTGTGCAAACATAATATATAACTGCAACTTACAACTCCCTAATGGAATCATGTCGATTGACATTTTAAAAATTAATTCAGTGACCTACAATAATACCAGTTTCTTATGCATAATATCTGTCAGTAGGCAATGTGGGAAGTTCTGAATTCATTTAGAGAGCCAAAGCTTAATAATGACAAACAAAAATATTCTTGAACTGCTTCTTCTAACTTGGTAAGTGTCTTCTGGTAAATGTCTGTAACATAGGAACAAGTTAAAACTGAATCTATGAAAGGGATCTGCATGCAGTATGGTTAATATTTAGAAATTCCTATTTAGAAATTAAAATATTTAGAAATTAAAGCATGGTAAGTCTTATATGTGCTTGCACAGCTCATTTTTAGTCACTATAAAGAAAATCTGAAACCATAAGAAGGACTTTGGGGCAGAAGGCCCCATCTAAAAAGGCTTAATATCTAATTATATCAGCACTCTCTCCTTCTGGTTTTACATGTCAGTGAAATGTTAGAGCAGCACTTCACTGAGTTGTTTGTGTAAATGATCCACATATAAAGAGGTGCATATTGTTTCCCACAGTTTGCTGTAGTAAGTACAAGTTGTCTTTAGAAACAGGTTTTTAAAAGTGACTCTAATTGTTTCATGACGTGTATTATACTGTGCACAAGAGTTCAGTTTATCAATAATAGAGAATTAAAATGGGATGGCCTTATCAAAATTTGGGGTTAGGTATCACTGTATATGAAAACAGAACATGTTCTAAGCAAGGATGAGATACCCACACAATTATAATGCACTAAAATTTTGGAATATTCAATATACTCAACATTTACAATGACACAAAACATTACAGGTACATGAAGAAAGAAGCAGAGTAGTCAGAGTTACAACTTTTAACTTCAAAATCCTACTTATAAAGCTGTTTTAAAACATTTAAATGACACAGACAAGAGCCAGCATCTTTTGCTATGAAAACATAATAATTTGCATCTGAACTATCTCTTTAAAATTAAGTACTTATAGAAGAAACCTGCAAGATGTGATTATTATTCCATGAAAGGATAATACAATATATATTGTCAACTTTCCTATTTCTTAACAGAATCTGAGGCAGCAAACAATTCAGAAATTGCTTCGCATGCAATTGCCATCTGTCCTTCAAGGATAGCCTTCATTTCCAAACAGCACTAAAAATATTTGAAATAGCAGACAGGAATTATTGTCAGTTTCTACAGAGCATTTATTAAATCTCCATACTTATCACCAGAGAAATATAACATTTTCCTCCTCAAGGAGGTAACTCCAAAGCTTTCCCACTCAAATATTGTTCTTCATGTTTCTCCAGACTATAATATTTTTAAATCAAGAAGCCTTTGCCACCCCACACATCTCTGCATAACACCAATATTAATTTGGTTTAAATATATAGCATCTGACTGATATTTTGAAAATTAGCATTCCCAGTACCATGAAAATATTTGATTTTAATACATTAACCAAATACAGCAAAATGGCCACTATCACTATTTAAAGAACTTAAAGAGAAATCTAAGAACATAGTAAGACAAAAATAATACAAGGGAATTGATTTCCTACAAAGATTAGCTTTATTATTATTATTAATATTATTTTAGATTTTTTTAAATAATGGTCAGGTTCTGGCTGTACAGTGTGTTTCACTCACAGAGTTGTATTCTATCAGCCACGCTTACAGTTCCAGCAGAATCACTGTCACGTTCTCTAGAATGACATCAATGTAAGCATCTTCAGAAATATATAATGAACCTTCCAGAGAAACTAGGCAGGAAAATTAGGATCTTCCTACATCACAGACTCTCAAATAGGGGGCTTAAACTTCAATAACACTTGTTCTTTTAATACTTTTTTGTTCTTCTCACAGCGCTACATAATACAAAACTGGAACTAACACAAGACTTCATTACTGAAGACACTCAAAATGCCTGGTTAAGTGCCTGCACAATGATCTAATATTTGTCTGCTTTAAGCAAGTGTTTGGACTCCAAAGTTGTAAGTCCGTAACTTCACAGTTAGGAATTAAACCACCTTATGATTATCAGAGAAATAAGAAGCCAGACCCCTAGGAATGAGAGAGAGGGGGAAAACAATAGTGGGGGAACTAAAGGCCACTAACAACCCGAAACTAGTGTTACACTGACAGACGGTAGGAAGAAAGTCAGGTAAGTATCTGACATCTGTATGGGACAAGCTGGCATCCACATGAAGTAAAAAATAAATTTCACTGATAACTACCTTTTTATTTTTGCTCAATCTGCACCTACTGGTGACAACCAGCTTCCAGAGCAAGATCGAAAGGGCTAGCTCTTAGCCAAAACTGCAATAATGCTGAAAACCCCAAAAGAGACACTTTTGAGAGATTGCAAATGAAACTCAAAAAAGTGAAAGAAATCCTTGAAGAATCTTTTATTCATTTTAAACTAACAACTCAGACTTATAATTAAGGCAGTTGGCAGATTTCATTATAGCAGACCAGATACCAATTCAGTTCAGATATCCAAAGCTGCAGGTGGAGGGCAAGATGCAAGTAACTAACAAAAGATACGACTTCACACTTGGAAAGGAGCGATGTGTGATATGGCAGTCTGCAGAAATCTCTCAGAGCAAATTCAAATGGCCAAAAGAAAATGGAGGAAAAAACTCCCCACAAATACTCTCAATTTGCCAACAGAAGAAAATTTAAAAAAATGAAAGAATACAAAGTAAAAGCTGATGAAAACCTCCCAAACAAAATACTTCTAGAAGTAGTATAAGACGAGCATATAGAATGTAGGGCCATCCGTGGTATTTGCAAAACAACTGCAGGTGATGCAGCTGAGAGCTGCCAACTCAGAGTAAAAAGAAAAAAGTCACATCTATCAAGAAGACAGATGGACAGTGCATGCAAAAACCAGCAGACGCAGCACTGCAAGCCTGCTTAGAGGTCATGTCTGCAAGATCCTACCTGGAAATTGGTACTTCTTAGAAACAGAAGAAAGCCTTGTGAATTCAGAGTTGAATTTAGACAATCTCAGATAAATGTAATTTCTGGAAAATGCTTTAACTAAATTAGTAGACTTGAAGCTTCATATAGAAGACAACTAAAATTGAAAGTTTAGAGCAAACAATTAAGGTTTATATGACTCCAGATTAATGTGGCTAAAAGAACTAGGTCAGTTTTGCTTTTCTTCTTTTTTTTTTCATTTGTTATGATGAACTGAGGCAATATAATCTTTTAGAAATCTGAAAGTTTTAAATATTGTTCAGTAAATGCCAGTACAAAAAAATATAAAAGTATAAAACTGTGTTGAAATATCAAGATTCTAGTGACTCTTTATTTATAAAATATGTTTTCTCAAAAATAGCATTATACCCTCTACTACTTCTAGCCTGGGAAAAAAAAAAGTGTAAATTGGGATGAAGGGAGGGTTCTTGCTTCTGAACTTGAGGTACCAGAAATAAAACTATTTATCTGCCCAGAGGAAAAAAAACACTAGCTAGGAAAAAGGGGAGAACTGGAATAATTTTAAAAACTATAATAAGGAGATTCTTCCTCAAGAACAGAAAATCTACATTACTGAACATGTTTTCTAGCACTTTCTAGAAAAACAATGGCCATTTATCTTTAACTAAGTAGCCAAAACACTCTAAGATGGCAACTGCTTCTTTTGCTTCAGAATTAATATACAATTTCAGCTACATATGTATACAATAACTAATTAACTAAAAAATTCACATGGAAAATAAAAACTAGATGGATGGGGTGTTTCTTCTAGACAGTAACACTGCTTTGACACAAAATCAGATTCCAGTTGGAAAATAAGAGTTACAAAAAAATATTTCCTTTATCCTCAGAAAGGATACACATTATCTCATGTCAACTAAAAAAATTTACAGTAAACAGTTCTAAAGGGAAAATGTGGGCTGAAATCCTCCAGGATAAATCTCTCTCTCTGATGAGAAATGATCCAAGTTCATTAAACTTTACACAACACATTCTTCACTGCAAAAACAATGCAGAGAAAGAAGAGAGGAAAAAAGGAGAAAAATATTGCATGGAGAAAGAGGGGGAAGGGGAGACTGACATTTTTTAAATTCTGAAGCAGGATGTAATTCCAAATATAAATTAAGCTGAAATAACTCAGCAGTTTTCTTTATTCTGCCAACAGAGGTAGTTTCTTTCCTCCTTCTTCTATCAGTATCATGAAAACAGCAGCTGCTTTTCACACCGTGTAAGTGAAATTAAGCAGACCTAATTGGCAGCTAAATTGATGATCAGAAACACAGCTTCAGTTCATAAAAGATTTTGCTCTGCATCTTAGCAAATCAGTCTCCTTCCAAATTTCATGAAGACCTTTGCTGATACATAGCTGATAAGCGATCACCGCTTAAATTTATTTTCTATAAAGCACTTTTTGTTATGGCACTTATGAGCATATGAGACCTCGAACTCATGCAATATTCACCTCAGTACTTAATACAAGCTACAAACAAGTTAAAATTACATTCTGATATTATGGTATATTGTCAGAATAGAGGTGTAGCCACAGAAGACAAAGATATGTTGGCAAGAATGTTTCTGCCAATAAAAATTCAAATGGTAAAATGATACCTTCAATTCAGAAGGTATCTTTCCATATCTATATGCAAATCTATAATTTTAAAAAGTCTTTTTTTCTATATGCCATATTTAGAACATATATTTCCTTCATACAGAGACTCTAGTCACCATCTATTATACTTCAAACTGAAATGTGTCTTATTTAGCAGGAAATCAATTATTGCCCTTAATTCTATCGGAGTATGAGTTGTCTGCCTAGAAAGCATTATATCAACTATAAATTTATGGCTCAATATGGATACCAGCCCACAGCTAAAAATCTGCAGCCAAGCACATTAAACAATCCTCCAGGGTAACATATAGGCAGAAGTAACTCACATAATTCAGCACACACTATAGGAAGAGCTATTTCAACCACGTCTGTTCACCTTTTTTGGTCCAATCCATTTTCAAAAGAAGCTGTGCATATTGTCAACATAATGAATGAAATCTCAAAACTCCTCATAAATTTTAAATGTCCCAAGGGGTTTCTTCACCTTAGTGTGAAATCTGAGTACTGTATGCTTAAACTGATGCAAGGGTTTTTTTAAAAATTAAATTATGCATTTTGATGAATGTGCCCTTTTATTGTCTACATCAGCATTCTGTAAAATGCCTGAAAGTGAAAGCATTCAGCAATATTATAGCTGTGTTTTGAATTAGCCCTGTTTAACTGTATAATCCCCTCAAACTGCACTGGTTTTCATTGCAGTAACAGCTCATCCCATATATCTTCCATCATGCCTCAGAGATTCTATTATTTATTTTAGTATGAAGAACACTATAAAAACAAAGTATTTTTAAAATGCACTATGAAATTCCTTAAGGAAGGGGTTTTTATATCATTCTAAGAAAATAATCTCTGAATTCTAGTAATAGAGAAAGAGCATAATTTCATTGTAAATACAGGACAAGAACAGTGAGTGTCTTCTGTTCTGTCAAATGTGTAACGCAGAATATATTTCATTCTTTGTAAAGCAAATGTTCCCTATAATAATCCTTTCATAGAAGGAAACTTTGCTGGGTTATTTTTACAACTGAACTAGATAGCAATGAAGTGAGTACATCAGTGTTGGCCAGTTTGGTATATTTAGTAAAACAAAACCTTTATTCCTATTGTTCAGCAGCCTTAAATATCATCATGACATTCTTTCACCAGTAAAAGGAAAATATTTGAGAGGATGAGAATTTCTAAACTTAAATCAGTATCTGTAAGAAAGGAATCCACTGTGCAGTGAAAAGCACAAAACCATATTTACTTCAGTTTAAATACCACCATTTTCTTCAATACACCTTGCTCTTCTCCCAGAACTATTACTGTTTCCACTAAATTTAACATGCATCAGAAAGGTATCACAGCAGGATTTTATAAACAACAAATAAAAGTACCAGATACCTTATGAATCATTAGTATGAGAAATAATTTTTTAAAAAAGAGCAGCACAAGTGTAGGGCTTTGTGGTTTCTGCTCTGTCATTTGGGAAAAAGTATTTTTGTGGAGTTCATAATAAACTTGGAAGTTTAGCAGCAGAATTTCCATACATCTAACCAATACATATGGCTACAGACACATTTCCCACTATAATACAGAAGTGAAGTTTAACTTTGGAATTATGCGAACCTTTCTCCTGCCTTCTTATTTTGCATAGATTTCACAATCCAAGTGAATTTCACAGATGAAAGTTTGGAGTATAAAAAAATGGTAGAAGTAACTAAAAATTAAATAAACGTATGTCATTCTAAGAGCATCATCACTAAATAATCATCGATATGAAGAAAAATTATCATGGAACTCATTTTCTTCTTATAGAAATACTTCTTCGTATCTTGACATCACTGAGATACAAATTTAATACCAGTCAATGGATACCTTCATACAGTACATAAAGTACTGAAACTGGAGATAATTTTTGAGTATTTCTCATTTTGCTACAATATCTATTCAAAGGAAGGTGAAGGATAAGCAAGAAATATAGAGTCTTTACATATCTGACAACTTCTTATGTTTAAGAAAAACGAATCCAGAGAGATTCTTCAATTCCAAACAGTTCTCTGAAGACTGTGTTCAGACTCCCATACATCCCAGCCTGGATTCTACAGAAAGAGCTATTGAGAAAATACAACACTAGGACAATTTTCACTAAATCTGAAATGTAAATTTGAACTTAATACTCAGATGCATGGATTTGTGACAACCCCTGGATGAAGAACAAAAAATACCTGACAATTTTTGCAGTTTGTTGCCAGAGGAAGTTGTGGAGAAAGTAACATTAAGCAATCTATGGATAAACTGCTCCTGAATTTGTTTAGTTTTAAAAGGATGCTGGAGAGATTCAGGTACTCTTTAATGGAAAGATGCATATCAGATGGCTGTCAATCCCAAGGAACTACAAGAGGAAGGGAAGACAAACAGGGAAAACACATAACACTTGCCACCTTCTTTTACCAGTTTTGGAAAGAGGTGCTGGAGTAAACGTTTTGTTGTCAGAGAGTTCCAGTAAGTAGCCTTGGATTTCATTGAATTTATAACCTCCACATCCCAATTTCTGACTGTCCATCTTACTTTGGCAATCACTGTGCCAGAACTTAATTTATAAATCTGTAGTTTAAAAGGTCTTCCAACTACCCTTCTACCAGAGCCCTCACTGAGGGACTTTATTTCAAGATTTACTTTGGCTTTCAGTAAGTTGGGGCTAGGCCAACTTTCTCATTTGTTCCTAGTTGAAGGTAATGCGCTTTTTAAACCTTCCATGCCTAAGGAGAATCAAAATTATTTTGTGTTTTAAAAGTGTTACGAATTTTTACTTTAACAATAACCTAGTTCTAGTGCAGAATAAAATAAAACACAGCTTTTTTGCTACATGATGAATGTTATTTCCCAGTAATGTTGCTTTTTCAAGTAAAATGTGTCAGGTACTTTTAAGATGCATACAACACAATGTGCTTAAAACCATTTACGATATTTAACAGAACAAAACCCCTCATGTAACACTGACATCTCCATAAATTTATATCAGTAATTTAATGAAGTTTTTTTCAACTTCCTTGCATCAATTGACATTCAATTTATCATTCCTTACACTCACTTCACACGTCTAGACTGCATTAATGCCCAAAAGCTTTAGCTTAAAAATATCAGAGATTATTACTGCCTATTATTTTCAGTAAAGCTTATCAAATAGGAAAGTTATAATATGGTAGCTAGTAGATTTACAACCATGTGGATTATTAATGGGGACAAGTAACCAGGGAAATGGAAAGGAACAGAAGAAACAAGGAAAAACTAAGAAATTTAAAGGCATTATGTGCTCTGACAGAGCTAATTGATTATCCTAATCACCTCACTTCTGATGCTGTTCCATACACTATGTTAAATGTAGGTATCATAAAAGGAACTAAGGATCAGGTGTCTTCGCTATAGGCAATACTATCAATGAAGCTTGGATTCTGATGTCCCACTTCTCCTATGTCTATTTGAGTAGAGCTGAATCTCTCTCTGTTAACACCCAGTGTTAATGCAGAATACTATTAGGCTTAAGTAATTTACAAAACACTGTACACTGTTTCAAAGCACAAGAGTCTAAAAAATAAGTATTTAGTTAAATATATATGTATTAAATGAGAAAATTGCTATCAATTCACCACTTTTGGGGGAACTTCGTCATTCTCTCTCAAACCCTCATCATAAAATACTGCCTGAAAATCCTCTTAGAGCAATGTGGTGAGAATTTAATTAAATCAAGTTACTGAACTGTATCCATAAACAGTGGTTTTAATTCTGTCAACTTAGTATCACTAATGCCATCCATAAATTTTGTCATGTTTACAAACAAAGCATGAAAAAGTCACAGTTTCACTACATAATAAGTTACACTCTCTTGTGTGACTTTAATGGGCTCTGTTAGGATACCAGCAGCCAGCCAATTTAAAATTTTCAGGCTTCATTTTGTCAGCATCTGTGATACAGGGGGTCATTCATTAAATTATGACCTTTTTCTTCTATGTTATTTAACAAACAGAGAGGAATGAAAGGAAAAAGGAAAATAATGTAAATACAAGAACATTAAGGAAGCCCCCCAATATTATTTAGTTACCTATAATTCATTAACAGATGAAAATTTGACCCTAACATTGAGGACCCTTGTTGGTCAGCTATTACAGTCTTACAAAAAGGGTCTCCAAGATACAGGCAGTGAAAAATATGAGATGTGACCCATTTTTCCACCCATATTGTCACCCATTTTCCATATAACATGGAAAATACTTTTTCTAAGCATTAGTAAATTGCATGTAAATAATCCTTAACACTGTATGATGAAACATATTCAACCAATTTCATTATCATTTGCTCACCTAGTTTAGGAACAGCAGTGAAAAACTGATATAGAAATATGTTTTTATTTCAATTAAATTACATGGTATTTATTTGGGCCATCATTTAAAATAAAATGTCTAAGGATAATTTCTGGAAGTGCTCATTTTTCACCATTGACTAGAGAGAAATTCTGGTGAGTAGGCTTGATTTATGATATCTAACTATTAAAACAATAGAGATAATTGGAGGAAGTTTAATGCAGAAACCCCCCTTGAGGCGACAAAAGAAATCTACGTGGACTTTCTTGAATAATGATGCCCTTGTCTAAAATCAGCATCCTTCAGCATGACAAAATATAAACAAGAATAAAATAATAACCTAAAGGCTTTATTTCTAAGCCTTTACTAGAGACTTTTGAAATAAATTTAAAAAAAAATTCAGAAGATATTATAAATGAAGAAAATATACTTGCTCACTGGCCAGACATTAACAGATGAACTAGTCTGTTGCCAGCACTGAAGAAGGAAATATTAATAAAATCTGTTTGTTTAAGGAAGTCTGCAATGATAAAGAAAAACAAAACCAAAGAAGAAATGAAATGAAGATGCCACAATCCCTTCGCTAGAATCTCTAATGACTAGATCACCAAAATGGAGCTAGGATCAACAAAAAAAAACCAAAACAGTCTCAAAAAGTGTCAATCATATAACTTTTTTCTCCACCACAGGCCTGTTCTCAGCTTCCTTGTTTGCTCTCTGATGTCTCTGTACATGTTTATTAAGATTGGTTGAAATTGGCAAGATTGACATCCCAAAATTTATACACTCCAATGGAGCAGGGATTGCAAAGTAGTTCATTGTCCAGTAGCACATTATCTGTGGCTTGGCTAAGACCGTGCATGCAGATACAATCTAAGCACCAAAACCTATTAACTGGAGACAAACCTAAACGTGTGTTTCTTTAACATCCCTCTACATAAATCTCAAATACATTGGTTGCAGTGGTACAAATTCCCTTCAGTGTATTAGTCTCCTCCTGAATAAAACAACCCAAAGAGAGCAAGAAAACAACTTCAGAAAGAAATCTTACTTGCCTGTAAGTCACAGAAGGGGTTGGATTGGAAGGGACCTTTAAAGATCATGTAGTCCAAACCCCCTGTCATGGGCAGGAATACACAAGTCAATGATTTTACTTTTTTTTAAATGGGCCCTAAATTGAAAAAAAAAAAAAACAAACCTATATGTATTTCCTCTACATTACTAAGATGCTGAATTAGCCCCATATCTAACTGGAAGCTTACCATTCTAGGAAGAGGACCTTCAGCTGCTACATGCACACTCAAATATAACACTGTGTCATTCTAGGAGCTAAAAATTTTATATACAGTACAGACCATAATCCCATCTATAAATCAACATATTAAAATAATGTAAATACAATTTTAAAATATTTTAATAAACTGTAAAATAAATACATTTAAAATTTTCCCTCTTGCTATTTCTTAAGACTTCTCTTTTTCTGAAATATTTTAAAATATCTATTGGATTTGGTTTCTACAGAGAAGAAGCTGACAGTAATATTCTGGGCTTGTAAGAGGAAAACTGGGATTATCGTCTCTCTTCTCACAGGCAATATGAACCTCATATACTTTAAGGAATTACAACAACAAGGATTCGAAATCCTTTAACAGTCTGGGTTCTCAGCAGCACCAACCATTGCTACTGTTCCAAGTCACCCAGGGAAAGGAGAAAATCACTGACTTTCATAAACAGCATACATGTTTAAGAACTTTTGCAGTGTGTATGAGTAATATGTTGCAGTCATTCTGCTACTGCATGCCAACTGTTTCAAAATACAGCCTCTGTGTGTCCATACTTAATACTTCCCAAATTTACGTAATGTGAAATTGGTCTACAAATGTTGCATATGCATAATAAAAATAAGTAATTATTATTATGCAAGCCTCTCATTTGCCAGTTTGCATACAATAGATACTTTTTTTAAAAATTATAACCTCACCAATTCACATCCCTTGGTATTTCTGCTATTATAGTTCATAAAGTCTGAGAGTGGCTAATTTTCTTCCTAAGTTAATTTTGAATAACAGCTATTCATGAGTCTATGTTTGCTCACCTTTTGTACTTGGATCGAACTTCAATAGCAATCTCCAAAATCAGTTTATTCTTAGAAAACACATGGGAGACCAATCAGGAACATATGAATACAGCAATCATAAACCTGTTGTGTTCAAAAGGGTTCTTCATGAGATGATATTAAATACTGTACAACTTTTGTCTTCACGTAAATGAAGCTCATGACAAAAGCAGTATTGATGTGGTTTATTTGTTCAGTTTGTCAACTGCAAGTATGAGACAAAGAAAAAACGGTAAAATAGCAAGACCTTTACTCAGAATATTGCTATTAACATATCATAAAGCAGGAGTATAACTGGTAACTTAGAGATATCAAAATTGATTATTTCTAATAATGTCAGAAGTAATGCTTTGTGCTAATAAGACCAAATGTTCTGTTCATGTACTCTAAATATCAGGAGCTGACACAAGTTTGCTAGCCCTGCTGCTACCATCTAGACAACGTACGTGTCGCTGCGATGTAATACCTTATGAACTTTAGCAAATAGTACATACAGCTGCACACACAAATTGAAATAAGCCACACAGAAGAGCTAAATATCGTTGCTAGCAGAAATTTCTAGAATAGCCCAGGAGTGCTTTTACAAATCAGAACATGAAGAGTCCCTTCAAATTTAAATTTCCCTTGGCGGTTAACTGCTGCTGCATTAGCAAGTCTTGTGAACTGGAAAGCCCTGCTGAGCTGCCTTGCATAGAGTTCTGCTGCTGAAATCCCAAACACAACTGTGATAGCCTTTGCAAGCTCTAAGTATTTTCAAATGTGACAACTCATTCACATATGTACTGGAGACCTATATTATGCTATACCTGTTTCACTAAACACAGGTAAAAGCTCATTAAAAAATACAGAATAAAAAATATGCACAAAGAAATCTGTTAAGTGTTTTAAAGGAGAAAAGCTAAAAAACGAGAAAAACTAGAATTAAACAGCCGAAAAAACAGCAGCAGACTTCAAAAGAGTGGGAGACAAGAGTTCCCAAGGTAACACAACACAAAATCGATTATTACACATTGTAAATACTTATATAAACGTCAACCCACTTTGCATTCACAAACTCTATAGTCTCTTCAACACCACAAACAGCCACAGGATTACAAATAAGAACTGACCAGAAGAATAAAACTGGAAGGCCAGCTACTAAAAACTCTCTCAAAGACAGCCACTGAGATAATTCCTCACAAAGGAGAGACAAAAAGGGAAACAAAGAGAAGAAAATATTCTATATGAACATGCTCAGCTGTTTCAATTATCAAAACTAAGAAGCATCTAGAAAAAGTTTCGGATACTAAGATGCCCTTCTTTTCTGCTATATATGGGTTCAGACATTCAAGGGTCCTTTGTTCTGCTAAATCAGGTTTAACTTAATGTTAGTTAATATATTTTCACAACATCATAAATTTCTCCCAGTCCCCAACATTGCACCTTCCCATCACTGACAGTTTTAAAACATATGTCTATATATCATGGGATAAAACATGAAGGTCACAAGAGGTCCATGAAAGATTATTGTTCGTACAATTTCCTGGCGTTGCAAGGTATTTTAAATACGTCAACTATACCAGCAGCCTCCTTCAATTATCAAAGATGGGCATGCTGTTCCTATTAAGTAGTGGTTATATTGACCTGGGATAATCTATATTCTTCACAAGTTTTGTAAAGAAATCATAGCTCACAGTGAGGAAAATGTAGTTAACAACTAATTCCATGGAAGCTATTCCTATTTTAATCAGAAATGTGAAATCATGTCATCATAAGCGTGATCAAGTTTTCCCCTTTAACTTTAAACACTTTGAACTCAAACAAAGTACCAACTAAAACAAATTTGCTGTGGAAAAAATACTACTGTCAGTGTCCTATAGGACTGAGGAACACACTGTGCATGATCACGCATTTAAAAATCTTCCTACATTATCTCTTTACTAAGGTCAAACTCAGCACCAGTTTAAAAATAGACTGTTCTGAGGGCGAAGGGGATCTTATGCAGACGCAGACATCACAGCAGGCCTTCTGGGTGTACAGGATGCTATTATCTTTTGCTTGCTGACAACAAACTTCCCTTTATATGGCAAAACCACACTTCTGTCATTACAGTTGCCCTAGTTCTTGAAACATCAAAGTTATTGTTCTGAGAATGCCACTAATTTATCCCTTAAAGCAAACATATAAACCAACAAATAACACAAGAAATATGCTCACTAGGTATCTCTTCTTTGCCTTAAGATACACAGCACTAATTACTAAAACCCTAAATGGCATTATGCTATGCATCATGGCTTTAAGAGAACAATATTTAAAGTTTTTATTTCTACTATTTTCCCTAGTCCAAATTTCTGCTTTTATACTAATTTTTTACATTTCACAAAGGTAGCCATAAAAAAAATATCTAGAAGAGCAGGTAAAATCAGAGCTGAGTGGCTACAGAATAGCAGGCTAGATTATTCTGCTCCATATTGGCAGAAGATACAGGTCAAGTTCAAATCAATTTAAGTTCTATTTATGAAATAAATTAAAAAGATTCTTATTGATTCTTCCTACACCAAGTCATTAAATTACAGACACGACATGAAAATTTGTAGGTAACCCCTCTCTCTGCTTTCAGTTCTCTATCACATTAATTTTTTGCCTTCATTTTAGGTGTCTTTTATCCTTTATTTCTGACACATTTCTCTCCAATTTTCAGTCAAAATGTTGACACTGTCTTTTAAGAATTAATATGGTCAGATTTAACTGAAAATTTAACAAGTGAGCAAACAATTGCTTATGTACTTTAATCAGGCTCCTCTTCTCACTTGGGAACTACTGTCCACATACATTTGCAAAGCATTCCCTTTACCATAGCATGTTAAACACGACCCAATCTTCAGATGTCTGCTTTCAGACTGCCACCCACACCACTGATTGTTTCACCAAATGGATATGCCTGAAACTACTCGCTGTTCCTCCTTTCAAGAATTTGCAATCCAGTTACAAAACTCAAATGGAAACTTACTATTCTATGTATGTTCAACCATTAACACAACAGTTTTCAAATGCATGACTGGGTGTTTTAGAAGCAGCTATATGACAAATATCACAACCACATCTACACAATAAGAGGATTCTAGAAAATCCACTTCCATGCTATTAAAAAAATTAAAAGCACCATAAAACATACGGTAAACAGTAACTAGTAATGTTGAATTCTAACCTTGAAAGTGTATAGCTATTATGTCTCACGTCTTAAAAGTTCCATTGCTGAAATTCCATTTGATGCAGACAAACAGAATAATTCAGGTTGGAAGGGACCTCTGAGAGTCATCTACTTCAGCTGCTGGCCAAAACACATGCAACAGGAAAGGCAGATCAAGGTGCTTGGGTTTTTGCTAGTATAGTTTTAATTAAGGATGGAGGTTTCAGAGTCTCTCTCACTAATGACTTAGCCATTCTAATTCTGCACCTTTTTTCCCCCTTATAACTGGTAAGAATGCCCCTTGCTGCAATTGTGGCCATTGTCTCTTGTCCTTTTGCTGTAGACCTCCGAGAAGGACTTTACTTCATTTCTCTGTAGCTAATCAACAGACAAACAAACAAGAACATTAAGGTCCTCTTTCAGCTAAACAAATATATATGCATGTATTTAAAGCTAAATGTTGTTAAATTGCACTTGCCAAGAAGGGATGATTGCACATTAAAAACTAATGTTACTTTCATGAATACAGCCTTATATAATTTCCCTTGAAAATACAGTGATGATAAGGTTAATTATAATTTTAAACCTGATAACTTGCCATTCCCTTGCTTTTGCCTTTGGTAACAGGCTGAAAAAAAAAAAAAAACAAACCACCAAAAAAACAGAAAACAAGGCCAATACTGCTTATTACATGCAAAAATATTTATGTCCACAATATATTTAGTACAGGTTAAGACCCATGGTTTTTCTTCCAGCTTCACCAATTAGATTGGAAATAAATATTTTTCATGTTGTGTAAGCAAAATTCACTTTGTCAGCATCTGTGTAGTTCATTGAAAGATTCCTAGAAGTAACATTCTGTAGTTAATATTTATGGTTGCTCATAATAAAAACTGATTAAACTGGCTAAGGGGAAGTTCCTACTGAAAGATATGAAGTGAGCTCTGGCAATATTTAATCTATAATTTGCCCAAGAACACAATGTATGAAATATCCTGTAAAATAAAATAGGTCCTCTGTATTTCCCAGATTGTACACAAAATGAAAGCAGGCTAGGAGCAAAAGAACAACAACCAAAAAAAAAAAAGGCAAAAAAACACACACACACACAAAAAAAACCCAAAAAACCCCCAAAAACCAAACCAAACCAACCAACCAACCAAAAATCAATAGAAACCAAAACAAAACCCAAACTAAAATGTATTTAGATATGTTTTGGCATAAACAGAAACAATTGGTTATTTGCTTACTTCCAGGACACATATGTATATCAAGCTTCATCTCTTCAGAAAAAATACTGCATTCTAGGCTTCAACCACTGCTCAATCATACTATAACATCCTACATACACTTCTCTGTTCAAGATTTCATACTACTGCAGGTAGCAGAACTTAGCATTGGAACATGAAACCCTTCATGCTAAGGAACTGGATCTCTTTGAAAGATAGTGGTTTCATACGGAAAAGAAAAGGCAAGCTGATCTCCAGAGGTATTCTACAAAAAAAGATTTTTCATTACTCCCTCTCTTCCTAAGTATGACATGACTTCTTCATAATAGAAGGTGATATAGCATCTTTAGACCCAAAATTGCACCATTCATGATTCAAGTAAAGCAATATGAAAGGTAAACTCTTAATCTAGTGAGAACTTTATCTTAAACTGAATCTACTATTTCAAGAATTCAGCACTCAGCATTTCATCAGTTCATGGAACCTAAGTTTAACTACTTTGATTTGTTATCTTCTTTAGGAATCATAGTTGGTACATTGGCTTCCTCAAATCCTTCACCCTCAAGGGAAGGAAATTACTTTCAACAAACTATCAGTTTATTTTCCATTTAATAGTCCTCTAAAGCACCAGGCTATCTGTTCAGCAGACTGAGCATACATTCAAAAATTATGGTCCACCTATATTTATCATAATCAAAAATACACTTGATCTCAAGTGCAATAACCATATGAATACCCATAACTTTTTGTATCTTATAGTATCACAGATGTTCAGCCTGAATTTACATAAGAATGAGGTGTCTAATCTGAATACCCTATAGAGAATGACCATTGGAATTATCCACTAGTTGCTGAAACAATTTTCCTGCCACTTCTAGCAACAAAACTGTGTATCCTATGTCATTGACTTCTAAAATCTTTCCTAGTTCTAGGTACCTAGAAGCAATGCCAGTCATAAATAACCAGTAATTACTTCTCAGCATTTGGAAATGTACTGAGAAAAAAAAACATATCAAATATTTTCCTATCAGAGTTCTCACATTTTTTAAAGTTAAAGAAAAAAGAAGTTCAGGATAAATATACTGTTACCTTTCTGTATGTACACTGCAGCAGGCATTTCCATCACCAGATTCTGCTAGAGCAAAGCATGTTCCTAGCATCTAAATTGTAAATATTTCAAAAGGTAAAAGTGATATTTTTCTAAACCAAGGCAGGTTTCAAGCTCCTTTTGCTCAGCATGACCTTCATAGGGCAGTCAACTGTCACACTGCAAGGCAGAGAGTTACAGGATCAGAGACAGCTTTCCGGCCAACCAAATCATGGCTGCAATTTCTGCAACATTCCAAGCAGCCATCCAGTTAGACCCAGGACCTCCTACATACTATGTCCATCATCATGACCAGCAGAAAAAAACTATTCTATGCCATTCCATTTTCTATTGAATTTCTCTTACACAGGTAAAAGTTATTTCATTTGTTGGAATAGATTTTTTTTCCTCTTCTTTATATGCCTGTTCACTACAAAGTGAAGTAAAAATAATTAAATCAAAATAAATTAGTTAATTTTGTTTTGAGATTGAAAATTACTGCTGACATTCCTCCTACAGCAGAACAGGGGTCCTCCTTATGTACTGATTAGCTGCTAACACCTGATCATCTTACAATTTAAAGATCACAACATAAGTTTTTCTCCCATCTTTCTCACTTTCCAAAGAATCAGACATACATATATTTGTATGAAACTTCAAATTAACTTGGTTTTTATTTTTTATATTCTAACCTAGCTGAGTTGCAATATACCCATAACTTTCCCAGTTGTTGGGTAATATACCCATATAACCCATTCCATTGTAAATACACATGGGCCAAGAAGCAAAATACTTTAAAAAAGGAGTACAGATCTGTAGATTATCCCGTATAGAACAGCTTTAATTTTTATGCGACTGAATCGGTATTGACGTGGGCGAGATCGTAATTTCTTGCCACTTTTGCTAGAATATGTCTTAGTGAAATTTTATGCTACTTACCTCAGCAGTAAATTCAACCAGACTGTGCATCTGATTTTTTGTCAAGCCCTTCAATGCTACATTTTAAATAAAACACAAATAAGAGTTTAAAAATAAGAGAGGAAGAAAAAAAAAGGAAGAAACCCAAACCAAACAACAACACCACAAACAGAAAAACAGAAAGCAAACCAAGCAAAAAAACCCAACCCACAACTACCAGCAAAAGACACAACAATAGTGATTTATAGTTTTTCAAAGTTGTACCCTTCAGTCTCGGTAAGAGTAATGCCTCACACAGGAATGTATGGAATTATCTTATGAGCGGTCATTAAGATTAAACTGTTTACTAACAGGAATTTACATTTTAAACAGAATTTCTGATGAGTACCCTGATGTCCAATTTCTTCATGGGATTCTAACCAGAATAAAAAAAAATTATTCAGATAATGGTCTGTTATTAAATCTCATCATTCCCCTTTAGAGCCAAAATTACTTATCTTATAGCAAGATTCTAAATACACTTATTTCCTACCAAGTTCTGGACTTAATTTAATAATTTTATCTGATATATATTGCTGTGACAGAATGACAATTTCTTCTTATTATTTATTTAACAACTGGTCACTGAATTACATTACGTTAGTTAGGTTCATGTCTAGTTTTGTCCAACAAGCTTAACTTGATAAACAATGAAGCGGTTTCAGTAAACTTGCAAGGTAATATACTAATGGATACTGTAAAAAATATTCAGCAAGCAATAACTAGTTTCTTAATTCAACAGCAAGGTACTTAATTCCATAGAAAGACCAATGAAATCAACATCAGTCAGAATATGAAGTTCTCACTGGCACTACTTACAACATTATAGTAGTCTTCCCAATCAACAAACACCTCTTTCATAAACGGCCTAGGCCACCTGACTTCCACATCACTAACCTTTTCAAAATAAAATATTGTTATGTTTAATTATCCAAATTGTAATTTGACCACTAAAGAGCCCATAAGCCATAACATCCATATATATTACTTTTTGACCTAAAGGGTCTAGCCAGACTCTTTCCAGCAGCGATTCTTGCAATCAAATCTTCCTACTCATATCCATAGACTTTAAATCAGGTAACCATAACATTAACAGCAACAAGTTCTTTCCTCCACAACTGCTCAGCTTCCACAGTATTACAATAATTGCCTACTTAAACCCATCCTGAGCACTTCATAATAAAACCAAGAATCATGTAGAGTATCTGAAAAGTTTCCCTAGAAAATGGATTTTGCTTACTTTATAAATAGAAGATACAAGTCTTTCTTCCATGAACAGTATTAACACACATATATGATATGATATCTACACTGAAAATAGATTGTAACACAGATAACAAAACTAAAACTATATATTTGATTTTTATCAGGAAAAGACATGAGAGGTTTTTTTCCCACTAAAAGAACAGAATAGGAAAAGATTTTCTGAGGTCACTGAGGCACAGAAACTCAAGCGATTATTTAGCTTCTGTATCAGCACAACCTCCTTTGCAGTGTCCTACCTGCCAGAAGACAGATGACTTGGTACAGAGACCTAAGTACAAACAAAAATAGAATAGAAATTGGAAGACTTAAGAAGGTCAAGCAGAGGTATTCGTAAAAGGTTGTCCAGAAAGCAGCTTTCTTAAAAATACAAGAACTATTAAATGTCCATTCACATTATATCTATCAGAATTTTGTGGAAAGTCTTTTCATAATTACAACTACTAACTCAAATTCAACACAGTTCCTTCAATAAGTACCCTCTTACTGATATTTATTTTACTAGGTTAGTCTCAAGAATGAAATTCCAGTAAGTGATCTTTTAAGAATAGTATATATTCAGTTTCAGCATTAGAGAACCCTTTTGTTTTATCAACTAAACAGGATTAGATTCCTTCAAAAGTGGGATTTTTCAGATTTGTATTTATAGGTTGAAACTTGTTACACCATCACATAATATCATCATCAGAATTATCTTTTCCAGTTCTTATTTCTGAACAGATACCAGTGAGGGACACAGCCACAGAAACAACCTCACATGCGGTACTCCGATTCTTCCTTCAGAATGCTGATCTGCACTGGATTTTTCAAAGATCAAACACACATAGCCTTACACAAAAACGCTTAGCAGTTTACCGAAAGTAAGGGAGTTTACAGAAAGGTCTGAGCATTATACAGTCAGAGGAAGCAATGACAGAAACCAGTTAACATCCTTCATAACGATAATAAGGTTAGGAGATAGAAAGCATGCGCTTTTTTTTTTTTTTTAATGTCAAGGAAATTTCTATGTAGAAAGTTGGGTTTGTACTTGAAGCAATTACACTTCTATATGAGAACTCACAAGATGCTGACAAAATATACAACATTTATTTCCTTGTTTTTAAACATATTGCCCATTTTCATTTAGCTATTATAGTTCAAACCTTTAAAAGCATGTTATCACTCAGAATGTACAGAACAAACAGCACTGGTTGTCATTTTTTTTTCCAGATTAAATTACCACAGCCATTTTTATTTGACACATAAGAACACATTCTATATTAGAAATGGAGGGACACCTGGAACTTACCCAGCAAGTAGGTTCCTGCTCTCAGTTCTCTCTATTACAGACAAAACTCAAATTCTAAATTAATTTCTAATTTTTAATCTCCAGGTTAAAATTTGCATCTGGGAATATTTACAACCCTGAAATTTCATCATTCGAAAATCTAATAACATAATTTATACTGTTAATAATTGTTAACTCCTTTGTTAAAAACCTATTAACCAATTAAGGAACAAGACATTTTCCAAACTTTTATTTAAGAAAACATGTTAAAGGTCTGAATTCATACTGTTGTGTCTTCAATTCAAAAACTTACTCAAATTTTGTCACATCAATAAAATATCCATTCTACATACACATACTGATTTGCAATATTCTACATGTTGCACCAACCTTTTTCTATATTAAGAAAGGAACTTTGGAATAAAAAGAGGGCATGATTTTACAATCAGGACATGAGGTTTTCCATAACAACAACCAAAATTAATTCTAGAGCTAGAAATCACTCTTCGGCAGCATCTTTTTATAACAATGCCTGCATTTCTGCACAGTAGAAACCAAATTGCATACAGGTAAGTTGGTAAAAATGTCCATTAATCCGCAATAGAAGAGCACTATCTCCACAAGTACTGGAATGGCCGTTGCAGTATATATTCCCAAGGAACTCCATGACCTGTACAGCCCACAACGTGATGCACAGTGCTACACAGCTACAATGCTGTTGGCACTCATATCTGATAAAGTTCTACATAATGGCTCAGATCTGCCTCAGCAGAGTCTCACAAAACACAATGCCTGTTTCAACACAAAAGTTACTGGAAAACGTGCATCCATTTACCTTTGAAAGATGACCTCCTGCCACATGGCTGTTTTCTCTTTGAAGATAAATAAATGCATTTCCAAAACAAAACCAAAAGAAAAACACACACACTTTTTTTTTTCTTTTAAACTGTTTAAGAGATGTAAAGATCGTGTTCTGGAACACGTAATAAGAGAAATTCCTTAACTAATTAAATAATTGTTCCTGGTTTGATTTTTAGTTTTATAAGTCCAAGTAATATAGCAGTATCTAAATTAAGCACTCAAGCAAGTGATCAAGTTAAGAATGTTATGTATTTCCCTTAGCTTTGAATCAAAATTATGAGTTCAAAAGTTAAAACATGTAACACTGAGCTCTTTAATTCTGTTATCAATAAGGATGAGTTGAAGCTCAGAGGAAAAAAAACACTTCTTGCCTCTAGGCTGAGGTAAGATTTAACTTTTTGTAAAACACTAAACTGTGATTAAACAAATAATTTTTTCTACCAACTTATTCTCTCAATTATTTTTATCTGACTCTAATTTTATAGTTTTAAAGACTAATGCCATTCTAAATATTATGTCCAAAATCAGGTAAATGCACATGTGTGTACACACGGTGGCTAATTTCACAGCTATGGTTGTGATGCATGGTTTCATCTACAGCAGAGGCAGGGATTACAGAGACACACACAACCTTCACTTAGTACCTTAACTAGGCATAAACACCCCCAAGAACTTCGGGACAGGGCGTTCATTCGCAATAAAAGTCAGCAAATAACAAAAATATATATGTTTATCAAGAACTAGTTGGATGAGAGAGGAAAAGCTTTTAGATCTGCAAGTAGTATCAGAATCATAACCAGGCTCACTGATTCTCTCCTGAGGCGTCCAGGACCATCAACACTAACTCCTCTGTTTGCTCCAAGTTTTGGCTGCTGGCCCCCTACTTATGCTGGACTTTGCCAATTGGGATCTCACCAGTCCCTTTTAAGAACTGTGATAGAAACAACAGCCATCCAGAATGACACAGTATCTCTCATAGGGTAAAAAAAGCAATCAATTTGGATGGCCCTGGTCAAGCTGCCATGAATGAATATTTTACTTTAGCTCTTGTTCTGCAAGAGACTGCCCTTCCATAACCTCTTAGTTATTTTCCACTACGACTTGGCAAAGAGGAGACAGTGGACAAACGTAAAGCAGTCAAGAAGGGTGCAAAAGAAGGTTTACATATCCACCTGCCTATCTCAGTCACATCAACACTTTCTCAACTGGATTTCTGAAGGAACAGAAAAAGCAGCAGCTGGTGGGAGACAGGCCTTCCTTGTTCATGCCTTGGCTAAATCAGCCAATTCCTCTGAGGACCACCAAGTAAAATTCATGCATATACATAGGATATCTATTCACCAGTGAGTTATAGGAATCACAGGTAAATAAGCAAAATGAAAGGGATAAAAGTATTAACCTGTTTACACAATAAAAGCCTCATATACCAAAATTAAGTCTCAAAAACTCACGAGTACAAAACCACATTCAGATACTATATCCTGCAAGCCTTTACAACGTAACACAATTAAAAACTTCAATACAACATTAAGCCAAAGATGATTCTAACAAACCCATATCAAGAATTAAAAGTTGTTACTGATATATAAAATATCCTTCAATATTTTCACTCCAGAACTATTCAATAGATTATATTTACACTGCTTAACTTTCTTTGTATTGATCTAAAGTCCTTTTTGAATTCTCTAATGTGATTATTCAATGTACTTCCCAAAGACTAAGAAAAACTTCAGTACAGTGCATAAATGCAATGTGACTTCTTCCATGTGAGCGTACATAAACTTCATGATTGCCTTTGAGATTAGACAAAATTTTCCAAAGATACAAAAAACCTCACAGCATCTAAAAGACCAGTTATCATGCTCAAACATATAGCAAAGTGAAAGCAGTCAATGCAGACATCTCAGATGATAAACATTAAGAAAGAATAACAAGAATCAAACTACTAATTCTGTTTTCTGATCAGACAACATGCTCATTTTCTGTTTCGTCTATTAATTATTAATCAGTTACATTGACTGGTTTAAACAATCACCAGAGCATGACTTGGGCAGAGGGATGCCCACACAGGCAGAATCAAATGTTTCAAGCAACCATTAAGCAACCTGAAATTGGAGTCCTTTCGCAATATTAGGTGTTGCAAAACAAATAAATTCATATCTGTAGCTAAACCATTTACAGAAAATTTTACATTACAGACAGTAATGTAGATCACAAGGGAAATTTTAAATTAAAGATCACAATGCAAATTTTAAGTGTCTAACAAAAGAAGAATATGTAAGAGGGTTGGCTTTAAGAGCTGGTAGTGAAAATTGTCTTACAAATTATCACTACAGTAAAGACATAGGCAAAAAAAATGGAAAAATTAAAAGAGATATAGGACAAAAAGGAAGCCAGATAATACAGCTTCCAAAGACATTTCTGTTATAATCTACATTATTATGCATTTCACTTAGAAAACTAAAACCTTAAGCTTAAACTATCCAAGCATGTAGTACAAGTATGTATTATATCACTGTGTCAGATATGCACACTTTGACATTCCATTTCTATATTATATTAAGGCTGAAATGGAGTTTCTGTCCTCTGTTAGTATTGAATATTTTCAACAGTGAAACACTGCCACCTTTTGACTTGATACACAGACCTCCCCATTGTAAATGCAAATATTTTTTTTTTGCTCCATCTCTCCATTAGGGAGGTGGTTGAATTCTTGTGATCTTATCTAAAAGTTTATTCAGTAGACATATTTCTTCAGGGAAAAAAAATAAATATGAGTTGATAAAGACTGTATTTCTCAAAAATATGAGTGCATAGCCAAACAACTTCAAAGAAATACTCCATTAAGCCACAGTGTTGTATCTATTTTCTCTCTCTATCTCACAACTCTTTGTTCTGGCAGTTTTGGTATATGTATATGCTGTATCAAATAATATCTTGCATGGCATCCCTTTCTAGTAAAACTTGGTAATGCATTCTTTGAACATCTGAGTTTTGAAAATGAATGATAGGAATAACAATAATGGGTCATAAAAAATTTTATGCTCCTTGCTCATATATATAGTTATATGATTCTAGGTTAAATACTGATGGTTCAACATCTATATAAGCACATTTCGAAATGTATGCAAAAATACTTACACCAATGACACAATGTCCCCACGTTGTACGTCATAATTTCGAATGCTCCAGTGGTTTAAGAGCACTACATCAGATGCTTGTCTTCCCCCAGGATTCAAAGAAGGCTGAGAGAGGGGGACAAAAAAACCCAAACATCTTTAGATCTACATTTTCTTTATGAATTTTCCACCTAACTCTCATTCCACCAACAAACGAAATCCATTAAAATCAGTAAAAACATCCCACTTACTGTAAGAGGCCAAGAATCTGTTGTATTATGGGAAATATATTTCTTTACTAAATGACATTAAATATAATTAATTTCTGGCAAACTGTACTTCATGTCATTTAGTGCACCACTGCATGTAAATCAAGTCACACAGGTTAAATACTTATGAGAAGCCTGATGAAAAGAAAGGATTGCCTTTAATGCTTAGCATTTAATACTAAAATCAAAGGAGAACCAGGAACACTAATTCCCAGAAAGAAAAAAAGCAACAATGTTTTTGCTGGCATCTTACTGCTTATACAAGCATCCTTTGCAAAGGGAGAAAACAAACCCTATACCTACAGCATGCACTGGCTTTGGCAGTAAATGTGGGCCTTCCATAACAGGATACAAAGGAGCTTGAACTCTCACAGAACCATACACAGAAATGAGACTGGTCACTAAACTTAGCATTAAAATAACCAAGTAATTAATGAGTATAGAGTATTAGGAGGTATGTAGAACCACACCTAATTATTTTGTGGGATGTGATATAAAACCAGGGTAGCTGGTCAATGCTGGCTCCAAGTTAACCCACAGGAAATGTCAGAGGAAGGAAGTAGCCCATCACAGTACTGTCTTCATTTAGTTTTGCAGAGCTCATATCAATAAAAATACTCCTTTTTGCGAGATAGAAAGTATGTTAGAGTATTCCAGGCTAAAGTCTTCTGATAGCTTATTTCTCAGTAAGCTTTTTCAGTCTCTTCAAATACAAATATAGTATCTCCAAGTTGGACAGCAGATGACCTCTAATTTAGATTCTAGAGTTAGGTGACATGAAATAAAACAGAGTATTGAGATTAGGCAGCCCCTCATTTGTCAGTATGAGAACTGCAATGTTAGCTATTTTTGTCAGTAGTTGTTTTTGTGGTTTTTGTTTGCTTGTTTGTTTTGTAGAAGAGGATTTTGGTGCTTTCCTTACAATCTAAATCTAATTGGACCTCCCGACGAACGACTAGACTTTCACTGCTGATATGCCCCTCCCCAGACTGATAGTACCTTTGATAAGCAAACCAGTTGGGAGACTGAAATGAACTGTTCTCAACACAAGTAATTACATAATATTGAATTTCATTGTATTACATCCTCAGCAGGTGTAATTCAAATGAACAGTAAGCAATATGATAGGTCAAAAGAATAAATGTGTCAGGGGAGGGGGAGGAATATGACACAATATGTTTATTTCAACAGCAAACAAGGCTAGTTACATCTTGAGCTGTGGACTATGGGCAAGTTTCTAGTCAAGTAAGTCTGCAGATCAATGCAGATCACCTTAACATCCATAGAGATATGGTTCAGGTCTTAGCTATAAACACATTAACGTTGATCACTATTATATCTACCAGACTCTAAGCATTGGAAGAACCAGATAAATGAAAATCAGAAGCTAAGTAGCAGATATTTGATTACTAGATTTTAATCAGGATTTCCAAAATTATTTACCACCTTCATAGTATTTTCCATCAAAGGATCATTAATTTACATACAAATTATCTACATACAAATTCATTAACAATTCACAGTCATACTCATTTTGCTAAATGCAGGTAGATATCGGCCAGAAGCTAACAACAGTATTAAGTACAAGGCAGAGACTAATCTTACAAAGCAGGAATCATATGATACATACAGGATATTCTCATAAAGTAAGCTCCTTAGTATTCAAAAGCATCTCTCTTAAAGGGCCAAAAGGACGAAACAAATTGAAATTTTAAAACCATTGCTCCAAAAGATGATGTATTTCACAGCTGATACTTAGAAAAGATCTACATGACTGTTCGCAGACTTTTCCTCTCAAATACATCTATATGAACTACGTCTTACAGAGAAATACACCAGGTAGGTACAGTATTGCCCTAGTTGGGTTGTTGCAGCTGACTCCTACTGTTTTCTGTATTTAAACAAAGGAAATGCTTTAGAATAGAAATACATTTAGATATTACATAATCTTTTTAACTTAAAGCACTATAAATGCATTTTGAACAATAGCTAACATGGTTTTGACATACAGAGTGAATATCCAATTCATTATACATTAGAATTATGTTTGAGAAAAATATGACAGTGTTGAGTTTTTCTTTCTGGCAAAACAACCTGACAAATGCACAAACAACCTGACAAATGCACAGACAAAGATACAATTATGTTAGAAGAAATTTAAGGAAAACTAGGAGACTTTCATTTTACATCAACGATTACATTTATCTATTACAAAAAAGAAAATCTAAATCCTTCAGCAAGCCTTTTGCTTTTGTAAATTCCAAAAATTGGATTCTACAGCAAAAAGTATAGAAATAACACAACTTATTCCCCATGATATTTTTACTAGTAGTCAGGTTTCAGGTCTAGCAAAACCAAAATACAGCTTCTGAAAGAGAGACAACAAACAGGCTCACGAAGGTTCTTTATAAGGAACAAAATAATACAGAGACCTCTTCCTTCTTCTAGCTTGAAGTATTATGACTTCTTTGCTCAAGTTCTTGGCGTAACAGCCTGCTACAAATGAGACACACGGGTCTTAATTTAAACTGTGCTGCAGAAGCCACAAAACATTCACTCTTTCTAATCACTAACTAATCTAATGCTAAAAGCATGCAAATTGAGATCCCCAGCCATGTGATGAAGCCTCACAGGACATGAGGTTTTATAAGTAGGAAGATTAAAACATGCCCTTTTACTATACATAATGATTAACTTGGTGGTTTTTATGTTACTAATGATGGTCACAACTTATTTTCTTGAAGCTTGGGGAACACAAAGAATATTCACATGAGCTTACAGGCTTCGGTACAGTAATCCTAATAATAAAGTTAGGAGAAACCGCCACAGAATAATGACAACTGCTATTATGCATAACAGAATAGAACATTCAATAATGTTTGCTGTGGAAACAAGTGTGCTTTGTCAGAGATCACTGCTCAGGCCACTCTCTATAATCTTTGGTATTGAACTGCTTGCAACAGAACTTCCACATAAAGCTGCACATACGCTGTCATCTTCCATCTCTGTTTCACTTGAAAACAGTCCATTTGATTTAAGGAATTTACGAATTTATATATCCACAGAGAGTTCCTTTTCCACATCATCATGTATGAAGAGTTCACAATTCCAGACATGCAATGAAACTCAATAAGAAATAACATAAATCAATATCAAGATGACCACATAATAATAAACATTTTACAGTATACAGCCAGCACTACAAGAGGAGTCACACAAAAAATCCACAATTGAGAAATCTTATTAACAGTTATTTTTGTGATTTACATTCGATGTTGTAGAAAGATTACAACTCATTTGTAACTCACTATTAACCGAATGTTAGATGAGCACATCTATCTGTAAAATCCTAAGCAACAAAATCACCTCATGCGAGGATTTAAAAAAACCCAGTAATTTCAGAAATAGAAAAGGAAATTACACAATTAAAAAATGTTAAAATTACAAACTGCAATAGTTCACTGTTATTCCCTACAGGCTAGGGCTAATACATATACACACTGAAGTCAGTACTAGTGAAAACAATTATGACTGAAATGAATCATGACTGAATTATGGCTGAAAGCACTGTAGAAACACAGAATCAGCTTGAGACAATGAAATGCATGAAGTCTGTCTTAATTGACTGGGAATAAATCTGAAAATTTGTATTTTCATTAGAAGCTTTATTCAGCATGCTTGTTAGGGTGTCAGAGTATTATCATCAGTAACTATGAAGCAGCAGTAAGGCTGGTTCAAAACAAGAAGAAAGTAAGGGCGGAGACAGAGCACAACATGGAACAAGGAGAGTGTAGGACACAGAGATTCATTTCTTGCTTCTTGACAAAACTTTTAATTTCAGGCTCAACAGGAATCACAGTGGTTAGTGCAAAAAGCCAGCTAAACATTTTAGAGGTCTATTACAAACAATTCTTGGAAATCTTACCGTGATATCTTCAAATTGAGACAATAAGGTATCACTGGAAGCACGTGATTGTGCTACCCATAGCTTTCCCATACATTCAGTATAGATCATTTTCCAAAGAACACAGTAGACAGACAGAATTGCAACATGATGATCAGTACTCCTTTAAGCTACTTCAATAGAGGGATATATTCCTTATAATTATGTCCCTGTCGGACTTGCCTAAATGTCTAATAAAGCACGGCAAAGAAATTAGTATCTTATTAAAAGCACTAGGATTTTTTTTTTGGTAATCTGGAAAACATCCATATGCACGGAAGCTCGTTTCAAACTTCTATTTCAGTGATACAGTCCAGAATAAAACCAGAGAATTTTACAGACACTGAGACGTCAGTAAAATTACAAATGTCAGCTTTCAAGCTAGCCATACTTCAGTCAACAGAGGTAATGTTTAGTCAACAGACACAGCAAGGGAAGAGCTTCAATTTTAATCACCCAGTGAAGAGATATTGCTTTCCCTAGCCACTACAGAGAGCATATCCTTCTTTGTCAGGTTGAATAAATCCAAGTAAATAACTGTAGGGTTTTTCAAATCTTTCATGGAAAAACCATAGTTAATGATATGCTCTTCAAGTGACTAGAGAAGCAACACTCCAGAACAATACCAAACAAAACAAAACAACTGCCAAACACCTGGGACTGTGACTTTCAAGAAAACGTAGAATTGAGGTATTGACCAGACGGGCTCAATAGCTTGTGGAGAGGGAAAATCTAAAAAATTTCTTTCCAGCTACTGAGGTAAAACTATCAAGCAAGAACAGATGCCAAACAGATCACTAGATCAGAGACAGAAAAGAGCAAACAATGAAAGGCAATGTGGCATGCTAAAAAAATAACATCTCAAAATTTAAATGATCAGGTCATGCTCACCAGTAGCAAAAAACAACAAAACCCAAACAAACAAAAACATAAAACCAAAATCAGAAAATCCAATATGCATCTGCATCTTGAATGTTCCATGTGGCTCCAGATCCCCACAGGCTTTTTATAGCATTAAACACAAATCAGCCAAGTCCAGGATCTAGCCCAAGTTTTGTCTGTATAAATGCTGCACAATTCATACTCCAGGAGCTGGTCTTGATTGCTATGAAACCTCTCTTCAAGGTTCTGAGTTTACCCAGGAGTTTACATCAGAAAAGAGGGCTTGACATCCAAGATTCGAATTCTTAGTCTCACCTATTTGCAATGTTGCATGATTGGAACAAAATATATGATGGTTATCAGTGGTGATGCACAGCAATGTGCACTGCTTATGACTTCAAATGCAAAATAACAATACAGAAATTGGCTACATTAAAACATATCTTTTTCAACTCCCAAAACCAGAGGAAAAGTAGCTGATCAGTATCATGAGTATTTATTGTCTAAATGTTCCACAGCCTATTTATAATTTGCTTACACTGCATAAACATTCAGTATAACCAAAGTAAAAACACTGAAGTGATATCTATGTCCTGATAAGCATGTATTAATATATTAATATTATATATTATTCATGCCACTTTCAACATTCTTCACTGCAATGGTGCCATGCATGTTCACTAATAAGAGCAAGTATAGCAAAAACAGGTTTGCCTTACAGTTTCTATAATTCAGCTACTAAAAATTAATAAAGCCTCTTTGTGAATCATCAATTCAATCCCAAGAGACAAAAGGTAATGCTTCAAATATTTGTAAATATCTAGGAAGGTATCAAAACAATATATCTTTATCTGCTTCTCCAGATATTTTCCTTTTACTAAGTCAGAATTTTGGAAAGTTTTGTTCTCAAAAGGTTTTCTTTCACATCACAAAAGTATTTAACAAAGTAGAAATTAAAGTATTTCATACTACAATGTTGTCATTTAATAACAATTGAGAAAAAGATTTTTTCCACCTTGCTATTGTCAGTGAGGAGTCACTTTTAATTTCCTGAGAGACATATTTCCAGAAATACCTGCATTGATGCTCCTTCCACTCTTGCGACGCAGGCAACTCTATCCAGGAAAGTCACAGTTACAGGAACGGCAACAAAGAAACCTTTTAAAAAGGCTTTAATGTATTTCTTCCCCAAACCCTGAGCCTGTGCCATAATCTGAAAAACATGAAGGGGGAAAAAGAAAATCCAAAAAATAAACAAATTTGAGGTAATGTCAACATGTAGCAATTCAACAAGGACTATTAAGAATAAACTTATCTGTTAGGGTCTCACAATACCCACAGTGAAAAAAAAAAATGAGTGTGCACATGAGAAAGGAAAAAACCCAAACAACTATAAACCTTCATCAAAATTTAAATGTCTGTTCTATGGAACATCTTGATATTTGACATTTACCCTTTAGCTAATTTGAACATTTATTTTGATCCTGTGCTAAATAATAACCAGACAAAATCTAACGATGCATTTTGGGAAAAAAATTATAAATAATTTTCTCTCCATACACTGGTAATTATTAATTTCTGACCCCCAAAGATGGATTGTGTTAAAGAAAGAAAGGCTATTTGCAACATATTAGCTTTTCTTTATTAAATACCTACACACATGAAGTATTTCAAATGCATCATTTCCACACTTGTGGTAACTGCAAACATGTAAAATCAATTCAAATTGTCATACATATATCATAGGGACACACAGTAACACAACGAATCCTTGTTCATGACTACATCAGAAAGTTAAAAGCATGCTGGCAGTCTGGACAGTTAAGTAATGACACATGGTATGATTCCACTCCAACTCACCATGTATTATGCTATCTCCCATCTATTTATTTAACCCTGAACCACTGAACATGCTTGCAAAATAACTACAAAGTCACTGAAACACAAGTTGTTTGATTGTATTAGATATAGCTCTGAAAAGCAAGCTGAATATCCAGGTACTACTGCCAAGGTACAAGACTATTTTACATAACTGCAATTTTATTATATGAAATGCTGCCTTTCACCTGTTGCCAATTCCCTTCTAAACTGCTGCTTCCACCTAATGAATCCTTTCTTATAACAAAATATTTTTAACACAAAGGTAAGTTACTACTGATGGCAAAAAGGCACAAAAAGAATTAACAATGGCTCAGTTAGTATACCTTGCCCTGTTAAGCCAAGGGAAGGTAATTGCCTAATGTTTGGTCTACCTGTTTTGCTAGAACAACATTTTTAGGAGCACTAGTTCTGTTCTGCTCTGTTCTGTTTTGATCATGTTCTGTTCTGCTCACTGGACCGAAGTCCTTATTACAGAAAGAATGCTAAGGAGTAGCATACAGTAGAGCACTAGGTAATAAATCAGGTAAACTAGACATTTGAATAAGATATAGAAGGCCCAGAGCCAGGATTTTGAAAGCTTGAAGAATCTTGAAGAAACCAGGTCACCTAACAAAGAAAGCTGAAAAATTTAACCCAATGAAGATGTTCGTGACAACCCCCAGAGGGATAAAGGCTCAAGTGGCAACCATCCTAGTGAAGAACTGCATGTGTGCCAAGGAAAATTCTGGAAAGTCTACACCTAGAGACCAGTGTACTTATAATATGTATGTTAGAAGGCGCAACCGTGTGTCTAAAGTGTATAAAATGCCTTGGTTTTGCACTTTCGAGCCGAGCAAGTTTGTCCAGCGCAAGCTGGCTTGCTCCCAATGTTGAATAAACAAATACGTTGCTACTTAAAGATGCAAAGTCTCTCAGCAGTTCTTTTATTCCGAGGTTTTTCAGCATCACTACATGCCAGTATCTCATTGAACACTGCACACATTTTTGCCAGGCCTGTTTCATAAGTTTCCCCCTCCAAAAAGCACGCAAAAGCATTTACCACTGGATAAGTGTGTTTACATGCAAAGTTGTGATGTCATTGACACAACAGTTCACCATCCAGTTGACAGTAAATGGAAAGTTACCCATCACTCTTTCAGTATGAGGGGCTTCAAGTTGTCTTGCACTGCCACAGGGAAAGAGCTGGAACTTAAGCAGCAGAAAGGCAGTTTGCAGCATTATCTTCTACTGGTAACTCTACACATGAATGAATAATCTTCAACTGATAAACAGTGTTTGATTAAAATCTGCAGTGTTGTCTTTTCTTACACTTTGGTGGTCGTAGGAGAAAAGAAGGGGGAAAGAGTAATTATAAGCATTTACTACAGTCACAAGGAAGAATTTAGGGTGGTAAAGGGCAGACACAACAAAGATCCTTAAAATTAAAAGAAAAAAATTCTGGTTGGAGTCTTTGTTTATATATAAATAAAACATTAGATAGCTATTACTCCTGGAAATAATATTCTGCTCTTAGAGATTTCTAAAACATCTGCAGATTTTAAGAGCATAATGTTTCCAGAATGAAATTCTGAAATATGGGGCAATATCTGGTTTAAGTTGACAGCAGATTAAAATGCATGTCAGTGAAGCAAGCAAAGTATTTTTTGCTGAAAAAATTAAATTCCCCAACATATATGTCTGGATCTCTGCCCAGTCAGTGACACCTTGAATAAAACCAAAAGTCACAACACTTTCAAGATGGGACCAAAAAAAACAAACAACCAAAACCAAAAAACCAATCAAACAAAAAAAATAAAAAAAAGCAGGAAAGAAAAGATTAGAGATTCATACACTTTTTAATATTTGTAAGTTACACTTGGTTTAGGGGAAAAAAAACAGTAAAACAGAATAATTCAGTAGAACTGACGAACTTCAAAGCAACAACCTTGAAAAGTTGTTTAAAATGGCAACATGGACAAGAAAAATCCAAGTTCAAAAATGCTAGCAAATAGCAGGTCAAAGCATTAAGAATTTCATATTGTGCAGCTCAGAGATTAAGGCAGATGGAGCACAGCATTATCTGGACTGAAGTATTTGGTGCACAAAAGGTCCAGGTATTATAATGAGCCTCTCGTGGGTACTACAACATATGGAGAAGAGATGCTATTTAGATAGCTCTCTATGTATAAAATGTTTATTTTTTCTTACACTTGCCTGCACATTAGAAGACACTGTTTATCAAACAGCCTGCAGAGAATCACAAAGTAATTCAGAAAGCCCCAGGTTACAATATATTTGCAAACCTAGGTACTTAAAAATTACCCACAGAAGTATGATAGGAAAAATAGCTGTAAAAACAAGGCATTAGCAGTCATCCACAAAGGAAACAGAATGGCCCCTGATGTGCTTCTACAAAAAGGCATGTGAGGGAACAGGAAGAAGGGAATTACAACCTATATGCAAAACACCTACCCTGCCAAGACTGCTACATTAGTTTGAAATGACCTATTTGATCTTGTTCAGGAATCAGAAACAACTCTATATATAGTTCCATAATCCATTGCAATAAACAACTGTCAATCACAATATGAATTTTTCTATAAATCAATGGCATCACACTAGAATTCAGGCATATGCAGTTTGAAATCAAAGACTTTCATAATAGAAAATACCACAACACATGAATGAGCCCAATTCTATTGCATCCTATGAAACATAAAACTGAGAACAAAAGCTTTTGGTTTAAGACTGGTCTAACTGGAAGACAAGGTTATACCTGGTCTAACAACCATGATGAACAGACGTTGCTCAGTATCAGAATTTGTGTGATCTTTTTAACATATACCCTTTCTACAACCTTTCATGATACAAGGCCTGAGCCAACTACTGCCATGCAGCCTGACTCATTTCCCACTTTAGTTGTACATTTCAATAACTTCTACATTACAGGGATTACTGTAAGGGTACAAGTATGCAGCCCTTTTAGTAGGCTGATTTAAATCACACAAATTTATCCAAGAACAGGCTGATGCACAGATATGATGGTGACAAATGCCACAGAAGAATCAAAATAGACAAGCCAATATAAGTCTTCAGTTAAAATAATCAATATAGATCAGTGCATTTAAGTTTTCATTTAAAAATACTGTCTAGTTCCAGAAGGATCTCTCATTTATCCTTCAATAAAGACAGCTTTATCCTGGTCTTATTCCACCATAATGGTAACATGTCTATTCCATTAATGTATTTATACTTTGTACTCAGGTTTTGCTCAACCTATTCCTGCATCATATTACTCTCTCTGTAACCCCTGGAACACAGACATTAAAGAACAGCACTCTGTTGTGAGTTTGGAAATGTCACAGGTCATGGAAATGACTGCTGTGTCACTGAAGCAACAAATCCTAACCTAATCAGCAGTTTCAGCAACTACACGTGTATGCTCTGTTGTTCTTTCTTCTAAGTTAGTCATTTTGTCCTCATGCCTAGATATTTTGCTTGTTCCAAATACCAAGCAGCAGATTTTGTTAGCTTCAACTCCATTTTGTACTATTTTTTTTATGTTTAATTTGAAATAAAGCAATTACAATTTCCATGTAATAGCTCCCATCACTATGAAATATGCAGAATTTTTTTTCCAATATACCACAATAAAGAAAAACAACAATAAAAATCCACTTTTGTAATAATTTCAAAGCTATAATACACAGAGAAGTTCTCAGAAGCAGAAAAAAACAGATCAGCATAATGAGCTTTCAGGTCACAAACCAAATAAAAAAGCTTAAACCACAACACCTATCACAACATGATCTGTCACAGAATTATTACTGGAGGAAAAAAATGAACCCTCATGAACAATCTTGTATTTCCAAACAAAATATGTGACTCTTCACACATAAAGAAAAACTGGAATAAAATATAATTGTAGATCAAAGTTATGCTCAGCAATTAAATTAACAAACAGTTTAGGATGGAGAGTAATCAGCCATCCCTCAGTTCTGACAAGTTATCCAGGATTCCATTTTATACATACAAGTATCAAGAAAAACAATTGCAATACAAAAAGAAAAGTCAGTAATTGTTACAAATGAGATCTTTTCAGAGCACTTAAACTTTAGATGTAATGCAGTATGTTCCAAGTACCACCACACAGGTGACAGAGTACCAGTCCTTCTAACATAAAAGTTACAATATTGGTTTTCACTCATGTTTCTACATCTTCAAATAAACTAATAATCATTAATATATATTGCAAATAAAGGAAAGTACTAAATTATACCAATTCTGAAAATCACTTAACAGGTATTTAGCTTTTTACAACTGTAAGTTCTATGTTGTTTTGAGCCTAAAGATTCAATGCATGAGAAGTAATTTAATTTTATAAATTGATTTAAATGTTCTTTATGAATATCTACTAGCTGCTGTTATGTTTTGGTCTTGAGTAGACTGCATAAATGAGCAGTTGATTCAAAACTCACTGAATTTTTACATTATTTTAACCGTAAACAATAACATAACCCTCGAATTTAAAAGAACTTGCACATTTATCTAGTCAACTCTCTGGATTCTTTCCAGTACCATGAAACTATCCTGTTAGTTGCGATTATCCAGAACCCAATTTAGGCAAAAACAACAACAACAAAAGGAATAGTCAGTTTTAACCACAATATATAATGTTAAGTATTCATATAACATTCAATAAGCAGCCTAAGAATAACAGCATTCAATTCTAAACATGAATATTGTCAGAAACAAATTCTTCTAAAAGCTTTTGTATTTGGGTTAAGACCAAGTACATTTAGTAGGGAACGGGGAAGTTTCTTCAAGACTAATGGAAAATCAAATGAATACAAGAATAAATGAATGCAAGAAACAAGATTCTCAGCTATGAATCTCTAAAGCATACAAGTATGCACTGAGTAAATGACAGAATAATAACTGACAATAATATTTATTATGGCATGAACAAATAATTGCAAAAGAAAAAATAGAAAATGTATTTAACATTTGAAAGGTATTTTCCATTTTCAGCACACTTTACAAAAATAACTAGTTCTCCACAACTAGTGCAAAGGCAGCTTTGTGCATGCTTGCTCAAAGCAGGGAAATTAGAACTGGCTCCCCAACAGACCATTCCCATGAAATCATCCAGCAGTAAGGTCTGACGAACCAACTACTTACTATCTACTGTCTGTGACATATCAATACACCAAACATACAAACTAATACAGAAAATTGTGCCTTTGAAAAATAACTTTAAACAACTCAAGTTGTCCTGGAACATTAGAGGCCACTGTGGGACTGTAGGAGCATACCTAGAGTATTCTGTAACAATCATTCCCCACCATATTGATTTTGAGTCTGGGATTCGCGACAATTTCAACTGCCATATAAATTTCTCAGGTCTCAAGAATAAACAAAACAACTAAACAGCAAACATAAGGATACAGATTTCCAGAAATAGCTGAAATCTGTGGCACGCTGGTCAACTTATAAAGTTCTCAATATAAAATTCCAACTGTAACTGTGAAATCAATTGAATCTTAAAATTATTGCTCAGCATGATTAAGACTATTAGTCTTCTAGATCTGGATGCCACCCACTACTATACCATGTGTATAGTTATTTATCACCAATTCCAGGAGAAACTTTATTTCAGCAACAACATACAAGATAAACAGGAGAATCCGTAATTTTGAAAGGAAATGAAATTAAAGACTCCTAGAAATCTCCCAAAGAGAGTAGTTAAAAATGTTATATTTTTTCACAAAATGCACACGGATTCAGTTACAAAGCCGCACAATGGAAAAATCAAGCCTAATTCTGAACTCTTCTAGAGAAATCATTTCATTTAACCTGAAAATCCCCAAGAGGTTTTGTCTTCGAAGTATATTCTGCTGAAAATTTCTATTTTCTTCGTAGTTTAACAATGAACAAGTACATGTGACATATGCTTTTGGGGGAGAAAAAGAAAATAAAAATGTGCTGGTAAAAGGAAGTTATTTAGAGGGATGTAAAGCAGCTTCCCTAGACCACCTTAGCCTTTTTTTTGGTATCTCAGTGTGCTCAATTAATTTCAGTTCCACGGAACAGCAATGATACGAAAAAAAAAACAAAAAAGAAAACGAAAACCAACAAGAACAAAAAAACCCTGCAATTGAATACTGGTTAATTAAAAGATTTTTACAAGGTTAGAGTCTACTTATTGTTCAGCTGCACTTTTTCTATCTAAGCTTTTCACCAACTTGCAAAAAAAAAAAAAAAAATTCCTTCAAAAAGGTAGGAACACCAGGACATATCTAGGCCCTGGCTGAATCTCTTCAGTTTTAAGCATTGAAGAGAAGCATTTAGCTAAGAACACATTGAAGGACAATAACCAGATGCGGAAAAGCAGTCACTTTAAGACAAGTTGAATCATTATACACCAAAGAAAGTATTTCTCTCTCAGATGTTCATGATGTAGGATAACAGGAAAGCCACTCCATTCAAATACTAGGTAACTGCCATTAACTGTGTTCACCATAGGCCAAATGTGATTATCTGACAGACATTTAATAAAGCAGGAAAATATGTTAAGTAAGAATTGCATCCAGTCCAGGAACAAGAGCAGTGCACAGCACAAGTCCCAGGTGCAGGGCATGATGCCAGCGAACGGAAGGACAACGCCGGAGTCTCTTCCCGGCCTCTTCCCCCGCACATGCTACACTTCCACCGGCACCGGGGCACGACCGCCTCCCGCACCGCCTCTGACAGGCAGAGGATGCGGAGAACAGCGGCACTTCTCACTGCTGGCTCTGCAAGTCCTGTTTAACCCAGTCCCTTCGCCCCGGGCACCGTATCTCGGTAGTTTGAAAGAGGCAGAAGCGGACACGTGGCTGGTCGCCCGCCGCGCTTCCGGGGCCGGCGGGGGACCCGCCCTGGGGCGGCTGGGGCGGGCGGGGACCGGCACGGCGGGCACCGAGCGCAGGGCGCGGGATCGCGGCCGGGCCCGCCGGGGGCGCCTGCCGCTGCCCGCCACCCCACCCCGAGCCCCGTCTGCCGCCGCCCGGCCCCGCTCTCCCTTCCCCCCTCCACCAGCGGGCTCTCCCGCCGCCCCCCCGCCCCGACTGCGCGGCGCTCTGAGCCCGCCCGGCCCGTTTCGCCCCGCCCGGCCGCGGTGCCGCTTACCCTTTTCTCCTTCCGCGCGGGGCGGGCCGCAGCCGCGCGGTCACGTGGGGGGCCGGGCGCGCGGCCCAGGTGCTCCCGCGCGGCCGCCCCGGCCGGCCCTGAGGGCAGGGGGGGTGTCGTGTCGAGCGGCCTGAGCGGCGCGGCTGGTGCCGGCACGGAGCAGGCCCCGCTCTAAAATAATGTGCTTGGTCTGGTCCTCCTCCAGCGCCTTTACTTACAGTTTGAGTCCCCAGCCGCGTGAGGCCGTTGGATTGCGGCGGCCGCGGTTTCGTTCAGCGAGGAAGGAAATCCAAATACGCAAGGACTCAACTGTATTGTGGCCATTTTATGGCAGTTGGACCATACTGACCTGTTTGGATATTCATATATAATATTGCGAGTTCTTATATTTCAGTACAAACCAGTTCTGTTAGGTTGCATATCCACATAAAAAGGCAGGATTTGTGTTCAGCTGGTGGGTTTCCTAGTACACACCAGATTTCATTGGGACTGATGTCAACCAGGTCCTCTATGCACTGGAGCTGGCTGCATTGTGCTTCCAGTCCTGTATCCATTGATGGGGGTTTGAAATCCTTTATGATCCCAGCCAGCCCCCAAACCCCACGCAACTTCTTGCTCACTACCCTACCAACAGGATTAGGGAGAGACTCAGAATGGTAAAAGCCAGAAAACTCATAGGTTGAGATACAATTTAATATGAAAAGCAAAACCACGCACACAAGCAAAGCAAAACAAGGCATTAATTCACTGCTTCCCATGAGCTGGCAGGTGTTCAGCCATCTCCAAGATGGCACATAATGATGAAAGAAAGAGTCATCACTCCAAATATGTCTTCCCCATGCCTTCCTCCTTCTTTCCCCAACTTTCTGTATTGTGTCATGATGTCATTTGGTACGGAATATTCCTGTGGTCATTTTGGGTCACCTGTCCTGACCTGTCCCCTGTCTTTTCCTGAACTTGCATACACTCCCAACTTTCTAGCCAATGTGGCAGTACGCAAAGCAGAAAAGGTCTTGGCTCTGTGTAAGCACTGCTCAGCAATAACAAAAATATCTCTATATTACCAACCCTGTATTCAGCACAAATCCAAAACACCCCCATACTAGTCACTGAGAAGAAAATTAACTCTACCCCAGCCAAAACCAGCACAGGGTTGTTTTTTCCTGTCTAGTGCAAATGAATACACTAGGGTTTGTGTTTTCAGTCAGTGTTTTGTTGTCATAACAAGCACAGATGCAGTATAGTCTGAAGCAGGAGGTTTTTCCAGATATTTCATGTACCTTCAAGAGTCAATGAGAAAATTCACGATAGAGAAATGCATTAAAGGTTATCAAACACATAGAAACTATCTCTTTCTCAGAAGTCCCTAACTAGATGCTGGGAGATACTTCTACTAGTGAGGCACTATCAGAACACAATATAAAATAACATCTCTGCTTGACTCTCTGCAGTTATTTGCAATTTATTATTAGAATGGTATTTTAAGCTCAAATATGAAATTGTTTATTACTGAAATTATCTTGACTTTGAAGCTCAGCTATGAACATATGAATGTGTAGTTGGCTGTAGTCTGACCACATCATTAAGGGTTGGACTTGATGATCTCAGAGGTCTTTTCCAACCCACTTGATTCTATGATTTTACAGGGATAAAATATTTCCACACTTCTTCACATAGGAAGCAACTATCTTAGAAGGAAATATGATAGAATACTTATTAATGAACTGAATTGGAAGACACACTCTAAGACCATTTTTAGTAAAAGGTTCTTGAATTATGTATACATAATCTATAAAATTTCTTGTTACACACTATTCCAAACACAACATGTCCAGCCTCTTGTCAAATCTGAATGTTTCAGCAATGCTTACTGCTTTTAATGATTAAAACAGTTTCACAAAAAAATAGAATTAGTTTCAGTGTGGTTTTTTTTCTGAAATACATGATATGATGTATATCATATGATGCCAACATATTTGCTACCCAGGGTAAACCAGTGATTGTTACCCTAGGTCATTTTTTGTTTTCTCGACACATTTTTAAATAAGCATTACCTTTACAATCAAATAATTCTTGCTAACTTTGTTATTGATTAACCTTTATGTAATGCATTTGAATTGTGTGCTCACTTCCAGATTATACAGTGAGCTTTTCAGTACATTGCACATGAATAAATAGAGTATTGTGCCACTGGTATCTACCATCTTAATTGTCATGTAAAACTTTTAACTGGAAAACCTTTACAAATCGTTCAAAAATATTGCTGCAAAACACAATATTGTACTTTGAATTGTAACATTAGAAAAGCACCTTATGAGAATGTGCACTGATATTTTCATGCATTCAAAGCTCACAGTACAAAAAACTCCCACTAAACTCTTGAGCTGAAAAGAGTTTCAGCTTAAAGACCTTTGCTGTAAAACTCTCCTGATCAAATCATGGCACATTAGTTCTCTTCATTTTGAAATCAGGTGTGTGCTAAACAACTAACAGGAAATTCCCATTCTTACTCTTCATTTATTTGTGGATAAAGTGAAATTTATCAAAGCTGATACTAAAGTTACCAGCTGCAAATGATGCACCTTTTTTCTTCTCTCTCTTTTTTTTTTTTTTAATAAGTATTTGTACTGCATTGGTACCTAGAAGTAAAGGACTGGTGTTTTTTGCTTTCAGATCTAACAAATAGGTACTGAAAATGTTTTGCTGCTTCCATGCCTTGATGCAACTGTGACTGAAATAAAGAAAAAAGCTGCCCTTTTCGCCTACCTCTTCAATTGCTTTTCAGTTCAGAGTACCATTAAAGCTTTCTAGGCAACCCATAAAACTTTTCACTACAGTATCCATTTAAAAGACTCTTAACAGACTGCAGCAAGCTTTATGCTAAAAACACATTTAAGTCAGTCTTCTCCAGCTTAATTTCACTTTGTATTTTAAGAGCATGGAAAATCTGTAAGAGATACCTAAGACCTGCTTTGAGTTAAAATCAAGTACCACATGTTTGGGAGTACAACATAGAGTATTTAAGGCACGTTTATCTTCCTCTGTGTAGTAAAGAAATGAATGTTTGAGTGGTGCTGAGTGTACTATTCTGAGGAGGGGTGCTTTGGAGGAAAATATTGAGCTGGATCCAACCACCTGAGAGCACAGAAAAGGTGCAGTGAAAAAGGGGCACAGGATAAAAAAGCCTGATTGCTTAAATGGATATTGCAGATCAATTCTTCATATTGTGAAGGACAGGATTAATCTCATTCCCAGGTGTATGTTGCAAAAAAAAAAAAAAAGAAAGAAAGACAAATCACATTTTAAAAGGGCCTGTTTCTCCTCCCTTGCTACTGTGTTGTTGTGGTTTAGCTAACTCTTGTACACTAGGCAAAGAATTTTCTCCCTTCCCCCTGGACATCAGGTAAGCACTTAACACAAAAGAGATAGCTCCTTGGCTAATGGCCGAGAGATTAGTCTCCTAGGAAACGGGGCAGAAACGGGGTAATGTTTACCTTTTCCTTCTGTCTGCTGGACAACGGGAGAGGAGCAGTTTTGGTAGGCTAGGCTGTGGCTGGAACTCAGGTCAGGAGGAGAGGCTGGTGTGCCTGTGGGCTGGAGCACACGTTGTCGGAGGGGAAGCTTGCTGCTATCTCCCTGCCTCAGTGGCACGCCAGCTGGAAGCCTGCCTGAGCCCTGCTGGTTTTTTTTCTCCCTCCCCTGGAGGTTTTTTTTCTTTTTATTCCCTTTCACCATTCCTGTTTGTTTTCTTTCCCTGACGCTGGTCCAGGCACAACAGCAGCAGAGACTGACTAGCTGGAGTGAGTAGGAACTGCCTGGTCCCTTTCACCTCTCCCTCTTCCCTTTCCCAGTGTGTGGGAAGGGGAACCGAGATTTTTTTTGTTTTTCTTTTCTCCGACACAACCCGGGGGGCATTCCCCCTCCTCCCCACCCCGTGGTGGCAACCAGGGATCCCACAGCGCCACCTGGTGACTGGAACCGGATACTACAAGTTCTGCATCTCCAGTGATCCAACACCGCCACCTGGTGACTGATACGGGACATTACAAGCTCTGTGCCTACAGTGACCCAACGGCGCCTCCTATTGACTGTGGTAGGAATTGCATCAAAGGGTGCAGAATTGAACTGTTTACTTTTCCTTTTGCCTGTTTATCGGTTTGTTTTTGAAGGGGATTATTCGTGGGTATAAGAGTATTGTTTGGTTGTTTTACTTGGTTTTTTTTCGTGTTTCTGTTAATACACACATACCTTTTAATAAAGGGCTGTTAGTTTTCCTTTTCCATAAATTGTTTATCCTTCAATCGGAGCCTCTTAATTTTGGATTTATAATTGCTTAGGGGGAGGAGTTCAGGTCTTTTCTCATAACTCATCCTCAGCAAAAGACCATTGTCTCATTTAAACTGACACATGCGTGCATCTTGATGACTCACTCAGGTGTACAGGATGCTTACCATGGGACAAGAAGCATACCACCCTGCCTGTGCTAGAGTTCCCAGGGACCTGGCTGAAAGCTGGTACCAAATTCGGTGAAATGTTGGTGGGAGTACCAACCAAAATTCCTTTACTGATGTTAATACCTGTACACATACCAGTGGTACAGTGCTCTTCACTTACAAAGAGAAAATTGGGTTGGGTTGATTATGACTCTGTATGGAAGTTGCCATATAAAGATATCTGGACAAACATTTCTGTTCCTTTGTGTTGTCACTCTTTTGATCACCACATACTATTTATGTTATGCGTCATACATACTGAAACTCAGCCTGGTCAGAATAAAGTAGATTTTGCTTCTAGTTGGTCAGGCAGGCAGCAGAGCATAAAACTGGGTAGTGACCTCTCCACTGGGAAAAAAGTGAAGAACCAATACACAAAAAGATTCCTGAAGTCCTGTCATTGGCCTGTTAAACTGTCATAATCTTTGAAGGGTAGAAATAAATAACTTATGGTAGTCAACTTAATTGTGTTGGCTTTCCTTGAGGAACAGTTATTATCCTCAAATGCTTGCATAGAAAAGAAGGAAATAAACATAATTTGCAAAGTCAAGAGTCTGTTGTCAAAGTAGGTAAATTCTTGACAAGCTAATGAAAGATTTATCAGTCCAGATCTAATAATTACAGAAAAATAAAACAGTACTATTACATGGGGAAGAAAAATCTCTATAATAATAGAGTTAAAATTCTTACAAAAACTTCTTGACATCCACCTCTGTTGCTGATGTTATACTCTCCTTTGTTATTTCCACAGGTATTAAGATGGTTTGGTTCTGTGTAGTGGGAGTTGTTTGTTCTCTTTGTTACCCCTGCAACTGGCTTTTCCCACCTTCCAGGTCAGTGTATTTTTAGCTGACCGATAGTGAGTTGTTTACAGCCCTGAAGTTTTCAGTGTCATCTTACAGTGTCATTTTACAGTGTCACTTCTGTTATTCCATGACCTTAATCCCCTGCATTGCATTATTATGGTAAGGGCATAAACATTTCATACTAACAAGTAATTGTTTATTACCACATATTATAGTTGTATCACACACTTAGAAAAAATTACAAAAAAGTAAAACATAGAATCATTGAATATCTTGAGTTGAAAGGGACTCAAACATCTTTGAGTCCAGCTCCGTACTCCTTACAGGACTATCTAAACTAAAGCATATGACTAAGATGTGGACAACACTAAGACTGTCGTCCACATGCCTCTTGAACACTGACAGGCTCTGACCATTTCTCTGGGGAGCCTGTTCCAGTGACTGACAACCCACCCTTTCAGTAAAGAACCTTTTCCAGATGTCCAATCTGAACTTCCCCTGATGCAGCTTCACTCCATTTGCTCATGTCCTCATGTTCTAGCACTGGTCACAACATGGAAATCAACATATTAGGTAAGTACATCCTGATCATTAAATGATTATTGTTATAGGCAAACAAGGTAAAACAGAGTTGCAGGCATGCTAAAGCAAGCTCAACAGAGTCTGATGAGTCCTGAGGATTTGCAAAATCAGTGTGAAGCTCATGTTCTGCTGCTAGCCATAGCAATAATATATTTACTGAGCCTGAGCTACTGGGCAAACACAGGTCCTAAATATTTGGAAATGTGAAAGTAACTCAGCCTAATATTACCAATGTTTTAGAAATAGCAAAAAACAAATGTAGAACAATCACTGTAGATTAATAGCCAACAATTACTTGGCTATTACACACAGTACTTCTTTCAGTACTGTCAGATTTAAAGGTGTGAATTTACCTGTGTGGAGTCAGTGTTTCTGTGCTGTCCTTTCTCATTACAGAAGCTTATTTCTAAATCATTTCTCCTCTACAGGCAGTTGATGAAGTGTGAACGGGGCACTCAATTTGTTTTCTTTATTTACATGTTTCCCACAATACTCTGATGAGACCAGGATATGGAGGCGTTTTTACCCTTTGTATTATTCCTTCTTTGTTTTTTCAGATTAAGAAGTGGTTTGTGAAGCCATTTGCAATTCCTCTAATTCCATTAAACATTAATGTCCAGTGAAGCTTAATAAAAAAAAAAAAAAATGTTACAGCAACACAGGCAGCACTGCTGTCTCTAACACAAATAGCCAGATTAAGGAAGTGCCTTTGTCTGACTGCAGCAGTGCATCTGACCACTCTCTGCTTGTTGCCTAATAATATGCTGATTTTGAAGACCAAGATACTTCAGGAACTGTTTCTTGTTCATTACTTAGTCCTTCCCCAACTATTTATTTTTAACCAGAGAGAATAATAATTGCGTGGAGCAACTCACCCTTCAACCAAGCAGTAGGGAGGGATTAAACTGAAGACAGTTTAATCGCTGGGTCTCACAAAGGCCAACACTGAGTGTTTACTCTTGTCAAAGGTGTCTAACCTGGAGCGTTCATAACCACCTTTATTTTAGTATTGTTTATATGTATTGTTTTGATTGTATGTTACCCTTTAAACTTTTGCCAAGATCTCTTATTTCCTAAAGTTTACCAGTAAAGTACCTTCTGAGAAAACATTTGTCGTGTTTCTCCTTTGCACTTTCTCTTAAGGTGTTAAAAGAACTGAGGGCTCTTCTAATAATTCAGCAGGTGCATTTTTGGAGCCCTGTATATATTTGAAGTATTTCAGAATTCCCTTGGTGAGCTTGTGGTTCAGAGACTTGGAGACTTACACTTAGTAAAGCAATTTGGTTTGCATTACAATTTGCGTCCAAATTGCCTCCCCGTTACCACACACACACACTTTTTGATTGCCATGAAATGGATTCTGGTGATACTTCAGTCAGGACAGCTGACTCAATAGGAAATTGCAGTGCCATGAGTCCTTCGTAATCTGCAGTGTTGGTGCCTCAAATGTTAGATTCCGATTTGCAATGAAAAAAACATAGCCAAACAAAGTAGACAATCCTTCCTGTCATAATTTTATATTGTACTCTAGAAGAATGTCAGTGCCAGTCACACCGATTGTATGAACCCTGCCACTATAGCTGGATAAGAGAGAATGAGAAAGAGGCTTGGTGTTCATCAGCCAGTCAGCCAGGCTTGACCACCAGTCATCTACTGGCAGCCCCAGTGAGAGGAGTGCAGGATTGAATGCTCTGTTTGTGCTCACACAGTATGCTCCTGGTACACTACCCATGTCCCCACTGCATGGAGGATGCAGTGTTTTCAGGCACAAAGCCTAGCCTCCATGGCCTGTGATACACTGCAACATTGTTCCCCTTGATCTCCTTATACCTTCTGCCTTCTTTACATTCAGACCCAAGATCCTCCTTGTAACCCTTCATAGAAGAGTGGCTTAATGGCTGGTGGCAGAAGTTGGCACTTCCAGTAGTGATGGAAAGGTATAGGTGCAAACCTGCTGGTGAAAGGTGGCCATTCCAGGTTCATAGAGATGTGCAGCAGAACTGCTTAAAAATAAAGCAGCTTCTGCAGTTTCTGTAACATTTGTGGAAGACCACAAACTAGATAGTTCATGCCAAAAAAATAACTGTAGTCAAGATGATACAGCACGCCCATCTAGCTTAGTGGTGTAGGCAGAGTAATCAGCGCTCTGAGTCTTGCTGATCATTGTGGGTGGAGATCACACAAACGCTGAGTGCCAACCACAGTTTCTGTGGTTTGCTTGTTTACTTTGTTTCAGCCTGCTAATGTTTACCTTCTGGGGTAAGCAGTTAGTTTCTTTAGCCCACATGGTATTGATGGGTTCAGAATAAGGATTGCCCTATTGTTAGCTCTGTGCTGCAGAAACGTGTCTTCTCAACGAGAGAGCTGGATGTGATACAATGTGCACGCACACAGAGTTGCATTCTCCTTCCTCCCGCCTAGGTCAGTGTTGCCATGTCTCTTGTGGAACCAATTTTGAAATAGCCTCAAGGATGAATTAGAAAGGCAGCCGCTACAAAAAAAAAACAAAACAAAACAAAACAACAAAAAAAAAAAAAAAAAAAAAAAAAAAAAAAAAAAAAAAAAAAAAAAAAAAAAAAAACAAAACAAAAAAAAACAAAAAAAAAAAAAAAAAAAAAAAAAAAAAGGAAAGGTAATAAGTTTTATTATTTACATTGCATATAAATAGTTACAAAATACAGATTTTTAAGTAACCATACTGAGCAAGCCAAAGCAATTTTTTCCCTGAGTGCTGGTCTTCTGTCTCTGTGGCTTTTTTTTTTTTTTTTTTTAATACAAATGTGTAGGTGATACTGGCCTTCAGAATGGTCCTCAAGCAAACACAAAAATGGTCTGTAACAACAAATAAACCAACCCCAAGACCTCACAAGGATCTTAAAGTCTATTCACAAGATTTGATATCATCTGTCAAATTTTCCACTTTAATCTGTGAGAAGTGACATTTTTCCCTCTGAAAAACCCTACCCTTAATTATACTGCATTAAGTAAAATCAGCATGGGAGGTTTTCAGTGAGAGGATGAGAGCTGAAATAGAAGTAGGGAAGCAGGCTGAGAGCTACAGGGATAGAAACACTAAAACAGCAGAGGCATGAGGAAATTAAACCGAGGCGTGCATGGTGAAGTGTACTGAAATGGCAAATAGTAGGTCTGGAGGAATTGGTAAGGGACAAGCAGGGGACAAGCAAGCAGAAATATAATAGAAAGTATGGGTGAACATGAAAGACAAATGGCAAAAACAAAGATCCCTTTATAATAGGCCGGAACAATTAAGCTGTGTAATTACAAAATCCTGCTGTGACTGAAGTCCTATGCAATTACTGAATGGACGCGTACCCCAAGCGCAGCACTTTGAAGAGTATGGCAACAGTTTCTGTCTCTTTTGTTTCCAATTCACACAACCCCCTCCTCTGTCAGCAGTGGCATATGTGATATCATTGTTTTCTCAGGAGCAACAGCAGTGCTGGCCATGGACAGTGACAGCAGCACAACGCCAGGCAATCAGAACCTCCCTGCGAGTAAACACAAGGCCAGAGGGGCAGGTATAATTAGTTGCTAGTCAGCAGCTAGTGGCAGCATCAAATCATTCTTAAAAGCTTTTGTTTACTAATGCTACACATAAGTTTGTTCATTTTTTCCCATCTATGGTCACTTTAGAAAGCATACTACGTTATTTACTAATATATTTAAAACAAGTATGTGACACAGTGTTACAGGGGAACAGTAGGTGCCACTGCAAGGAGCAATTGGCATCTCCATTTGCCTCTATTTAGTATGTATTTTGAGGACCTTATTATAGGTTGTCAGGTCACCATGTTCTGAGCACATCGTATTTGCTGAATCAATTTTTACTTCTAATTGTATAGCCTGGGCTGAGTTAAAATGTTTTCTAAATTACATCAGCACCTTCTGAATCCAAAAGCTTCAAAGAACAATTAGCTGCAGTCTTTCAGAGCTGCATTTTGAAAGCTCCCATGGGAAAAATTCCTTCCAAAGACATGAAATTAGAGCCAATAAATGATTAGGCATCAGATGCAGAATTGAGACACTTAAATCCAGAGTTATGGTCCCAACCCTACTGCTCAGCTGTTATATAACCTTGTGGATAATTCCTCATTTGACCTGCAAGTTCATTGTGAAATCCTCCTTTCTTGCAAGCATACAGCTACAGTTGCACATACCTAAATCAGGGCAGATTTAGAACAGAGGAGGCTTTTAAATCTGATATGAATTATCAGAGCATGACTTATTCTTATCCCAAAGGATCAGTATTCTCAAATCAAACTTGCTTTAAAATAGCAACATTTAGTGTACAAGCAGTGTGTGGTTAGGAGCAAGTACCATAAAGTGTGTAGGGAAGGAGATTTTGGTCCCAGTTTCCTGCTCACCTTATGGTTTCCTTCTGGAGCTCTGGAGTTCCTAGGGTTGATCCATAAATCCCAGACTGAATGTTCTCTCTGACTCTATGTACAAGAGAGACACTGACTGCTACTGATGAGATGGAAAAGAAAATGGTAATTCACTCCTGTAATTTCTACAGCTCATTCAGAGTGTTCAGTGCATATTCTAAGATTTCCTGCTAGACCTCAAGGGCTTCAGACAAAACTAGTTATTTCCAAAACCTGATCAGGTTGGCATACAGTTTAGCTACTCAGCTATCTGCTCCTGTAAAATTCAAGCTGTGGTACTTTGTAGGAGGCAATTCTCAACTGTATAGCTTAATCTGATACTTGTGAGGCACATCCACATTCTTTGGTTAGAAATTTTGAGTCACTAGGGACCGCTTTTGCAAAACACTCAATCAGAAGGTTTATGAGTTTAGATACCTGAGATAACAGTGGTTATACGGCTGAGTGGATTTGGATCTCTTCTTGCCATCGTTGTCTTTACACACACACACAAACATATATATAGGAGTAAAATTTATGGGTAAGTTACCTGGCCAAGCATCTGTTTGACCACATTCTGTCTGGGCCATCCATTCTGCTGGGGTTGTGTACTCTGGACAGACAAACTCCTTTGTGCCAGCCCTACCACTGCCAGAGGGCAGCAACAGGCAAAGGAGTCATGATGGAGTTAAGGCTTTGGCTCACTTGTCACTCTCTGTCTGCTGGTCACACCAGTAAAACACACTGTGCATTCCAGGTGCACATAAGTTAGTCAAATCTAATGTAGCCATTTTTAACTATACTGCATTTCAGTTCACATTACATGACCTTGGAGCCACTTACTTAACACCTGATGGAAGATTTTTCTTCCAGTACTGAGAAAGGGTCTCTTTCTGATTTCGTAATTGATCATTTTTAAACATTTTAAAACCTCATTTTTTCAAATTTAATCTTGACATTCCTGCATAAACCACAGAAGCTGAATCTCACAACATCGCAACAAACAGCCTCATGAGGAGCTAAAAATTTGAAATTTAATGATACAAATCAGGGAAAGCAATAGAAGTTATTCTGGAAGCTTTTTCCAGACTTCAGTTATGTGTATGCATATATCTATCCTCTTGCCTAGAAAAATGAAGGCATTATAGTGCAAGTTTTTGGGTCTCTCATTAAAATGGATGATAGCATCCACTTAAAAACAGTCATGTGGTTAATTTGCTTATTTTTACATGTTCACAGGTAAGGTCACAGGGCTCACTTTCTTTTGCAAAGCTCTTCTCAGACCTCCACGAAAGTTCATACACAATTAAACTCTTAAGGCTTACCAATAAATAATTTGGAACTTAAGGGTCAAAATATTATCATCTGAATATAATGTCTGCTGGTTAGCACCTTACAAAACCGTAAAAATGTATTCAGTTATGGCCAGATGAATTCTTCGGCAAACTAGTCAATAAAAGAATATATATCCCTTGAAGGGAAACAAATGTTGTGGTATACTCTGGATTTATATACTTAGGGCCAGCTCTAGTACCAACTATAAGTATCTAGCCTTCATTTTTCTGCCTTTTTCTGTCTCTTTTCCACTCCCAGGAATGCATTGGAAGTACCCAAGGGCAGCTAGTCCTCAGGGCATCTGCTCTCAGCTACCTGGTTTCCTTAGGCAATACTAAATCAGCAGGGACAGCTATGGTTGGAGCTGCACCTTTTCTAAGGATTGTGTACCTCAGTGCACTCTGCTGGAAGTGGCAAACCCTGCACTGAGGGCAGGCATCTGCATTAGCTCTTTTAACGAGCCGTGTGCTGTGGTACTTTGCTGCTGATGATGATATAGACAATCTCTTATTCACAGAAATGTTCACCCAGGGAGCTAAACGAGTTGTGAGAGCTGCTTTCTGACTCTGCTTCAGCAGGTGACTATTAAATGAAAAATGAAATTAGCTTAGATAGACTGGAGGCAGGTATGGAATCATGGTTTCCTGTTCCCCTCAGAAACAAATGAACAGAGTCACACTGTGTTTGACAATACAGCAAATTGCTGATTATGTCACCCAAACCAGGAGAGTTTTACTAGAAGCGCTTTACCCTGTACTGGTAGCCTGTTAAGGAGACCATTTTTGTATGCTGGGGAAGCTGTAGATGACAGAATGCTGCAGACTATTTTCCAGTGGAAAGCAACCAGGACACCACAAGTACAACAACTGCAACAGACCAAGACGTGACAAGGAAGAATACCTCTTCATTCTGATGGATTTGACATTCATATTGGTTTTATTGGGAAATCTGTTCCCATGCTCACCAGCTAATATTTACCACATTTAAAGTATATTACATATAACAATAATACATGCATACTAATCTTGACATAATTAATTGTACATAATATTTAACATAAAATTTGGGAAGGGACTACTAATTATACTGCAGGTTTGCCCCAGGTTGTGATATGGTCTCCACAACCATAACCACACTGTGACAGTCTCAACAGTGGTCAAAGATTGCATATGGATCAGCCGTGTATCAGCAAAGTGTTTTAACATGGGACTACAGGGTGAAAGACAAGATACTGCCTCTTCTTGTCACACTGGGTTGGTGTCTCCCTTCTAGGAAGAAAGGCCATGGGAAATATCAGGTTGACGACTGCAAACTCGCACTTGAGCTAAATGCCAGGCCATTCAGCAGAGTGGTGAAACTGACTTGCCTTGGTCATGGCAGTTTCCAAACCTAGAGAATACTAAAGGCAAAGATACACATTCATACAGACTTTTAAGTATCAACAAAGAAGAGTGGCTGAGGTCAGATCTTGTCTTTTTGTCCCTTTAGATGACTGCCAGGTACCAGTTGAATGCATATATCCCTTAAAATGTATTGCATTCAATATATTGTGTGTATTCAGGTAAATTCAATAGCTTTCTCCGGGTTAAACTGTTCCGTTGTGAGTTCCAGTGCTGTAAATCCATGTAACTACACTGAATCTGCTTGTCAAACATCTTTTTTAAAATGAAATCGAGATGACTGACCTCAGTTTTGGAACTAAGCCGTAACTGAACTATTTCTCCTAAAAAGAAAGAGTTAGATTGCATAAGGAATTCATCATTTTACATATTTTCCAGGTGCCTGAGACCTAGGTTTTAAGAAGAAAGGGGAAAATACCAACCTTTGAAACATTAAATGTGAACCTTCAAGCTTTTAACATACAGTAAAATATTTATTCTTAATAAAGAATAGTGCACGACTTGTGGCTTAGTTAAACTAATTTGCAAACATTGAAAAGTCAAAAGCCTAGAAAAACATATCTTCCATAAATACTAGTAAAGATTTGTCGAAGTACCTTGAATATTTTGTGCAGTTAGTATGATAATGGGGAAGCATCTTTATATGTCTTGGTTGAAAAGTGAGGCAAAAGCATCCACTTGTTTTGTATCACATATAAAACACACTTTTATGTGATGCACAGAGATTATAGCATGAACTAAGATCAGATACCAGAATAAAATTCTGTATTTTCTGGGTAACACTGTAAATCATATGCACTGAACCTCACTACAGCTTTGATCGGGGGACTCTCTAAGACACAAGCCATCATCAGTTCTGCTAGAGCAAATTCTGTGTGTGAGGATAAAATATAAAGTAAAGGCAATAATTCTAAAATGTTGGGGTTTTCTCTTTCTTTAGGGATCAGAGTATATAGGTTTGAAGGCAAGAGGGTGTGCTTTTTGGGTCTTGCTTTTTCATCTCTTTATTCATAGTTTGGCTTGAAATCAGAGTGGGAATGTAAGGAGTTTTCTCAATTTAGGACTGAAGAGGTAAAGGGAAAACTATTTTCCTTACTTCTTTGTCTCTTGCAAACTGGGATTAAGTACTCTGAAATCTGTGGAACAGCATCCAGATAACATGGTAATCCAAACTTTTATTTTCACAAACCTACTCTGATAATCATTCAGTGTCATGAACCATGTTTTTCCAGTAATGTTGTGTGTAATAGTTAACTGGTAATTATTGAATCTGAAGGATTTAGTACACTAATTGTGCTTTTAGACTTATCAATTTACTTCAGGTTTTACAGTTGACGGGTTTTGTCCAAATGCACACGAGAAATTTGCAAATTGTAACATGCCACACTGCTCTCATTTATTTTTGACAGCTTAGAAAGAGTATGAATTCTTTTATTTTGCATTTTTATTAATTGTATGCTGTATATCAACAAGTCTTTTTAAAATTCTCATGTGTAGCATCACTTGATTTCAAAACACATTACAGAAATAAAACACAACTATGTAGTAATTGCAATTTTATGCTTCAATTCTTCCACCACATCAGAGCACTTCAAGATTAGTCTGTTGAAGATGATTGCCTCTGAACCATCTGATTGTAAATGGTTTAAAGAGCTTCCACTTTCACCCCAACTATGTACCTGATCATATATATTTTTCATACTCCAGTTAGATACAGTAATTTTAGAGGAAGGAACTTAATTATGTTGGTTGCAATCTGCCTAAAGCAAAAATATTTTAATGAGCCAGTCTTGAAGTTTAAATACTTTTGTTCACATTCTATAAAAAATTCTAATTATACAAAGAACTAAGTGGCTATTCCCAATTGCATAATATTTGCCTACCAAAAATTTGCCCACCAAAAACCCCTCTGCTTAATAAACCTCTAAATTAAAAAGATTCTTTAGTGTGAAGAGACAAACCAAAGCAAAAAGTGAGAACATTAGCACTGGAAAACAAAATTTTTAATTTATTTTTGCTTTGACACATTCTCTTAATACCTTCATTATCCACCAGTAGTCTCTGCTATTTATTCCAAACATATTTAGAAAAAATCAGAAACTAGAGTCTCTTCACAACCTGTTTGTGCAAAAACATATCCCTCTTGAAGAACTCAATATCTTTTTGACCTGAACATTACCTTCAATATTTTTCTTCGGGTGCTAAGAACTCATACAACAACTTACTAACCCGATCACCCAAGAGCAGCCTCTGCTGTGGAGTCAGTATTTCTGATATTTTGTCTATTCACCTATTTTCTGACTCTTACTATGCCGTGATTTCCCACTGGAAATATGCTTAAGGATGGGAGCCTGCCCTTTTGCTTGCACTGCGCTATTCTGACTGTGCTGTGCAGAAGCATCATTTAATAAGCACTTACTGAAATGCAGGCAAAGCAGGTAAGGCAGAGTGCAAGTCTTCCCTTGACTGCTGTATGACCTTGTCAGTGTGTTGCTCTCCAGGCAGGGCGCACAAGACACCTACAGAAGACCTGAGGAGGAGCCACACCAATTTGTCTGCTCCAGATAAAAATAAACCAACAGCAGCAATACCCTTTGTGAAGTGCTGCTGACTGTGCTACAGCCAAGCTGAGGATTCAGCAGTGAGATTAAAAAGCTGTCATTCTCTGTCATTATTAAGTAATTTACTTTTAGTGCTGCTAAATATGTTATACAAGGACTGCATGGCATGATGCTTTCTTGCCTCTCAGATCCTGCCTCGCTGCAAGCACTTGCACACATTTCAGAGCACCAGTTTTAAACTGGACGCTCAAAATAAAGATGGGGAGGCAGGCAAAACTAGCTTGCTGGGGAGTGTGGTGTTCTTTCAGGAGTGTAGCATGGATAATTTCATGAAAGGTTAATTTATGGTTTGAAACTTGTCAGTATTATGTCAATAAATTCATAATATGGTTTAAATGAAGTCTCTTTTCTATTACAGGTAGACTCCTGTCTATTGCCTTTTTCTTTAGAGACCAAGGTAGAAATCAGGGATAAACCTGTAGTTTTCAGGGCAAATTCAGGTTAATGTAGCTGCAGTATTTATTTTTCTATGAATAATCACTGTTTCTAGATCAAGGTGTTACAACCCTGTGTTTCACAAAACACAGATTATCAGAGAAAGACCAGAACAGCAAACTAGTCAGATGTTTTGTCAGCCCAGCATAACTTCACAAAACAGCTTTCCATTCTGCCAACAGCAGCCCCAGCTTTGGTTCCTTTTGTCACCCAGCCAAAGCAACTCACCTCAGTGATTGTTGTTTGCTAATTAGTTTGAGTTATGTGATCATAGCTGAGATTTTGGCAGCTTGTTCTGGAACAGATTTATTAATGATGATCAATTACGACCAGGTGGAATTTCTGACAGATGATTTTTTTATTGTTATTTGACAATATATGGGAAATTTTCCATTAGATAAATGCAGTTAATGAGCTGACCCTGCCATCTGCTGTCATTTATGCTGCTGTTTCTGCAGTTTAGTGCCTGTTCAGAGTCTCCCAGGTCACTACCTCTCCTTCAGCTCACTGTGGAATACAAATCTCTCTAATGAGCCCATGCAGTATTGAAGACTTGTCATTCAAGCTGTGCCTGGTTTCATGTAGCACAACTACTGAAAGCTTTACTTGCAAGATGGGCTTCAGTAAAAAATAGCACTGAACCAGGAAAGGCTTACTGAGAGAGCTTGAAATATCCACCAAGTTTCCCAGTTTTCCAGATAAATAAGTGCAGTGTTGGTGAGAATGTTAAACAGCAATTTTGTCTTACAATTCAACATTTTAAATGTTTCTGTGTTCTTTACAGCGCTGCAGCTCATTGCAGGTAAGACAGTTGTGTGCAATGCCATGACAGCTAGTTGTGACACTCAACATACCACAAATACGTCACTCTTGCAGCAGTAAGGACACAAAGGAGAGTGAGTGGCCTCTCATTCCATGGGCACCATGGAATGCTACCTGTCCATGTCCATACCTCACCACGTTCAAAGCTTATGCAGAAGCACACTTCCCACAGCAAGACAGAGCTCACCCATTTTTTGTCCTTGGGCATGGGCGTTGAGAGGTCAGTAGTGAGCTGAACTTTACTCTTTGAAGGTATGGGATCAAGAGCTAGCTAGAGAACACAGATGTTCTTCTCCGAACATAGAGCCATAAAATGGACTGGGTTGGAAGGGACCGTTATCATCTGCTTCCAACGTCCCTGCTGTGGGCAGGGAGGCCTTTCAGCAGACCATGTTGCTCATAGCCCCATCCAGCCTGGTCTTTAATAACCCCTTGTCCATGAGCACCTCTGAATAAGAGATCACACAGCACTGACCACAGTCTTTTTTTGTCTTAAATCTTCTGTCCTACCCTATCACAGGACCGAGGGAAGACAAACAAAACCCTGAGAACCATTTTCTTTGGGTACGAGACAATAACATCTTTCAAATCTACATGAACACAAGAGAAAACCACTCCCCAGCATTATTTCACACAGGCGAAAAAAAAACAGTAAAGCATGTGGTAAAAGTCCAGTACTTCTCAAAACCCAGCAAATATTCCAGAAGTCAAAATAGATCTTTATGGCACAAAACCAAAATTTCTCTCTTCTTCTCTCTTCTTGCTCCCCTATAGCCCCTGTCTGCATGTTCAAAGTAGCAGGTTATGACTTGCTTTGATTGTGCTTGCTTATCATGTGGTTCAGGTTTTATAGCTATAAAAAGTCCACTGAATGATAGCTTCAGGGGGATTGACAGGATGTGCTTCAGTTCTGTCTCAGAACTTGGAGGGGGGACTGCAGATGCAGGAAAACTCTCCTTGGAAACATAAAAAGCTTCTGTCCAGTGTGCACAGTCTTCTTTTGCTGAACTTAATGGCCTGAGAAGAGGGCAGCACTGTAATATTTGTTGCTTCATCTCCTAATGCACTAGCTGAGTTTATTGATGTATTTTGTTCCTTGCAAAGTGTCTTTTGGTCAGCGTTAGACTTTTATTTTCTACAGGTGGGAATAAATTCATTAGTGTAGTGGGTTTTTGTGGTTACGTTTTGGTAGCGGCGGGGGGGGTGCCACAGGGTTGCCTTCTATTAGACACTACTAGATGCTTCCCCTGTCTGGTGGAGCCAATGACAGCCAGCTCCAGGAATGTCTCAAAAAGAAGCGTTGAAGTCAGGCCGCATCAGACTCTCCAGTCAGCACACCTGCAGCAAGCCCTCCTCTTGCAACAGATGGAAAAAAAGAGACTGGCATGGAAGTTCAGAGGGGCAGCTGGCTCTTCAGAGTGTATTCAGAGTATAAGGATAAATCATTGCACAAGTTACATCACTTGATTGTAAACTGGCCCAAAGACCCAGAGCAGTGGTCTCTCAAGTCATTTTATGCTTAAAGTATAGATTCAGCATTTCTTCCCTCTTCCCCTCCCCCACTCTTAGTAACACAAAAATAAAACCAACACTGCTCCCACTACCACCTCTGCCTCTCCCCATGTGTCTACCTGGCATTATTTTCTTCTTTAAAAGATCAGGAAACAAGGCAAAGGATTTCCATTTATAAGACATGCTGGGTCTGAGCTTCACCCTTTAGTAAAGCCTGCAGGACATTACCTACACCCCACCTCCTGGTTTTAGTAAATTAGAATAGTCCCTTAGTCCTTGACCTATCACTGTACGTGTGAACACAAACTCCTACAAGTAAACTTCCCCCTCAGCTTTTGCTCCCAAGGCCCTTGTTGATAGTCCCCCCTGGGAATGGAGCAGTTCTGTGCTGCATCCCATTCAGGCTGAGCTTCTGAAATATTCCCCACGGGAAAGGCTGAAGCAGCTCCTCACTGATGGTCTTTCTTTTGAAAAGCAAGAGGAGACACTTCAAGGGAAGTCAGTGAGGTCAACAAAAAACAGCAATGATAGAAGTTTCACAAATAAGCAAGAATGTAATGCAGAGTTTCTCTGCAATATTTTCCGGAAATTGAAATAAACAAGTGGATCTAGTTCCAATACCAAATTGATGTAAAACATTAAATATTTAACCAAAATTTCAGCAGCTTATGAGCTATCAGAGCTATCAGCTGTTTTCTATGAAATTTGGACATCGATTTGCTCCCTAAAATACGGAGATGTTAGTTGCAAAATCAGTTATGCACTGTGGGTTAAGAAAAAAAGCTGCTTAGCAAATTCAGGGAAATATTTGAATATTTTGCAGGGCTTTGCTATTTACAATTTCTTTGCCCTTGCACCTCATGGCAGTCAGTCTTCTCTGTCGTCTGATGAGCCATAGCAAAAGGGAAAAAAACCCACCCCAAAGCCATTGTAAAATACATACACCCTGTATTTTATCAAGACTTCCAGTTTCCCTTCCATCCCCTTCAGCTCAACCAGCAGTTAAGATGTATAACATTATGCTACAATAGCTTAAAGATATCTATTTTATGCTTATTTCACATAGCATTTCAATTTCTACCACTATTATTTTTCCTGGCTGAGTGAAAGCACACTTGGATTAATTATTAGGCCATCAAGGATTTTGCCTGTTTTATTTGCACCCCTCCTGTTTCCCCGCACACACACTGTTCACCTTCTTTTCCCTTCTAACACAGTCTCCTTGGAATAAATATCAGTCAATTAGAGAGGAGCTGTGACAAGTTCTAACCTGAGTTAGTTTGCCTAGCTGTGCCTGGGAGGCTCATGTCATAGGCTGCATTCCCCACTGAAGTCTGCATAGCCCTCAGCCAGTCAATACAGACACACCGAGTTCCTTACTGAGCAATCCATTTTTAAAAAATATTTAATGTTCTTTCTTCAGCAGCCTTATTTTACCACACGTGAAAAGTCACTTTATGCTGGTGCTTAGTGCACACGTGAAGTATGCAGCTCTAAACCTTTCCCGTTCCTGAGGCTGCACAGTTTAGCTGTTTAATCACAAAATTTTTTTGTTAATGTTAGCAAAGGTAACTAATCATTCTAGTTGCTTACATTAAATCTATGTCAAAAGCTGAATTAAAATGACAAGGAGAAGGTAAAGACAAATTAGTATGAAAAGGGCTTTCTCCTACAGAATCTGGTTCAAGGTCAGAATCTCAAGAGCTTCAGTGACAAACATCCTTCCACACTGTCATACCAGATGGGACTTCACCCTTCGGCCAGCATATGTCAAGGTTCTGCCCAGCTCATCAGAAAATCCAGCTACCGACAGGAGTAAGTAACCTGGGGTTACTGAGACAGTGCTGCTACATGCCTCACCGACCACAGTTACATCCAAACAAGATGCTTTTCATCATTATTACCTCAGGCACTGACTCCTGCCTATTCGTATGTTTCTGCTCAGCTGCTGTGCTTTTTGCAGGTGCTGTTGGACAATCAGTGAAGAATGGTCAGGCAGGAGGGCACTTTCATACAGAAGAGAAGATTTACACACAGCTAGATCCTGTTCTGTGTCAACAGGGCTATAACTGCACTACCCTAAAACCTTTACTACAGAGGGGTAACCAGATTGTGCTTCTTTCAGGACATGGGCTATTGGCTGTGATCTGACCTGGAACATCATAACTGAGTTCACTCACACACCCCATCATGAGAACCAGTCTTAATTGCATCATATTAGAGGCAGCCAGGCAAGCTTATAGATGCTTCTGTGGCATCTCAAAGACACTCTATTTGAGATGTTTGCATTTGAATACAAGATCATCTCACCTATTATGCATACACTGGCTAACATTCAAGGTATTGAATAGTAACAGCAACTTATTCTCATAGGTTCTCCTAGATGAGCTTCTGAATTACTCATTATCATCCAGAAAGTGCTAAAATTATATTTATGACTAATACATAAAATTCAAACAAGACCTTTATTTACATTAGGTTTTCAAGCGCTGGGTGTTGCAACATACATAACAAAATTTCATACTACATTTTTTATAAGTAATCAGGTTGAAAGGCTGATCTACAAAATCAATTTGTCAAACCTGGCTAAGCAGAAAATGTGTCAACTCATTTTTAGAGTTCTCTGTCAATTTTACACTGTTTGCTATCGTTCAGAGTATTCCTGATGTCATGGTTATAAAAACAGAGCACTCATGCAGGTTAATTTACAGTGAACTCCCTAGTTTTATGTTCTTCAGTTGTTCAGAAGAGCAGGTCAATACTCTCCACCTTGTCTCACAAAGCAATTACGGATCCAAACAGGGAGAAAACTTAATCCATCAGGAGATTGTTAACAGAAAAAAAAAAAAAAGGATTTAGCAAGACAAGGATTCAGAACTTTCATTCTGTGACAACCTGAATTATAATCTCTCATCTGCAGAAAACAAGTACTGTAAAGATTAATCAAGTTCATTTATTCCATATTAACATTATGCAGCAACCAATATGAGTGTCTAAGTAAACAGAGACCTTTGAAATGTTTTGCTGCAAAGCTGGCCAGTAATGCACGCAAATGATAAAGTCATCAACTCTGTTTACTGCCAGAAATAAAAAAAAATGGCTTCAGGAGCAGATAACACTGATTCATACTGTGCTCAAGCACTAGTCAACAAAATCTATTAAACTACATGGGTGGGAAAAAAAAAATCAAAGTAGTTTTGTTATCTTACTTGTGACACCTTATTTAAATTTCAGGCATTAATTGTTTATATCAGCATAAATATGTAGCCTTCTACAACTTTTATGATGTGGTTACAGACACAAAACTGTTATAGCAGAAAGCAAGAGCTAGTTCAAGGATTTTCAGACTTTGAAATCAGCAAGATAAAAAGCTAAAATTCATATGTTCCTTTTCAAGTTATGAATACTTTCACTAAAACATAAATATTTTAACATATATTATTTTTTCTGACATTCAAAATTGTAAAGTCAATATGGCAGAATTATTGTTAAAAGCGCATATTTACAAATATTCTTTTTTCCATACATAAAGTATTTGGCATAATTATAACAATCTTACTGCATACACAACTGTTTGCTTCTTTTTCACATAATGGTACACTCCTTATTAAAATTTACCAATTATGTACAAAAATACTTGAACATTTATTATAGAAAACCTCTATTACTACCGTCAACAGCTTGTAACTGCTGAAGGTTTAATTGAGAGAATATAAAAAAGTGGTCACTTTCTTCCAGTAAACTATCAACAAATCAAACACCGCTAAAATCAACATGAGTTTCCCCAAAAAAAGAGGGAGAATATTTTTAACAGCATGGTTTAAAATGCAGTTCACACATCTGTTCCCAAGCATATTTAAGCAGTAAGTAAAAGTAAAGGATACAAAAAGTACATACAGAAGGTGCTTTTTTTCCCTTCGCCTCCACATTCCTACATGTTGGCATTAGCTTTCCAAAGCTCTTCGGATGCCAGTCACTAAAATACAACCTAAGGCCAAACACCATTCTGCTACAATAAAGATGATGGTGATAAACTCAAGCTAAAAAGCAAATCCAAAACCAAAACCTGTCTCCAATGGCACATACACATTGAAAGAACTGTTCAGAATTTTTGCTAGATTTTTACAAAATTGTTAATAATGTTTGCAATTAGCTTTTGAAATGTATGGATCAATAACCGGTAATTCGTATTTTTAAAAATTTGCTCATTTAGTGAATTGCCTTCGTACTAGTCAGTACTGATTTTTGTGCACAAGTTAAACAAACAATTAATTTTTACCTATTTCATACATAGGTTGCATTCTAGGGTGAACTTTCAAAAACAGCAGAGAGCCTCCACTAGCAAACTGCTTGCTTTAAAAAAAAAAACCAAAACAACAAAAGTAATCTACTGGAAGAATAAAAAGTAAATTGCACCTCAAAAAGAAAAAGGATGTGTCAGGTACAATAATACATTAATGGCACAAAACCTTATCAGGATTCACCAGAATGGTGCTGTACACTGAATGAAATGCAGGTATTTATCCATCCTAAAAATAACATAAGCGTGTTTCAAAAATTCCAAACTACATTCTTACAACAGTTCTCTGCAGTATAACTTGCATTATATCCCAGTTTTTCCACGTACATTTAAAATGACCAACCTGTTCATTAGAGAAACGCCTTTCAGCCTATTTGCAGAAACAACCTAGTCTACAAACTACTTTGTTAGAAAGCGTGCATTTATCTCTAGTAGTAAAGATCCAGTCAGTATATTCTGCATTTTGTAAGAAGCATTCGGCTCACTCAGATGAGAGCTGTAGGGTTTTAGATTTAATTTTTTAAATAAAAATAATGTACAAATAAAAGCATTTATCAGTACTCACCACCATAAAATTTAAAAAAAAAAAACAAAACAACAATCCTCTCATTCATGCTTCCTATAATATCTGGCAACCTAAATTAGTAATTTCATTTCAAATGTGCAACATAATATTAATAAGCATTTCAAAATTACTCAAAAGAAAAGGTGGGCAAAATATTAAAGTGCCTAACTAAACCAGTTTTACCATTTTTAAAAAATATTATTTCTTAGACAGTAGAGAATTGGTTGCAATTAAATATAAAAGTGGCTTCTCATAGCTGAGAGACTTTGCGGGGCAGAGGCCTGGGCCGGGGAACCTGCTCAGTCCTCCTGCTGCTGTTTTCCAGGTTGTTTGGCCGAACCAGCTGTGGTTTGGGTGGCAGTGCCGGTGGGTCTGTGGGCGGGATGGAGAGGCTGTGAGGTAGAGGAACGGGTCGCTTCAAAGTCCGCTCATACACGCTGTAGGGTGGCGGGGTTTTGCTTTCTTTTCTCACAGGCTCCTCAGAAACGCTGTAGCTTGGGACAGTCACTGCTGGTTCACTGCCTTGGCTTTCAAAGCCTGATGTCTCTGATGTGCTACATCGGCTGAGTGAAGAGATGCCGCTGCTGTAACTCCCTGACAGTGCCGGAGAGTTTGATATGAGCCCCGAGGAATGATACTCCACTGGAGACGGTGTGAATGATTGCACAGACCCCTGCTCAAAAAAAATGGTGGAAGAAGAATTTACCTGGGGTATATGAGGGAAAGCGTTTCTGTGCTAAGGCTGAAAACATACACAGATACAGTGCATGGATTCTGAGCTTTGATGAACATAAATGGCTATGCCCCTGTTTAATCAAGACCCAGTAAGACATCAATAAAAAGCTCATTTCAGTAGTGCCTGGATGCACCGTAGATAGTGCTCATGCCAGTAATTCATATAGGTGGAACTAAAACTGCATTTAAATGTTATCTTACTATCATAGTACACTGGAAAAATCTGGAAGCCTTTACAATGCATTCTTGGTTTTCCCAGCTGCAAGTGGAATGCATCACCTGGCATAGGGAATACCTGAGGGTGTCCTGCCCCCTAACGCCAAAGCACAGGTCTTGCAGCCCAGCCACTGCTGCTACTGCAGGCTCTCATATCACAAATTCAGTTTCCAGAGCTTTTCCTCACAGCTTTAGTGTATCATCATGCAGTGACAAGTGCATTTACATCGTGGCATCATTTCCAAGTGCACCATAATATCAGCGTTGGAGGGGAAACCCAAAGCATGTGTCAAGGTAAGAGCCACTGATGGGTGCCAGCCCCCTTCAGCTGCTGTTCCTGCTCCCCTTCAGCAGCAGCAGCAGGATGGCAGGAGGTGAAGGCATCACTGCTGCTGCAGACAGCATTTTTATCTGCAGATTCTTCATCCTTCCTCTCCCCCATCTCCCAGGTGTTCCTTGGACACACAAACACAACACACCATCTTTGAGACAAGGGCAGAGGTGGCCAGGGGCTGCATCAGCAGCCTCGCAGGTCTCTGGGGATGGTGAGGAACAGGAAGCTGAGGGCCCAAGCAGCAACAACAGCGCTGACAAAAAATAAAAGGCAGGGACAATAAAGGCCTACCTAAAAACATCAAGCAATCCTATTCCAGTGAAGCAACTTCAACTGAAAATTATAAAAGGTTAGCCCACACTTTCCAAGTCAAAAAGTTTTTGCAACATATCTAATTTTGACTGGAATCATCTGAGACAATCCAGACTTAATGGCTTCAAGCACAGGCTAAAAAAGGGATGGAGAAATCACATACAAGACAAATTTCTCACTCCAATTATTGTTAGACTGGTAGGCACTCAGCTGCTCAGCTTGAGGTGAGAGTGTGAGCCATGCAAAAAGGGTGGGAGTGGAGGAAGAGGAGAGGGGCAGGAGTGTATAGAGCTGGCTACACTGACTTTATGCTGTTGAGATAATTTTAGTTATCCATCTAGGACTGGATCCACAGAACACTGAAATCAATGGGGAAAAAAATATATAATTAAGATCAGTGGGTTTTACATAGTAGGATGACCTTCTCTGGAAGCACACAGTTGGAACACAAGCTAAAAATTAAGCCCCTGTATATGGCTATGGCAAAATAGAGCAAGTTTTATTTAGAGCTCAATAATGGTGAAGACATTTCAGATGTTTTGAGGAGCCTGTTTAACTACTTGTTTCATGTTCCATTCCTCTGCATGTGAGGAGGCTGCAGCTGCACTCCTACTCCCACAAACATTCAGGGTCAATTTTTCAAGTAAATTATATATTTGGCTCCATTTCCAAGAACACTTGACACTCATATTAAGTGACTATAGATAAGATTTAGGACCTTTGCTTTTGTCATTCTGAACAAGAGCAAGTATGTGTAAAGCCTGCAAGGGTAAGCACTTGGTTCCTGACAGCAGTGCAGACTTTCACCAATAGCAAGTAACAATCTAGACACCAAAAGAGTCTGGAAATTCATGTTCAAAGTGCGCTCCAGCAGCTCTCAGAAGTATTTTGGGCCAGCATTCCTCTCCCAAGCAGTAATCCAGACTTTGTCTGTAAAATGCTTAAATTCTATCCAGACATCTAGAAGTAAAGTGCTAGGACAAACTTCAAACATCCCTAAGAATCATCAGTACCAAGTCCATTCACAAAAAAAAAAAAAAAAAGTCACTCATCTTTGTACAGACCCTAATGCTCTAAAGAGCTTCCTAGTAAGCAGTTAGCACAAAACCTAGGATTGGTGCTCACTTCATCACAAGGGATGCTATAGTAATAGAACTGTGGGCACTCTGCTGGCCAGCACAACTGCTCAGTGTTGACCTTGGACCACTGTGCAGCCACAAGTGGAAATGTTACAGGCTTATAGGAAGACAAACAGGAGAATGACTATGGACTTGTGACTGAGGACCTCAAGGGAAAAGGAAATATTTTGGGATGCTACTTTCCTCCTCAGGCAATGTGTACCTCTGTAGTATTAGTTAGGCACTGGGTTGCTGAGGGACCACTTTGGCAGGGCTGCCTCCCTCTGCCCTTGCACCTGAGTGCCTGAAGCACCCATCATGCTCCTTTCTATTTGGTCTCCTTCCACACTGTTGACTCTAGTATTTCTAAGTACAGAATTATCTCTGCTTCAATGGTGTGGTAAAGGCTAAGCCCAAGACTAACACTGTGTAGTCTGTCAGTATTGGTGTTTGCATGGAATAAGCAGGTTGCATGTTTGTGTTCTCCAGTGCTGTGGAATAGACAGATTTCTGAGTCAAGTTTTCCAGCAAAAAAACGGGTACCAATATATGCGTACCAATACATTCAAAATGTTTCTTGAAATAAAAAGGAAACCTACTCAGTTTAGCCTGGATCCCCAGTTGCTTTGGGTGTTTAACTGCTAGAGAAGACCCATAGCTTATTCACAGACTGTTGCTTAATGTATGCTACTGGCAGGTGTCAAACTACTTTCAACTTCTTACACAACCTCCCCAGATCATTCTGCAAAGGAAACAGACACTAAAATGACTGAAGCAGGGGTTACTCTCTAACATAGCCTCTAATCTAACAGCCCTGAATGCTGGAGGAATAAGAGGAATGGGTTGCACAACAGGTTCTCCTTAGCTGGCATCTCCCCTTTTACTGCGGTTGGAGACAGAATTCTGGAGTAGGTGGACCATCAGACACCTCTTACACGTATTTCTTACTCTCTCTTCTGTCCACTGACTCTGGTGAGCTTGATTATCCAAGTAAGTGAGAAGCCTGATATTGAGAGGCTAAAGATTCTGAGGATTGGGTTTCTTGACTGCATTTTTTTTAAATCTTCAGAACTTCTCCAATTATTATGGCTACTTATTCCTGTGAATGGTTTTTGCATAGGTACATGATAATAAAAAGAATACATAATATAATACCAAATAATCTACATTAAATATATACTATCTACTCCAGAACACACTCCATATCTGTCCCACAAAGGCAATTCACTGCAATAAGACATTACCTTCATTGGTGATCTGCCAGCAGGAGAAGGAGAAACAGAGGCTATGTGTCTTGCTGGTGATGCTGTAAAGTTAGAAATATTTCAGTGCACTCTTGGCATTACAATTTTCACTAAGAAATCTTTTTAAGGGGGTAGGAGATCATTTTATACATAGACATTATCTCTGGTTCCCTCTAGGTACTTTCCTGATGGTTGTAAATAGTTTTGGAGATTTTATTTATTTTACTTTGTTCTCAGGATGATCTTGCAGTACAACCAAGTATAAGAAATTTCTGTATCTGCCTTTTCTGACAAATTTTACATCATGGTAAATTGGTTTATATCCTACCAAATGATAAAAGAATTTTAAAAAAGAGTCACTATTACAACTTTTCACTTCTTGTTCTTCAGAAATATATTATGTATATGTACGTCAAATAAGAAAAAGACAATACATAATATATCAAACATTTACCTGCAAATATACTGGAAACGTGCCTGGACATACTCTGAGGCATAAATCTAATATGCAAAAAGTGTGTTCACACCCTTGAGAACAATTATATTGATAGTGTCCCTCAAGCAGCCTTTTCTTTAAATAAAATTTAATCTTTTGAAAGGCAAATTGGTTATAGTAACAGAACTCATATACTTGCATGACTGCTGTGCATTTTCTGGTCAGTAAGATTCTTTGTGGTTAATGATCATTTCTGATTGCTAACCTCCAATTATCATAAAATCAAAGGACTAAATTTGATCATCCTCCCTAGTACTAGCACGAACTGTCTGAAACTACTCAGCCATTAAGTGAAGGGGCAGAGTACTGGAAACAGAATACTGCAGAGAACATTAACGAGATTAAAATACCCACAGAGACAGTTCTACAGCCTTTCATGTAAGAAATCAAATAATAAGTTAACCTGCCCAAGAAGTTAAACATTAATCAGAGTGGAAAGAATCCCTAAAGTACTGGAGCTTTGCCTGAAATGTCCATTAACTCACCAGTCTGTGCAGGTCTTGGTGGTACAGGAGGAGATATAAGTTTTCCACTTTCTGATGTGTTTCTGGCTTCCTTCCCACTATCCAGGCTCCAGCTGCTGGGGGTGGTGTTTACAGCTGGAAGAGAATGAAAAAGCTGTTACAGGCATCAACAATTCCAGTTCTCTGACTTGCCTTTATCCATGATGGTAAGAATACATAGAGTGAAAATGATAAACAGCTTAATAAGCATGCCTGAAAAGCTCTCATGATTACATCAGCACTTAGAAAGCTCTTAAATAACAGCTGTCAGTGTCCTGGTTGCCTGATGTGTGCATCTGGCCCTCAGGTCAGTTTGTGACTGAATAGCACTGGGAGCCATCAACAGCAGCAGCTGAGATAGCATTCTGGTGCACTGCAAAGGGAGGTAAGCTTGAAGCCTGTTAATATAATCAGTTTATCTTTGCACCAGACTCCTATTTAGAGGTTTCCAGACAAAGGGGAACAGACTATTTGTAAACTCTTTCCATTAACTCATTTTATACACAGAAGGGACTAGACAAAAGAACTCGCCAAATTCCAATTAACCTTCTTCATAAAACTTACCATGCTAACAGTCTTTTGTTACCTACATAGACTACATAAAATGAGGGGAGTAAAAATTGGAAGAAATTAAAAGTGTCTGACGGAAAAAAAAAATCAAATTAAGAAATTATCACGGACTGAGAAAATTTCTATGCTCTGTTTGTAGCCATGGTCAAGAATCTTTGCTTAACCATGTAAATTGACTATCACCTTGACATGCATAAAATTGGCTGTTGTATTTGTTTGTGTTTTACCTTTACCAAATTCCATGACTTCAACTGAATGATCGCATAAGGTCTGGAACAGCTTCCTTGATAGAACTGGATTATCTCATGTTATCAAGAAGTACCAATATTGGAAAGAAGCCACATAGACAGAAAGACAGGGCATTTAACATGGACAGGACAGAAGCTAATTTGAAACACAAAACTATCATTACAATTACTGAAAAAAAAAAAAGAAGAGGGGAAGGAAAAAAAAAAGCTTCAAACCTTCCCCTTAACTACCCAAAAACATCTTCAAAGCCTCAATCATCTTAACCTGCCATGACAGTTTCCTTCATTTGTTTGTTTGAACTGTGAAAGAATCACATGCAAGGATCGTGTGCTTATTTCCAAAGATGAAACAAAAAGCAAAGTATTGTTGCTAACTGGTGGCATCAATTATTGCTATCATAGCAAAATGAGAGCTCTCAGGATTGCAACCCCCCTATATACCAGACTTAATACAATAAGTACAGTACATATTATATTGTTTTCATATCTGTAACAATACTGTTACAGTATAATTGCACATTAGTTGACCCTGGGAACAGTGTACAGAATAAGCTATTTTCTAGAGGATCATTTTTGCTTTTTATTGCCAAAATATTCAATACAGTGTTTACTTTTTATTGTAAGCTGTCCTGTCAGCTTACAGACAGTCTCCAGAAGGTGGCTTATCACCCCATTTATCTCTCTCTCGAAGCAGAAAAGACAGCTCTCATACGAAGCAGGCTGTAACCTGCTGCTCCATCACCCCCTCCTGCAAACTTCTGGGCCTCTTTTGAGTGCAACACTCCATTCAAACACCATGTTCTCCCCTTTTCAGCAACGTGTATTGAAACTTAACATTGTTAGCGTAGTTTAGTTAGTCAGTTAGAATGTTTTGACACCTGGAGATGACAGTATGCACTCAAAAGAATTGGAATGCTACAGGAACATGATCAATTAATTAAATTTTCATTGCTTCCAAGATTGGTATGTTGCAGGATTTCCACTTACCTTTGTCAGGGCCAGGCAGATTGGAATCACTTCGTGGCAAAGCACCATCTCCGATATGATTAAACAGCATTCTCTGTAAATTGAGAACAGCATGGTTTACACACAGCTGCTGTTGTATTTCAGTAGCCTTTATGAAAACAAATATATATTTTTCTTATTATCCCCACTACACAGGTCTACTTTGGAGGTAGAGTGATAAACAAGACCTAAGAACATAAACAGTTTAATAAAAGTATGTGTATACAGATAGGGAGTAGACTAGTTTTCTGAAAACTGTACACACTGAAATCACAGCAAGGATTACTATGTACTGAGTTCTGACAGTTTCCAGCACCTTAAAAAACAAAATAAAGCTCATTCCTCAAGTGGTATCTTGACAGATTACTAAACAAATAGAGGGATAGATCTGCAAAAATTTCATTAAAGAATCAGGATCTGAATAAAGTGTAATGTTTGACAATGTTCAAGTTATGGCTGTTACCTCAGAAAAGCTTTGTGAATTGTTTTCCAACCCTGACTTTTTTGGTAACAGTGTTCTTACTTCTCTAGTAGGTAAGAGCTGACCCATAAAGCATGTTTGTCTTTCCTTCTCTGAATATTCATTTATTTTAAAAAATCACAGTAAAGTTATGAACCAATTTTAAAAGTCCATTAGTTACTTTTTTGGCAGCTTTCGAATAATCCATAGTCACTGGTTTGTCTTGATAACATGTAAACAGCATACAGTTAATCCTACAAGTAATTCAGATGTACTTTCCATAGGAAATGAGAACAAGATAAATGTTACTTTTTTTTTCCTTACTTGTTTGTTTGGGTTTTTTGTTTTGTTTTGGTTTTTTTGTTTGTTTGTTTTTTAAGCAAGATCAGAAAATCACTGCAATCCAAATAAAATCCTAGTATTGTATCTCTTTCCACTGTTCACAGAGACCATGCCAAATCAGTGAGGCACTATGCTGTGGTTCCACAAGATGAAGAATTCTTTGGTAGACATTGAGCTACACTGTGTTTGTCGTATGTCGTATTAGAGTCATACTGGGTCGGGATATATCTGCTTTCCTGAAGTTACCACTAAACTGAGATGGTGCAACTACATAGGTACTCTAATGTGACAAAAAATATGTTCTGCCTGATCTGGATTGAATTTTCACTGCCTACCAAGTCTGCAGTGCACTAGGATGCGGTGCACAAATGTTTGAGTCTGTTTTCTGTTGTGAAGGTAAAGAGCAAAGGCTGAAATAGCAACTGAAATTGGAGGAGATAAAGTGACAAAAGCTGAATGAAATACAGAGAAACAAGGACATACCGAAAGAATGAAATTTAAAACCATATGGAAGAACAAGAGCAATCACAGGATGTTTAATGACACACAAATAAAAACCCCAAAAATATAAAATTTGAAAAGCTTCATCAGGAAGAATAATAGTGCAAAAACTAAGGAGGCTTGCTGATCAGTCAATGACAGCAGGCATTTCTCTTCAGAGTATGGGAAGAGCTGGAGAGACACTGTACAATCACTCAGCCAGAGATCACAAAGCAAGCACAAATGGATGTTGACTGAAAGCAGCTGTACATAACCTTGAGCATCAATTTTAATGAGGAAAGTGGATGCAGTACTGCTGTGGTCTTGTTCTATGAAGTCCATCAAACTTCCTTAAATAAGGTAGTTATGACCTGAAAGGACTTCCAGTGCAGGAATTTGCCTGTGTATCTCATCTTTCCCAACTGAAACACTAATGTGAAAATTGCTTTCATTAAGCTGTAACAAAGTCTTTCATAAACGGGTCGTCCTTTCCCCTTTAACTTAGTGTGAAGCTCCAACCAAGACTGTTGAAATTAACTGGTATTAGAATAAAAGTAGAAAGGACAAGGAACAGTTTGAGCAGATAAATTCTAATGAGAGTTGCAGGTATCTCTAAGGTATCTCCTTACAATTGCCCTGAGGATTTCTTTTCCCATTCTTAATCAGAAGGCAAAGAATCATGATTTTGTTTCTGATCACAGTCCATTTTTACTGCTATGGGAACAGAGCACCAGAGAAAGAACTTTCACCTTTCCCTGAAAGATATAACTTCATTTCTGGTTATAAGGGCAGAAAGAAACTGTCAGACCTTCTCACCTTTGAAACATACTTCACTGTATGAACAAGTTAATTTTCTACTTACCCTCTCATGGGACACTGAGGGTAGAGACAGATTGGGAGATTTTCCTGCTGGGCGAGTCTCAGAGAGAGCGGAGACTGGGCCTACGAGCTCCTCAGCCTCCCTTATGGAATCTCGGATAGAATGGGGGATAGAAGTCGCATTCCACTTGGCAAAGCAAGAGTTTGTAGTCTGGGAGCAAAAATGGGATAATTTTTCTTTGCGGCAAACTGTAAAACCGCTTTATCTAAAGAACATCTCCTGATCTTTCCTGTATGTTGTTTTGGCTCCACTACCACTGAGAAAGTGCCCAGTAGTTATCTCTACTGTAAGTAGAACTGTCCTTAAGTCCAGCTAAGCTTCGGTATTACTTCTTAAGTCCTCAGATAACAGCACGAGGACTTACACAGAAAAGAAATAAAAAATTAAATCAAGAGCCAATTCAATAATTGAAGAAACAAGGGACAAGAAAAGAACTAATGAGAAACCAATAAATAATTTCTAAAACAAAGGATCCTGGACTAGTAAGCTGGGTTTTATCAGAGGCAAAAGTTTTGGTAGAAATAGGTGTTGAAAGGAGGGCCTTTAACATTATACTTATGTTCTTATTTTCTCAGCTTCAACAAGAGGTGCATTTTGTGATGGCAGAGATTAAAAGAGCAATTGTGTTAAAGGAAAGCACTTAAAGGAAAATAGGTCCATTAATAAGAAAAGATGAAATAAGAATTCAATATTGGCCAGCTCGCCAAGCTCATTTTGCATTTCAGGATACCCAAAAGAAACTCATTTCATAAAGACGTATATAACAGTATTTTAAGGTAAGAACACAATTCATTTTTTTCTTTGGAGTAACAAAATGTCTATGCTTTTTTTCTGAAATTACATTGAAAAATAGGAATTGCCACATGGAATGGGTTATTATTATTTCACAGTGGCTAGGATTAGCTTTCTCAGAAGACACAAAGGGGAAGTCAACAAGGATAACTGCTGCAACAACAGTTTTTCTTTCTTTTTCTTTCTTCCCTAGATAGAACAATGCTGTTGTTCCACACAAGCAGGCTGTGTCAGCTGGTTAAGTTTCTGTATCTCTCTCTCACTGCATTGAGTAAATGTATAGAAACAGATCTAAACCTAGGGAAATCAAGCAGAAATGCGATCAAGGATCATGTATTCTATTCACGTCTCTTTCATGTAAAATATTTTAGAGTATTTGCTTATAAAAACATAAAAAATCCCTTGAAAATTAAAAACAATGAGCAGACTGAATCTGCTCCAAGTTCAGCATGTGTCTTCTGAGCTATTGTGCTCTGAGGACTCTGAACAAACTTCTTACCTGCGAAGATTCCGAAGGAGTAGGGTAGATGGCACTGCAGGGCCTCTCTCTAGGAGACAGACAAGAGTTTTCTCGGGAATGCTTATGTTTGTCAGACAACAGAGGAGAGGCTAGAAATAAATGTGACGAGTGATTAAATTCATTCAGTGAAACATTTCAATTCTATGCTTATGACAAAGAAATCCTCTGTCCCCAGTAATTAATATTCCTCAAATAATTGGCTAGGCTAAATTTGATGTCTGACCAGTGATGTCATGCAGACATTCAGCTGTGTAATGTATCAAGTATAATTTAATATGGTTTACCACAGGTGATGAGCACTGACCTCTGGCACTGGATGGAGCAGAACTGGTCACGTTAGGTGAAGCAGAATGAGTAGAACTCAGGCTTGAGGTAGACGGACTAGGCTGCGTACAGAAGAGATGCTGTTGTTACCACATCACACTTACCAGTTTGGAAAACAAAAATTTATAGCATACTTTTCACGAGAACTAAGAACTTATAATATCTTAGAGTAGATTATCAGTATTTCTAAATAGCAAACCAGTATAAAGAGAATTAAACTAATTACACAAGATGTAGTACAACATTAAAGAAATATAAATGTAATTAATACAGTGAAACAATTACATCCCACTGTGGCAACTGGACAGAAAAGTCTATGTAAGGTTAGATGACTTTGCATCATAGTCTATTCACTGCTTCTTATAACATTTGTAAAAAATTAATGTTTCAATTTAAACAAAAGAAAACAGTCACATAAAAAGTTATTTCTAAGTTAATGAGGTTAAAAGCCCATTTAAAGATTTGGTTTTTAAAAGAAGTGGCAGCAATAATTTTGAGATTTCTGAATTAAATAATAGAAGCATTACTTTACTAAATAGCCCTGTACGAAAGATTCTGTAAGGCTTGAAGAATGACAGTAATTTGTACCTGCATGTTAAAAACTTCATCTGAGCTTTCTGACTGTCCAGTGATATTGCTGACTTCAGCAGAAGCTTGGGATGACAGTGATGAGGATGAATACCGATTGACAGCTGGGTAACTCAAGGGGCTAATATAAGAATAATGAAATACAAAATTGTTAACTCTAATTGTCAATCATAACTTCTCATGGGAAAACAGCACAGGTTTACTAATCTTTAAAGTTCATTTGTGGGGAGGGAGAGAGAGAGAGAGATAATATATATATCAGCTATTCATGGCTGAAGATATTTCAGGCAGATCATACAAGAAAGCATGCATATAATAGAAGTATTTTATGGGTCATCTTCTATGAGTAACAAAAGTCAGTTACTAGTATTTTAACTTGCCTGCGTCGTGGTATTACCCTGGCAGCATCAGGGCTCATAGAAACAGGCATGGAATTCCGGCATACACGAGGACTTCCATTTGGGAAATGAACAGGACTAGCTTGTACACAGGCAGAAAATTCCTGGCAAGTTATTAAAAGAAGATTAATTCAAATGAATGCAATACCATTAAGCATTTTGTAAGATACAGAAAGTAATTTCAATAGTTATATCTGCATTTTGGATCACCTTCATCATTAGTATGAAAAATATTTTAACTTTTCACTGCTGATAGTAAAACGTGACTACTTTTCTCTGCACAGTATGGAAAGTTCGTGTTTCTCTTCACTTTGTGGTTCTGCAAGGCTACAAGCTGTAATGTGGACAACCAACCAGAAGATGTCACTGTTTGTTGCTTGGGAAAATGAAACGATCCTTAGTGCTGCTGAACGCTCTCCTGGTCTATCCATGCAACTGCTCACGTACCTGTATTCCCAAGCTTGACTTCATCACAAAGAACTGATCCACCAGCTTTTTGTGTAGCGGCCTCATGTCCTGCGGCACCACCTTCTCATGCACAGCCAAGCCAAATTCTAGAATCTGGGCCTGCAGTGAGGGAAAAATGTATTTTTGATCCATTTTCTTTAAGCTTTCATCACCAACTAGGATGCTAATAAAAAAAAATCTAACAAAATGCACATTGCCTTAAGAGCATCAATCTAAATGCCTGAAAGACCTGTAATAAAACCAGGCCTAGGACCAAAAGCAGTAACACACAAGAGGATTTATGGCTCTTCCCATTTACTATTCACCTTTCCGAAAGGTTTCACCTATGCAAATTCAACTCCAGTATAAAACCCACTATGGATAACATAGTGAAAAACCTGGCTAAATAGTAGCTTTACAAAGCAGAAGCTCTAAACCTTAAATAAAAGCTATTTTCTACAAGAACAGTTGTAAAAAGCATGAAACCACAGCAACAGCCACATCTACCAAAGACCCTGTAATACATTTGCAAGGAAGTCCATGGTCTACTCTCCTATTCCAACTCCCCAGAGACCTCTGTAAGTCATGGCTTTATGTATATTCTTGACACAAGGCATGACAGGCTTCAGAATAACATTACTGAAACTCTAATCTTGCTCAAATTTGGCCATAGGCATCCAAAATATTGAAGTGGTTACATGAGGAATCAGATGAACTCAAACTTAAAAACAAAATAGCTAGAGTATGTTGTAATATCTTTGGATGAGAGCTACTAGCTGATGTTTTCAGACAGCCTGTGAGTGGGCATGCAGCTGCACAGCATCACTGACCCAAGGTCAGGACTGCAGCACATCCATCCACATGCACAGCCATCCCGGCCCTTCTGAATGCTCTGCGTTAAATCATCTGCGGGTGCCAGATAGGCTTTAACTGCTATTGCTTGGAATTCACATTTTTGTCACAGGAAGTTATTAACTGCAGTTTTACATTGTAAAGGTTAGTGAGATTAGCTATAGCTTGAATTCAAGCTGTAGCTTGAATTGCAATCAAAAATTGCAATTTAAATTACTTTACATTATCTAAATGAATGTAAAGTGAGCTCAGTGAATCTATTCTGACTTATACTGTCTGAGGATCTGTCATTCAGCTGACCTGACCAAAAACATACCACAATGCTGACGAAAAGTGGAATTTCCATCTTGCCAAGTTCCAATACTCTGACCTTTTTATCCTAAACTGGCAATAAAATTTGAAATTTCAACATGCTGCATAGAACAAAGATAGGTAACGGTCAGTTTAAAAAGTTGAAATACTTCATAAGGTCTTTGATTAAAAAAAAAAATTTCAGCATTTTCAAATGGAGATGCTTCATATTTGAGGCTGGAAGGTCATTGTCTTACAAATTAATGAAGAAATAATTCAAAAATCATATAATACATAGAATACTCCTCTTTAATTTAATCACTTGGCATTTATTTTACTGCCTACCTACTTTGCCAATTACCATTGGATATCTTTCACTGCAGTAAGATTTTTTCATGCCTTTTTGCTCTTATGGCAAACCTTGTAGTGAAAATATTTGTTCTGTAATATTGGTAAAATATGTCAAAGAAATATTTGCTGAAGCCATCAAATGTTTCAATGAAATAACATTTATTTTGTAGCAGTGATAAAATATTTTGTGCGAATATTCGTGTATGAGCATGACAGAACAGGCCTCTCATTCACCCTTTAATTTAGAATAGTTTTAAGTAATTAAGGTGATGATGGATAGGACTAGAGAAAAAATATTAACATGACCCAGAAACCTGCTTGTATAGAAAGTTACTGTCTACTTAAAACAGCTGAACAGGCCACCTAGTCAGTCTTTTCCCCACTGTACCTGCTCCAGCATCAGCTCTCTCAAGCGTGTGATCTTCTCTCCATCCTCTGGATGGTTCAAGATGTATTCTTTGATGAAGAATGCCTAAGCAGAATAAAATCACAAAGTAACACAAAGTGAGTAAAAACACAACTCTTTCAGGTTTGGGTTTTTTTTTAAAACAAGTTTCTAGGTAATATTTTCAAATATTTTCAAAGTTCTTTTCTACTGGAATAATGGAGAATACATGTTAAATAATTAATTATCCCATACTAATTGGTGGAGATTAGAGGCAAAAAAAATGTAGCCTCTCTTGAGTGGCATTTATAAGTTATTTAGTATCCAGGACAGACCTGAAGCAAATTTTGAAACCTGCAAATCAGAGTTGAAGCCAAACACAGGTTACCTGAACCAAATATCTCTTCCCCAATAATTGTGACAAAAAAGTTTCAAATAATTACAGAGTTTGATTTTCCTCTCTTTTCATACTATGAGCTTCGTTGTCCTTAAATGTAAAGACAACTTAACAACAGTGTGGAATTGTATGCTATTACATATATCGGAGCTGTGACATTATCTTCGTATTCATTCAATATAAATAATGTTCTAAAGAACTCACAGTGAGCATCTGACCAACATCCGGATATGTTCATGAGCTTAACTTAACTTTCCAGTCCATTTTCAATGCTCAAACTGCACCAGCTATAATACTCCAAAGTCATTTTACCCACCAGCAATGGTCTGGTTCATAGCACTCCCCCTCTTTGTTCATGATTGCACCTTTCTTAGCATCATGACTATTCTACCCTGCAAGAGGATTGTATTGAGTTTACAATTCTTGACACTGTTCTGTAAATAAAATGCCCAGCAGCTTATTTGAAAGATTTCTAAAGCTTTTAAAAAATGCATTTGTCACAAAAAGTGTCTCTAAATATATCTATACATACATACACATGGCTTTCCATCCCCAGAGTTGAGAGAATAATAGCTGCTGCTCTGGGCTATGTTTTCCTTTTGCACCTGTCTTAGCATTTCCCTCATAGATTCTCACTGGGTTCTCCATCCAACTTTAGCTCTTAAAATCTTTGCTATGCAGAAGCATTGTAAATATGGGGAGCAGCAAAACTGGAGACAAATATATGCCTTCCTCTGATTAAGTTCCAACATTTCATGCTGTGACAAACCATAACAAGAAAGTGCTGAGACCTACTTAGGAAATGCTGATACCATGAAGAACAATATTTATTTCACATGGTCCGTTTGCTGCAGATAAGTAAACTACAAGAACTCAGGTTTAAGTTGTTAAAAAAAGTCCTCTGATACTTGCTAAAATCCTAAACCCCAAACTTCTGCCAGCTGATGAATTTTTTTCCCCTCAGCTACAAGCTTAATGTTCTAATATTGAGAAGGTGATGTCCAGTGGTTTTGGGCTGAGATTTATAGAGATCTATAGTGTGAGTTAGAGATGTAATAATCTAACTTCAAACAAATTTGCCAGTACTTATCAGAATTTGACTAAATCTAGTAACATTTTTAGAACCAGTGGCTTCCAGTAATTAATCATGAAAGGGCCTACTCTTCTAGCACATGTAAAAGAGTGAAAAGAAACGTAAGTTGTAGTACAAATTGCAGCTGAGAGGTGTTAGTGGGCACCAAAACAACTCTTCATGTTTTTCCAGCAGAATTTAGAATTTCTTTTTTTAAAAATCAGTGGTTCAGTCTTTTTAGCATACATAAAGGTGCTGCTTAATAACTATAACTTCTGTAAATTTTCCTGGAGTCTGTTCCTGTATTGAATCTAGTGAATGTATAGCTTTAATATCTGCAATACCAAAGTGCTGAATAATTGGAAAAGCTGCTTGTTTTTTTGTTTTTCCCCATCAGGAGAGGGGGGGAGAAATCATAAAACAGCCCACTGGGAAAAAAAAAAAAAGGAAGGAAGATATTGGTAAAGACATTAAAGACATGGTCATGGTCATGCTTATCTCAAGAGCAAATGCTCCAAGACTGAATGAGTCTTGAGCTTTGTACAGGGCAGAAGGGAAGAGCATTTACCAAGGGGACGATAACAGGAAAAGTAGAAGATAACAACTGGCAAAACAACAGGAAGACATATAGAGACTGAAAAAGGGACATGCAAGGAAAGAATGAGGGTGAAATGGGAATTATTGCTAGCAATTTTGATGTTTAAAACACAAATTGCTGAAAAGTTCTATTTTAAATATATAGTGAGAAGCAGAGGGCAGAAGGGAATTGAAACTTGAACACTGTCCGCGAGATCAAGAACTGCAGCTAACAACAATAAGAAAGGAGCAAGTAACATGCTTGTGAAGAATGGAGAGCTATGCAGAGACACTCTGACACTGTTAATTCAAACCAGACATAGTTCTGACATGACTGTATTTCTCCAGGGACTCCCTTCATGGTGCTTTACTATGTTAAACAGTTTTGTTGTTTAAAGGCAGTTGGGAAACATCAAACATGTTACTGCTTTTCTTTAGTCTCACAATTTTCATAACACTGCAGTTTTGATGACAGATTCTAACACTATACCAGATTCAATTTCCTGTAGTTTAATTTAGATGCAGTTTTATCAAATTTAACACTGTTGAGTGAACAGCAGAACTTGCACCCTTTGAGACAAGTGGACAGAATGTTATTCAACCTGACATTTTCAAAGGAACAACCAGCAGACTCAAGTATTTCATAAGACTATGGAGAAAGAGGAAGATCAAGTTAGGTTGAAAAAAAAAATCCTTTTTTTTTACTGCGGTTTCAAAATTCCACAGAACTTTGTGCAAATACAGCATCCCAAACGCTTACAGTTCTCCTAAGGTGATTCAGAAATTATAATAATGAGCAACAACTTTTGGGAACAAATCCAGCGTTAGACATTTCTTAATTATAAGTATTTTTTCTAGATTTTTCTTCCCCCTCCGAAAATAGTTTTCCTTAAAACTTGTAAAAGGAAGGATCTAGAAAATTATTACGATTCTTCAAGATAATAAATTTATTACTGAGAATTTTATATATATATATAAATGAGAATGTCAGCACAACAAAGTAGATTTGCTGGTCGGCCAGAAGTAGCTCCTGACCTAGAATGGACAATGTACTATAATAATGTACTTACAATTAACTATTTAATTGAATATCTCCACACAAATCACTGAAGAATGCAAGGTAATTATGAATTGACTCGGTGCTGGAATAAGTTTACAGTCTTATCTGCAGCAAAATAGTTGTTTCAATAAACTATACATCCTTAATATCACCTAACCCAAAACCGCAATGTAGGTAGAATTATAACTATTATTCATATAATACTTTCTGTCCTTACTTCATACAGAGGAGCTGCATCTGTACAAGGAAAGAAGTTGGATTTTTAATAAATGGAAATATATTGCTTACCTCTTGGTATCTAGCAACTCCTCCATTAACTGCGGCATCAATGACCCCATTTAGACACATTGTGAGAGGGTTAATGTTCTGCATCTGTCGTGTTTGACACTGACTAATCAGTGTTCTCAGCTGCTGGTTCTTATTTTCTAAGACTTCAATAGCATTCTCAAGGGGACTCATTTCCACCTGAAAGGAGAGTGAGCAACATTGCAAACAACGTAATCTTCAGCTGAAAGATAAAATAATACTATGGGCAATTTTTGCTTTCTTAAAAGAAAACAATGTTATTCTATGTTCTAGAATACTGGAACAGAAAATTCTCCTCACTGGGGTTATGCTCCATGAGTATATGCTCTGTGCACAGTGAGATTTGATTTTATCATGTAATCAATGACCAAAACAAACAACTGTCCCTCTCATGCAGATTTGTTATCTGACCTCAAGAGATGACTCTGCCCTTGCTTCAAAACACTCACATGCTTTCAGCCAGTTATGGAACTCCTGGAGTTCAGGGTTAAACTGTCCTTGGTAACCTTACCTAAACTGGGCTTGAGATCCGGGAGCTTCAGCAGATTAAGGGCACAGAGCAGAGTTTAAGTATTGGTGACTTAGTTTCCCCACCCAAAATGAAGTCAACAACTAGACATTATGAGTGAGGAATTTGAATGTAGGCTTTGAGCTGAGATGATGACCAAGTTAAAGTTAAGGGCAGTCCTTGAGCAGGATGTGCCCCTCATCCCTTGGAGAGGAAGCTTTTCTCACAGGTAGCATGAACTGCAGCAGAAACAAAAAGCTAAGCGATGAGAAGAGTACAGGCCTGCAGCTGCTCTAATTTACCAAAACATACAAGCACAAATTTGAGTCATAATCTCATACATGCCCAGGAAAAATTATTACAGTTAACTTTTGGCAATGGTGACTATAATGGTAGCATGACAATAAAACAAGGGTCTTCAGATTAGGGGTCATATTAACCTAATAAGGACTCAGCAGGAGTCAACTAACAAAATTTCTCATGTCACACACAATTTTTTGATTTGTACTAAACTCCATTTTTGGTTTTCTACAGGAGAATATCAGCATGGTGAACAAATGATATTTTGTTGCTATTATGAAAGAAAAACACAACAGAGTTTTAAAGAAAATCACTTGTACTATGGTATCCTCATGTTTAAAGGGATTATTGTAAAACTGGCTTTGACAAGAAGGAAAATAATTATAGATATTGTACTTCTGGCCTCAACAACTGACCAGTTATTTAGAGGTCTTTATAGGAGAAGCCCTCCTCTGAATACAATGGGAATGTATTTAAGGATTTTCTAAGAAATATAACAATAAAGAAGGAGAAGAAATTACAATGTGTCAGTAACAGATTGCTATATTAGACCCAATTGCTACAGGTTCTGCTGAGCAGCTCATGGCATTTAGTAAAGTACAGGAACTTGGAGAACGTTTCCTTATCGAGTATACTAAAAGATACATAAAGCTATAGATATTCTAAGTATTAAATGTTACATCATGTTGAGTTTTAAGAAAGTAACTTGCTGACAATGTGTTGCCTTTGTGTGCCCATTATTTTTCTCAACTTCTTTTTTCCTCAACTGTTTAAATTAATCATAAGGATGGTTCTTAATAATACTTTTCAAGACAAGAGAAATCAGAAAACTCAAAATACTTCATAAATAATTTTGTTGTAGCCAGCTTGAGACCTTGCACAAAGAAATTACAGGGTAATAAATCTTAAAGTAGTTCATCAAATAACATCAGCCCACATTTGACTAAGGAAGCAAACCAACCCACAAAATGTACTGATATCAGTCTCATACTCACCACTTCACGTTTTTCCACTTCAAACCAACGAGATATTCCAGGTAAACTCTGCACCAAGATCAGTGTGGTTCTCTCTACCCATAGACTCTACAATATACAAAAAGAATTTATTTCCCGACTTTGCCTCTATATTTCCGTTAATTATTCCCAGGCTTCTTTATGAATACCTTCACTTAAGTAATAGTATACATTAAAAAAAACAAACTAACATCGAAGTTCCTACTGAAATGTCTTTCCCATAAGCTGATGGCATTCACTTTTCTTCTTACTTTGTAGCTCCTCCTACTAAGCAGTAATTTCTGCTGATTCTTCTTGAATCATTAATACCATGCTGACTCTTAAGCATGGTATTAATCTATACTATATGTCGTTCCCAAATGTCCAAAAGTCACTCACAACTGAATTAACATTTTAATATTTCCTTTCCAAGATTACATCTGAGAAGAGAAAGAGTTCAGAAGCAGAACAACCTAACGATCTCAGACTGTGAAGTCCTATCTGAGATTCCACAATGCATGGCTGATGGGATACTCAAGTGTACTACTAGTAAACACTTCATGCAAGTAGTTTATAAAATGACAAATGAACACATAGGATATTGCTTACAAAAAAACCTGTACATTTAAAACAAAGCCTAAACTTAAATTAGAAAACAGTAGTTAATTTAGCTAATTAATTAGCCTTACAGTTCTTTCCTCTAAAGTCATAAAAAAATATTACAGGATAACTCTTCTTGTCTGTCTGAATACAAGAATATATTCTGCATCAGCAGGTGTTTCTAGTGGGTTTGAATTAAAATTACATCAAAAGATGAATTTTCAGTGTGACATTTTTATTAGGAGGAACAGAAGGAATTTACATATTAGGGAAGGAACTATGGTTTTTACCTGACACAATCTCTAAGTTCAGAGGTAGCTTTTAATCTTGATATCACCTGAACAGAACGTTATGCCGCAGTTTAGTCAAAACTGTTTCTCCATTGCTCTAGGGAGAGAGAACTTTAGGCAATCCTATCCATACTCCAGATGACATACCTAACAATGTTTTCATATCTGCCTTAGAAACTCTTCTGGAGACTACCCTGCTCTCTCCAGACCTCACTGCCACCGTCCAAGCTTGCTTGGCCCCGGCAGATGAACCTTAGGATTAAAGGGTGGGCTCAGTTCCGC
>JAYRBT010000042.1:26278423-26350230 GCA_036023395.1 Myiotriccus ornatus | reverse complement strand
GGGTGGGCTCAGTTCCGCGCACACTGGAACTCACCTAAAAAATCCAGTGTGCAGGCTGGAAGGTGTAAAGACCTTCCCCGGTTCTTCGTTCACGAAGACTGGCCATTATATCACAGATGCAAAAAATCAAATGGGTAAGTTTTTCACCCCTATTCACATACACAATGAGACCTTCGCATCTCCTGTATATTTTTCGTATTATTTTATTCAAATAAGAAGTGAAATAGTCAAACCTGAGATACATCTCCTCTAGAGGATTTGTTATACCCCACACACAACTAGAGATGATGTTTCAATAACACAGCTTGTTGATGTTACAAATAAATCTAAAGATCCAGGAGCATGGGAAAGGGCATGATACTTTACCTTGAATTCATTTTCCTTGTCCTTGGTCCCTTTGTGAAATGGCCTGTCATATCGGAATCGCCAGATGTGATTTACTTTGTAAAAGCTCTTGATGTTATCAGGAATGCCATCTCTTTGCAAGACTTCCTGGTTTTCTGGAATTGGTGTCACTGCATAAATCTGCAGATCTATATGTAAAGAGTTAAGGCTATCCCACTTCATTCAAATTAGCAAAGCGTATTGACTTCTGAAGCATTATAGAAAACTCTTTAAAACTGTGAATCATGAAATGCTTCTAGACTATTAATGGTTTGGAAAAGGAGCAGGAGAGATTTTTTGATTGTTTGGGATTTCTTTGTACTGTTTTGTTGAAAATTTCATCTTTACTTTTGAAATAGAGCTACTTACATGGCCTAGGATGTGAAGTAAAGGGATTTAATTAAATATATTCTTACACACAATATGTCATGCCATGCTAACATAATGTACAGTAAGAAGTTAAATTACTGTAACTTGAACTGATACGCCATTATCACAGCAGTGATAATTCTACAAGTATTTTTAACTAAAGAAAGAATGTCAATAACCTGTCAAAGAATTTTTAAATAAAATCAACAGATACAAAAAAATCCAAACATAATAGAGCGATGGGGACAAAATTCAGGGTAATTCTCAACTACCATTTATTTCAAGGGAGACATTCGTGACTGAAATTGTCTATAGGTGCCCCTACATTTTTTAAAACCATGAAAGATATAACTGCAGAGTATGGCTTTGTGATTATGTGGATACATTGTGCTTCTGCCTGAAAGATGGTCTCATCTGGCTGATTAGCATGTTGCATAGCAATGGCATGTGGGAACTCATTCAACATTCGCTGTTGGAAGGCCTCCAGCCTTTCATAGTCATGTCCTCGGCAAACAAATTCCTTATTCTGAGCAGAATAAGAAAACAGAAACGAAGAGCAAGTTACAAGAAAATAATTTAGATCTAAACACAAGCTCTTAAATACAGACTTCCCAGGCATCTTTTTAAGACAGGAAAAATAAGAAACAAAAGGCAAGAATGAAAACAAGGAATCTAGAAAGAACAGGTTACTTAGAAGAAGGAAATGTTATCATATAAGGTATATTTTTTTTTCAAAAGTCCAGAAAAATGGAATAACTATACTTCAAAGATTAATGAAAATCTGAAGAGAGAAATTGTTCTTAGTGAAACAAAGTATGTAACTAAAATGACATATTAGAGTGCATAAAATATGTAACAGAAACATAACCCAACAAACAGTTAAGACATTGAAACGAGTTGGAAGTCCATTCCATGAGGAACTAAGAAAATTTGCTCTGATGTTATTCAGTTGTGAAGAAAAACACTGCATAAGAAAATTGGTAGAAGACATTCAATTTGCCTTATGCTCTAAATGTTTATCAGTTATCAGCCTGGTAATTTCAAATGATCCAGTTTTTGCAATATGAAGAATACTCCTGGCATTGAATTCTGGGAACTTTCATGGGAATTGCTACAAGAAAACAACTGTAACAGTATTACTGTTCAACTAAAATTAAAATGTGAAATCTTTATTATGAAGTTTATTTTTTATTCCTTCTACAGCAAACACAGCTAGACTTAAAAACTGCTTTGTCATAAAAAAAATTAAATTAAATGTATTAAGTTCATCTTTGTTGGTGTTGCAAGCATACATCTGTGCTGTGCACATTTAACTTGAAAAATGCATAAGAAGATGTATAAGTAGTGGAAGACCTAAGGTCTGAAAGTACTGCACTGTTGTGCAAGTTAACTTCTTCGAGTACTTTTACTTCATCAGTAGCCACTTAGCAATCTAAACACTAAATTCTTTCTAATTAATGTCTTCAAATTCAAATATGACAGAATTTATATTAAGATGACCACTGGGTAATATCAAGAACTATCTTCCCATTAGACTCTTTTTGTGAATTGCTTTTAAAGGGGAGAGCTTCATTCTATAATTACTATTTAGAAATCATAATTTTCCCCATCACTAAGGGAAAGACAAATTGGGCTTTTTAGGCCTCCACACACAGAGGAGGTTCCTTCGTCACTTATTTCTATTAACACAGGAAGAGGAGCTTAGATTATGATTGCATCTGCTACATGAATAAGAGGGATTCTGTCCTCTTCCCAAGGTGACAGTCAGTGCTGCTAAACCACTGCAGACTGTGGAAGAGGGGAACAGTGTAAACACGACTAACATTTCCAAGGGCATTCCAATAACTTCAGAATCCCAGATTAACAATCAAGAGTAATAACTTTATGTGTCTTGTCAGTTTTAGTACATGGATAATCAATGAAACTCAGCATGTGAAACTTCCAAGTCATTTAAAAAAAAAAAAAGGAACTTGGCAATGTAATTATTTAAATGGTACATTATTTGGGATACTTCTGACAGCCTTTTTCTGAGCACCAACCAGCAGAAACAGAACAGGATAAATGGAACAAACTACTATGAAAAGATGGCACTGGTCTGTGGAACCGTATAGGTGCATGGTTTCCAACATAAACATGAATATATACGGGGGCTCTAGAAGGCTACCATGTGTCTTTCCATTAGTCAGGACCTTTTCTTAACCTGAAAAATGAGGGTAAAGAATTTCTCACAGGATAAGAACTTGTATATGGTATGAACAAATTTTCACATAAAGAAAGTGATTATGAATGACATAATCTGCCTTCCAGAATGACTCCATTCTGTTTATTTTCAATTCACTTACTCTCAAGAAGAATGGGAACTTTTTCCCATAGAATCCAACTCTGAAAAATTCTGGCTCCAAACGCTGTTGATCCATAATTTTATCATATAAAGATGCTTCCATCATCTGTGTGAGATTGATAACAAATGCAATTAGTCTTTTTTGAAAAAATTTTTTTACCATAAGCTATCACAAAAGAGAGTATCTTTCAGCTCTGGAGTACTAGAACTGCAGTCTATCTCTGAGCAACAAGGACATCCAGAAGTCTCTGAATGCACCAGATTAAATAATTATACCTCTTTAATGACCTTTAATGACTTTAATGAAAGTCTCCGAGAATTAAAAAAAAAAAATCCTTTTAAATGTGAAGTACCTATATTAAAGGGGTAAAATAGAAAGGCAATTTGAAACATATGACCAGTAATCTGCTAATCATCCAAACACATGGCAGTAATGTGGTCAGTTTAATCAGTGAAGTGCAATTTCCATACAGTTGTATCCAAACCATTCACATGATTTAAGCAACAAATCTGAGTTTGTTTAAAATCTCACAATAGCAATTAACATAATTTTTGATCAATATATCCTGCTTTATTTCACTCAAAACACTGACACAAAGGGATCTTAACGTCAGTCCCCTTTTTCTGATGATATTTTTCAGCAAAGTTTTTAATACTGTGAAAAAAACACCCCACAGTATTAGCCCTATTTTAGGTAATGCAGCAGCTATTTAATATGCATATGATATCAACAGCTGCCTAATTATATTGCTATGGGATATCCCCACATCTCCATTTTTGGATTAAAGTAGGTGGCACAGATATAGCAGAAGGATATTTCAAACACAAAACACATTAAATACAATTAATTGAACATGCATAAGCTAATCATTTTATTCACATGATGATAGTCAGTGTGCTTTTGCTTACAGAATTCTGCCAGTGGCCTATCTAAATACATATGGAATAAGCAGATCACAGAGAGTACTGCCATATAGCTGTGTTGAGAATTTTGCATAATGTTTTTAAGTAGCTCTGGATTAAAGGGGCTTGAGTCAGTCCTAGCAGAAAGCATCCCATATATACAGAAAATTTAAAAGGGAGGATGCAATTCAAAACTGAATCCATCAGAAGCAGATAAGGAAATGGAAGAGTGAATAATCTTTAAAATACAGTATCTGAAAGAATGAGAAACAATGTTTTTTTCTAAGAAAAATGAAAGAGACAACAGGAAGATTGTGCCAGGAAAGATTAATTTTGACTCAATATTATTAAATAGACCATATCTTTAAGCAGTAAATTAAAAAAATTGCAAAGGTGTACATCGTTTGTGGCAAGCTGTTTGCTGCAAAGATACGCTGCTGCTATTAGTGAAGGACTACATAGACCAGATTCCCTGGATAAACTGTAGAAAACCAATGAAAGTGAATTTGTAATACAATTTTTCTGCATAAGCATGCTCACGAAAAGGATGCTGTACAGGTAAAAACACTGCAAGAACATTCATTTTATAATATAACAAAGCAACTTGGTCTGGTGGAAGCTGTCCCTGCCCACAGAAGAGGGATTGGAACTAGATGATCTTTAAGGCCCCTTCCAACCAAAACCATTTTATGAAGCTATGATTTTCCCACTTTTCTTCAAAAACCTCACACTCCTTTTTTATAATCTTTATTGTAGAAAAAAAAACCAACTCAGAGTAAAAAGTAACATTGGCAAACCAAACCTAAGAACCATTCTGTGGCAAATTTAATTTTCTAAGTAATATTTTATAATCCAAACTAAAAACCTTTTGGATTCCTGTTTGATGAAAAGTATTTAGGTACATTACCCTCATCTTGCTGAGGTTTCTGTAGTCATAGTAGCTCTCATACTGTTCTGCAATTTTCCTGCATAAGATAATGCCATTTTCCCAACACTGCAAGCAAGTAAAAGATGTTCAGTAATTCAAAGCAACTGTGTGACAATTTGTGATTTATTAGTGGTCTGTTCCATCTATACTGTCATACTTCCTGTAACTGAAAATATTTGAACAACCTGTCCACTAGACATAATGACAGCTGCTGAGTAATAATGATGAATTCTTTGAAGGATTAAAAATATATTTAGAACTTCCTTAATAAATTATTCCTATTGGACTATGCACAAAATATAAGTCATTGCAAGAGTACTGGACATCTCTTTCAATATGACATGAGATGGATTCAACAGAGTATGATTTTTATATACTAAAACTGTATTCTTAATATATCTTCCTTAATTTTTGTAGATTGGAAAATATTTTAACCATGTAAGTTAAACTCTGTAACATAGTTACAGAATTGTTTGAAAAACCTCATAATCAACATCTGTTTGATTACATTTACTAGGCTTACATAGATTTTACACTAGCTACACAAAATTGTAATGCGTTGCTTGTTCATCAGCAAGACAAATCAGAACACTAAGTGTATATAAAATTTTAGACCACAGAATAATTACTCTTGCTTAATTCAGAATAAGCATTCTCAGAGATGACAACGAACTATGATCCCCCAAACACATTTGTTGTTATTTTCTAAAAGATACGACATGATATTGAAGGTGTAAACACAGATTTTGTAGTCCTCACTTGGTCATTAAGTGAATTTCATTAGTTTTATAGGGGTCATTTTCACCACCTTTAAAAGAGGATAAATTATACCATCTTTTATAAAGTGCTTTGACAGTTACAAAGCAAACTGCTACACAAGTGCAAATTATTCTCATGTGTAACTGTGGAATTTCTAGGATACAAACACTGGATTAGAAGAAACCTACTGTGTCGCTAACTAACTGCTTAATCAGGCAATGACAGACACTTTCCCTTAGTATGAGACAAGGCTGCAACCCTGGAACAAATATCCTAAAATGAGTAAAGTACCATTCCCAGATGCACTCAGTAAAACAGGACTATTTTACCTTTCCCCTATCAAAGTTTTGAATGATGGTCAGATGGAGACACTCCTTACGTTGCCACTCTGTTTGCATGGGGTAGTTGAGAAATTCTCTCAGCGGCCGGTCAGACCACTCCAGCAGCTCATCATACAGCAGGAGTGTGTAGGCAGCCTCTACAAGACAAGTCATGGCATGGCACTTATGAACACCAAACAAATAAAACAGACAGATAAAGTACACAGAGATGTGAATGCCCTTCTTGAGATGCACCTTTTTAAGGGGTAATTGATTTATTTTGAGTATTAGGCAGACGGTAGTGCTGGTTTTGGACGGAGTTACTATCTACAGCTATAATAAATTCAGCTTAAAATTCTCTCACACTATTTGGAGTCACTGGGACAGTTTTTCTGGAATCTGACAATACAAAGGGGACAGAGAAATTAAGTAACCATTTCCTACTTACCCCCAGTCTTCCCTACTGCTAAGGAGAAACACTCAATGACTCTGCTACCTGAACAAGGGAACAAAGACTGAAGGATGAGGAACATCAGCAGAGAAAGTAGGAAAGAATACAGATAGAACTGTGGACACAGTCCAAAAGAGATCAGGGTTGGGAGGGAAATAGGGAGGCAGATGTGTGCTTCATAGAATTCATTCTTTCCATAGAGAAATAAATCCCTGATAGCTGAGCCTTAACAGTTGGCCATAACAAGCAATTTAGAAGTGTACATGCAATATTTTTCTAATTTTTAAAATTTTATTTATTTTTTTGGTTTGGCAGGAATCAAACCTGTTGTTGCTTTCTTGTCAGAGAGCTGTGCAGTAATATTTAGATCATGCTTGGTAGATATTATCTGGGAATATCAAAATTATTTTTACTTTGATTTCAAGAATTCCTCAGAAACAGTACACTAAAATACTAAACAAATCTCTGATTTTGGCCAATTACAAACCATTGGAATTACTATTGTGTATGACAATTCAATTTGGCTAACTGAGCATATGTATTATTGATTTCTAAGTTACTGTTCACAGTTTATGTTTCTACTCACAGGACCACTTTGCATAAGTGAGTCAGTATAAAGATGGGCCACTTTCTGGAGAAAACTGGAAAAAGAAGTTCCCTACTGGACTTATTTTATTGCAGGTTTTATAGGTTGTACATAAGGCAAAAAATAACTATAAAATATTGAAGTACTTTTTGTGCTAAGGTAAATTTTCCCCAGACAACCATGTCCTACTTCTGCCTCTGCCATATGAGTTCCCATAACACAGATGACTTAAGCCGAACTCCACAGTGTTTTTTCTAATGATAGTGTTCCTCTTACACATTCAGCTAAGAACCTGTGGCTGAAAAAACATCACTGTGGCAGATATTTGTGGGAGAGTGTGCTTTGAATCCCAGTGTTGCAAAACAATGCTGTGATGTGATATATATGTGCAAGGGAGACCCGCTCAAGTTGCACAGACAGTCTTAATTCTGACATCACCCAGCTCTCAGGCTGCTTGACTGATAACAACCTTCGTCATAGTTTCAAGCTACAGTTTTGCACTCAAAACATGCAGCACATTTATAAACCAATTTTAAAAATCCATGAAGTTGGTAACAACAAATCATTCCAAATCATAAGGAAACAAAAGATAGCAGAACATAAATACATGTCAGGATAGTTCACTATGAGCCTTCCTATTTAAACTTGGCATCCAAGTCCTTCATTTTAATAGAATTTTGTCTGTCATAACAATATTTGTCAAAAATTATGATAAATGTATATAGAATGTTTCTAAAATAAGAATTACCATATTGGATGAAAAGTCTGAAGGGTTCCTTTACCAAACATCCTGGCAGTGGTCAGCATAACAAATAACATATTGGTACTTTAGGGATAGGTCTGTAACTACTGACTTGCACCAAAACAGTAAGGAGAGATAAACAGGGTTGACTCATGATGTGGGAAATTCAATTTATACAGGAAAAATTCAAAACACTAGTAATTTCTAAGGTCAATAGATACAGTCTCATTACAGTTCTCAGGTAACTGAGGGGGCGAAAGAGGAATTGGTGCATTTATGTGCTTCATCCTCAAAAGAGGTATATTTATAGCTGTAAAGGAAGATTTGAAGTTATGGTATGTATTAAAAAGGACTTTTTTTTTAACAGAGGATTTTTAGAAACAGTCCAGTAAATCATACTATAGAAAGGAGAGAAAAATCATTTAAAGGGCAAGATAGCTTCATCCCTACAAAGAAACTATGCAGTTAGGAAACTAATGCTGCAACAAGTAGGAATGCTGCTTAAGTATCAAATTTATTTTCCTCATCCCACATTCTTTAGACCAGCTGATTTACAAAAGGTCTGTTCAATGTACAGTGTTGTCACTGACAAGAGAAGGCAATGGACTACATGAGTTTGTTTTCTACTGGAAAGACCATCTTTACCCCAATGCTGTGGGTGTGATATAATTCTTCTTTAAGGCTCATAGAAAAGAAAATAAAAAACAAAAACCAACAAAGTGGTGAAATCTACCATGGCAAAGAATGCGAAAATAACACATGTTAATAATAAGCACAACAAACTCCTCAAAATAACTTTTGAGCAAAATACTGTTTAAAATCAGAATGGATGACAAAACAATTGAAAAAATTAGGTTCATATCACTGCTTATTGCTGCTGCAGGTAAACTGGACACATATTAGTACCCAATGAGTAAAGGGAACTCAACACTGCTCAGTTACTAAGATCTCTTATGTAAAATCAGGAAATGAATAGTTTGCACAAAAGCCAGCTGTGGCAAAGAGACTGCTTGATAATCAAAACCCTTGTGACTCACTACTGCCAGGTCACACGAGGAAATTAAAATCTCTCCTTAATATATCCTGCTATCTAGTTTCCATTTAAAACCATGGACTGCAAAGGGATTGTGGAAATTTCAAGTGAATAATCTTTCTTATGGACACCAGAAAAGCACAAGGAAATTTGTTGTGGTAGTAGGTACCTGTAGTTTACTAGCGATCCCAGCCAAATCTGCTTTTAAGAAGGGAAAAAATCTAGAAAGATTCTGAACATATGCAATTGCAACTGCAAACACTGGGGAAAAGATGGAGGTATTACAAGGTCAGTAAAATATTTTGGCAAACAAAGATTGTGTGATTTAAAAAGATATTGATTTTGTCCTCTCCAGCAATTATTGACGGTATGTAGTTACCCGAATGAAATGCGCTTTAACTTGTATAAACAACAGTTATGTACAATGTCTTCCTCTTTCTTCATTTAAAAGATAACAGCCAGCCCTGGCACAAATTTAGCATTGAGAAATCCTGGACAGTAGTACTGCAAATGTGGTATGTGAAGTTTCAGAAAGACATCATGAAAGTGCTATTCTTGTTACAGGTTTTAAGGTCTTTATTTCATCACTAGTAAGTGATAGGAGTCTTCCTTTCTTTTCTTTTTTTTTCTTTAACCTAAAAATTGGACTCTGAAACACAGCTGTGTAGAAACACCACACCAAACAGATCGTCAGCAGCATTGCAAAAAAGTGTATAGGCTCAGATACAACCAAATGAACTCATAAAAACTTCCTCTATATTTTATTCCTTTTGGGTGAAAAATTGCCGTGCCACACATTTATTACTAGTGCATATCCATAGGAGTCATTTACATTCAACATTGCACAGCAAATGGTAGAGTTGTGGGGCTGAAAAAAGCCATATTTTGAGTGACATCAATTAGGCAAAGAAACTCAGCTGTTGCCTGGGTCGGTATGTTCTGCACTGAGGATACAGCTTACAGGTTTGCAAAAGGCTGCAAACCACACATCAGTCCTAAAATCTTTTTCTGGTTTGTACTCAGTTACCTGTGAAGTTTTGTGCTTTCAGATGTAGGTCATAGAGTTTATGAATATACCGAATATACATCTCTTCTTTGTTCAGTTCAGTCTTGTAAAAATTCTGAAATAAAATTGAATTTTTTAATGAAATGTAGCAGTTAATAAATTTATTATAGTGGTTACAAAATAAAAGACTTCAAACATAATGCTCTGGAAATACATGCATAGATTTGAAATTTTCAACTGTACAAAGTCATTGCACAGTACTAATGCAGTAATACAGTAAGAAATAGTAAATAAAATAATAAATTTTCAGTAATCAACATGCTCCTGAATGTTTTTAAAATTCTCCCAGAATATAAAACAACTGAAATTTGACATTTCTTTCTTTATGAATAGTAATCCACCCTTAGGCCATTAACATCTTGCTGAAAGCTCTATGTTGATTTTATAATATTGACAGTCTCTGACTTTTGTAGTCATTTTTAAACAAAATATCTACTGCCTGATATGTCTACTCTTCTTCCTGTATAGCAAAATGCCAGAAGGACTTTGGTAGCTTTATGAAGAACTATTCAGTATTGTAAACAGCATAACCCTGAAATAAAACTGTGATTTCTTCAGCACTAACGGAAGCTGGTAACTGGTAACTGATACATAGATACTGCATTGTAATCACTGAAATATGTCAAGTTGCACTCTAAATTGATATCCAGGACAAAATGCCTCGAAGTGGCTAAAGATTTCTGGACATATAACTGCTATTTGTTTTTACATGGATAAAATATGGACTTTTAAGATAAGAATCATAATTCTTAGTTCAAAACGTTCATCATTTATTTGCAAGCCCTAAAGCAACGTATGAAAAAGTTGCAGGGAGAGGAGTACAGTCCTATAGCACGGTTCACAAGTACTGCCACACTTACAATGGACACGCAACTAGAGTCCTCTTGCTAGCCATCCTCAGTGTTCAGGATAATATGCTCTGGTTAATACAAATTTATAGGATAGAACAGTCTAAGCACTGGTCCTCACTACCAATTAGCAATTTTTGTACTATTACTTAAATCACTATTTTGAACTCTAAGCAGTTTTTCTCCTAATGTTCAGTATTCTTATTCTGTGCCACTGCTTCCTAAATTGAGTTATCAGAGAAAAAGGTGGGAGGAATACCATGAAAATATAAAAATAAAAACTTTGTAGAGAAAGTATTTTCTAAAATGATCTGAGAAAATGACTACATATCAATAGCTCTGTAATGACATGCCCCCATCTGCCTTTATAATCCAAAGACTTCCCTTTTCCTCCCACAAGGTGTAGATCAGGAAAGATGCTTCTCTTTAGAAGAGAAAGATGAAAAAATATCTGTTTGTATGTTCATATTTACCAGTCTGAAAAAAAAATAATCTACAGAACAGAATTGTGAGCAATAAAGCATAAAGATTAAGAAGAAATATGGCACTGAACTGCAGTACTAGACTTCTTGACTCTTACCCCTAAAAACAAAAGGCTCCAGTACTCATCACAAATCTTAACTATATAAATGAACTGGTTCTTCTCTGAAGCTCAGTTCTAAAAATGTCCAGTTGGTTTGTAAGGCAGACCACAGCAAAAAGACAACCCAGTCACAGCTCAGGAAGAACATCATGGGAATAAAGATGTCGTGATTTTTCAAGAAACTATTTAAAGATATAAAATATAGTAGATGTAGTTTTCAAAAAGGGACATGATGTAAAATGTAGACTTCCCTAACCAGTAAAGACTTCAGATTGAAAACAACATTCAAACAGGCCAGGTGGACATGTTCTACTTAAATGGTATGATGCCATATGTCAGTGTAGACCATCACAGGAAAATATCCCCTTTCTAAAAAGAAGATATAATTTTAAATTTATAGAACCTGAAATATCAATTGAACATCAAATCCACTGAGGACCAGAGATGTCTCAGAAAAAGTCCTCAGTGAGTTACTAAAAGCTACTGAATATGTTTTCAGTGCTTTTGTACAGCTCTGTGATGACAGACATCTTTCAAATTGGACTTAGGTCATTCTTATGCATAAGCAACCAACTCCATTAGACACCTCTTAAACCAGGTTTTCCAAAGAAGCATTACTAATGTGAAATCCACTGCAGATGATATAGAGGATGGCAAGAGAAGTAAACAAGTTCCAACCTTCTCCTTTCAGCTAAATTATTGCTGCTGATACATCTCCCTCCCTGCATATTTCACAATGTGGCATAATTCCAGTTAATTTGATAACTTGGCTAACTTGGACAATTCTATTTTCTGGAAGAACAGCATATGCCTCTACGGCAAAGCAACATAAAAATTCTCTCTTTATTCCAACCACTCCTCTTATCTTTGGAAGTCAGAAAACCCTCAAAGCTGTCATAGTAGATGACAACTAGAGAAGACTGAGTTCATCCATTAACTGGGCAAGCAAATGTCTTAAAATTTTTGTGCTACTTTTTTAATTGAAATTTCTTTTCAAAATATGGCATTTGTGGTTTCTCTGGTGTGCAACTAGTACTAAAAATTTGTTTAAAAATTATTAGGATATGAAATCCACCATAGCCTGTATGAGTCATTGACAATTCCATCAAAAAGTAATATGGTGGTTTTGCATTTATAAATATTTTAATTTTCTTTTTTCTACAAATCTTGGATGATTTGCTAATAATAGATTAAAAACTTGTCAGGGATGAAAATAATCCAGGTGCTTTACAGAATTCAGAACATGCCAGCTTTTTCACAGAAATCCATCTTCTCTCTGGCTTCATAGTAAATATCATCCCTATTTAGAGCACTATTTTCTACTGAAGAAGTTCTTTGTTCTCTTACGTATAACTGCTACCTAGAATCAAAATGCAACCAACCTGTAAACAAAAATGACATATTTTTTCATACTATGAATTGCGCTCTTGGTTTGTTGTAATGATAATAGCATGACAAGAGGAGGTCTTGAGCAGCACTTCTGGCTCTTCTACTGGGAAGAGAATAGTTAGCCTGCAGTATTCAGATGTATCTCATACGTCATAAGAATCAACTTGAATCAGTTATTGGGGAAAAAAAGAAACATGTAAGTTTTGTTGGGTTTGGGGAAGGACTAATGGCATGTTTGCTTCTATGAACACAGAGAACAATTAAATTTGGAAGTTTATCCAGTAGGTGAAGTTTATCCAGTAGGAAGAGACTTACATCTGAATAAAGCACTGTCATAGACCTCTCAGAACCCAGCTATAAAATGCCAACGAAGACTAACTCCCCCACACTGTATCAATTTCACCCTGAAAAAAACCCAGGGATCTTAAGTGCAGTATTATTCTGTAAAATTCTACTCAGATTGCAACAAGAAGCAAAGTACCTCCTATTCAAATGTGTATCTGTATACTAGAAAATGCTCAGCTGAAATGAAAATGGGAAAGAAAAAGTATTATACAAACCAAAAGGCTAACTGTGCAGCCAATCTTTTTGCCATCCACTTCTCCCATTTTCATGCAGTCCCTAAAACAGAAAGTAATGAAAGTCAAAAGGAATTATGGTTATCCTCTTACAGTGAAGCACACCTCAGAAAGCAGACATATTTGACTTGGCAAGCTGACTGAAATTATGCTGCCCAAAGGCATTTGGGTGAATAGCTAACCCAAGTAGGTAAGGGATTTCATGCCTCCTTTTCTAGTACACTGAATACCTCAATTTTCCAGAAAGTAATTTTTTTTTTTTCTGGTTCTGTCATTGATTTGCTAGGAGACTTCTGGTGAGCATTTGGTTTCTTCACATTTTGTGCTCAAGTCATGCCAGCAGAAGCCAGCACGGCTGCCAGAAGAGGCAGTCCTGCCCCCTTCCTGCTCTCAGACACTTGCTCCCAGTCCTGCACTGCTGCTTGCAAAAAACTCAGGAAGAGATACAGGTTAGGCAGTATCGTTTTCTGGGTTAGTTTTTGTCCATGCCTGTCAGATCACCACAGTGCAACACAAACACTTGTGTCAGCACATGGAAAAGGGTGATGTGAATGAGCAGGGATAAGATTTCTTTCTTCAGAGGCAGTGTACACCTAAAGTGGTCATGGAATCACAGCATTAGTCCTCCTCTGGAAAAACAGAATGACACTGATCTCCTCTGTAAAATGATCCAAGATCCACCAGATTTTCCTCAGCAGAACTTCTATAACAAACACAATTTAATGTTTGGGGAAACAACAGATCTGGCCCTGAAAGCAAAAGGTAAAATGGAACCCTGAAAGCAAAAGGTAAAATGGAACCATGTAGAGTTTATTATCAGACAGGGAAAAATAGCCAGTATAACCATGCTGAAGTAAAAGAAAAACAGGGAGACATTACCATGTAGTTGCTAAAAGAAATCAAACATAATTAAAAAAAATTCTTGTATACATGAGCTAAACAAGTGTCCCAAATATTCTCATAACTACCAGTACACCATTATTTTGAAAGACTGAGAGTCCTAGAGGTTGTAATGCCACTGATCCCTGAAGAAGAATAGCACTGCCAGGTTTCTAGAAATTTAGAGTTCAATCTCTTTGTTGATGAAATAGCTTTCCTTCAAATTGTCAGTGATGATAGCAAGTGGAGTACTAGGTCTCACCATGTGTCCCTATGGAATCAGGGAGAAAACCTTACATGTAAACTCTAGAAAATGCTACAGTCGATGACAATAAGGAGGACTAAGTTGAAATCTGAAGCCTTTATACAGGCTTACAACCGACTGAGGAAATTGCTTTTAGTATCACACTCCTGAAAGGAGTGCCTCTTATTTCTCTCTCCTTTGTTCGTGTGGTACAGTCACATGTGAGGTGTTCACCAAGAGATCGTATCTTTGTATACATACTTACTGTGCCAGCTGACACTGCAACTAAGCATGATTGACATAGTGATAAGAGTTTTACATACTGTGTAAAACAACTGTCAGGTGATTAGTACTGAGCTTTGTGTTGTCAGACAGACTTGAGTCACTAAACTACTGCCAAAAGTTACTATATTCCCTGATAGGAAACTCATGCACGCCACTGGATTTTTACACCATGGGGAGACTCTGTGGTTGTTTTCATGCTGCTTGTTGCATTTTCCTGACTGCTTTGACTAAGCAACTGCTGTCAGAGATCTTGAGCACTTACATCTGATGTATCCATGTATGCATGTGCAGTCACTGTTTGAGCAAGATAGCCATATTTGTCTCCTAATATTTCAAAGAGGACAACCTTACTTCTAAATTGTGATAATCACTCACCTGTAGTCCAGTAGCCTCTCCATGAGGCGAGTCACAGTGGCGATTAATGAAACGCCACTTTCCCTCCATGTTTCCCGCTCAATTTTCTTCAGCAGACTGAAAAAAAAAGACAGAAAAATTCCACTGTTTATTTTTGACTGTTACTATGACAACCTATCTGCTTTTACCAGCACCTTAATACCTTAGCAGTATCTTTGACAGTTACATTTTCTTTCACAAACACCCTCCCAAGAAGCACAATTTGCAAACAATGTCTTACCTAGGATAAGGACCAAAAAGTGGAATTCTAGTCCAGGAAGCATTGACAAAACAAATGATTTTCATATTAGCTGCATAAGGTTAAAATATATCAAGTACCTAATTTTCATAATATATTAATATCCCAAAGACTTAACACAACTCTTTCATAAAATTTATATATTCATTTCATGTTGATACATCAAAAAAGGGGAAATTTCAAGATGTTCCTAGAAAAGTATATTTATTGGCTCAATATACCTTCGCAATGAGACCTCAAATTTTTACAAAAAGTCCTCTCTTCTCTAATATTTCAGTATGCATGAAATTTAGGAATAGGGGAGGGATTTCAATAAGGTGATTCCCCCTCTTCACTCAGTATTTCTTTCTGAGAACATACTATCATGTACATGTACAATTCCATTAGCTTAAAGTGTCATAAGATTACTAAAAGCTGTTGTGTTGAGTTCTTACACTGATGCAAACATAGATTACACACTGAAATGGAAAGATTTCAAAACGGTGTTGTAAGTGGAGCTGTCAGTAAAACTACACTTAATATAATTTATTTATTATTCTTAATAAAATTCTGTTACGAGCTTCTGATTTTCAGTGCTTGAGTTTATCAAATATTAATCATTTAGGCATGAATTTCCCACATTTCCTCTCTAAGAATGAGCATGGAAATATTTATCTTCAGAGCGTGTTACTTTTAAGCTTTGGTGCAGGAGCAAAAACAGATGACACATCCAAGGAAATATTTCAACAGTCTCTCTGAAAATGCCCTCAGGTATGGTTTATTTAGGAGCCTCCAAAAATTGCCTCATCCATACACTTAGAGCTTTCAGAGAGTTGTTAATGGCATCTCCGAGCCTTCTGCATGCAGTGGGCAAGCTGTCAGCTCCACTGACCTTCATCTACACTGAGCATGCTCAGTCCCATAAAACTCCTACGCCCAAATTTCACCAAACATATAACGGTGCCCAGTAGCTCCTACATGCCAACTGCACTAGCTATACACTCCAGCTCTGTTCAGCTTCTTACATACCTGGGGATGTCACAGATGCAGTTCTCCAAACAAATTTGACCTAAATGAATCTGTGCTCTACTGGAAGTGAGGAGGAAATACTGATTTTCATTCTAATATGGTTCTTAAATGCACTTCTTCTCTTTAGAAGGGAATTAGATGTCCTTCCTTCACATTCAGACACTGGCTATATGTCATTGCTAGCAGACAGATGGCAACACCATCCTTAACCAGAAAAGGCTGAAGCACTGAGCCGGCATCTCTGTTTTTCACACAGAATACATAGCTACCTTAAATCACTTTTGAACACCTTATGTTCCTTACAGACAAGTTTTTGCGTCTAACAAGAAATAAAAGTAGAGCCTGTTACATTATTAAGCCTTGATTACTGCAGTGATTTTTCTTTTCTGTTTCCTTTCACCCCTGTGTTAAAAATTAACATTTCAACCTAAATTCATCAAAATAATAACCTATAGTTCTTCCAGAAAAACAGCAGAAGTGTGACTTTTAAAACAGATTGTTTGCATCTGCATTTGACTTATGCATTTTCTTTAAATATGTATTGGCATATTCATTATAAACATACAATTTCTAACAATGGGTTGTGTAGGTACATTCAAAGTACTTATTCAAACTGACATCAATGTCGTCAGTTGAACAAATTTATGGCTTGTCTTCTGATGCATGCCTCCCTCTCTCCCCCACACATCTTCCACCAGAATGCACAAAACAAACACTCAGAATGAAAAAGCTAGTCAAATATACCCCTTGGGTTCCTCATGGCTATATCTAGGTAGAACTGAATCTCTGTTCTTACAGGTCCCAAAGCATAGCCAAGATGTTATTATGTTCTACAAAGCACTAAGAGGGATAAACAACACAGGAGAAATGCAGTAATTGTTTCCAGGGGGAAAAAAAAGCAATTAACGTGGGAGTTGAGCGATTTAAATTAATTTTTCAATTCAGACAAAATAAACAGCAAGTACAACAAAACTTGAAAGCACCCACAGCAGTTAACAGACTGTATCTAAAGTAGGTATGTGCATCCCCTTGGCTCCCAGCTGTACCTATCAAAGGTTACCATTGCTAATTTTCAGAAAGATAGGTAATATTGTAGCATTTGCTCTCATTAAAGACTAAAAACCACTGCTTGCTGCAAAACTGTATTACTATTTCACAGTCCACTCTAATATTGCTTAAATTACCCATGGAAGAAATAAAAGAAGTCCAACACCAAAAATCTCAGGCTGACCCCATCTCTTGCATTCATCTCCCTAAACTGTGCATCTGATTTTCATAACTTTCCTTCACATACCCTAGAACACTGTCATCCTCCATTTTAGATTAGTATCTTCTACAAGTTCTCTTGAGGAGTTCATCCAACTTAGAAAAAACTAATGATAAATACTACTATTTTTGTAAGCTGGGAGCGAACTTGAGCAGTTATTCTGAAATTTCCCAAAGAGTTTAGTTTTAACTTCTGCTATACCATGACAGAAACAACAAGTATACTGATGCTGTGAGACAATTTGCAATTTAAATTACTATGACTATGTTTTCAGCATTTAGATTTATAAAAGGCTCAACATTTTTTACTGGTTTTCACTAGTTTAACATCAATCAGTTTAAATAAAACTCAAAACCATAAAAAATTATAAATTATATTTCATACTAATCTGCTTTTTTACAGATTTTAAGTTATTTCAGTGATAGGCACACTGATGTATTTTGCACAAGAGAATGCCTTTAGACTTCATTTTATAATTAAAGCTTTTTCCTTAATGACTTAATTTTGCAGTTAGAATACTGTTTTACTAGACAATGAAATCAACATACCTTTTATTATCTTTACTCATATTATGAAAATGTCATGAATAATTACGAGAAAGTTCTGCTTCAGCATACTGTACTGTTGTTTTCCATTATTCATTCAATTTCATAATATTCTGCCTAATCTCTCCACCCACTTTTGCTTCTGTGTATGATAAATTTTTAGGAACTCTCTTTTTTTCAACTCAGTATAATTATAGATTATAAGGTGTTTGCTATTCACAGACACCGAGACCTGAATGTTCTTCAAGCAAAGACAAGAAAGCTAAAAATAATAAAGAAGAAGCAATGGTTAAGAAACCATATAAACTAAAAAAGATCATGTATTTAATAGTACTGAAGAAAACACAGCCACTTGGAATCCTGAAGATGAACAATACATCTCCTACTAAAATAAACACACCAGAAATAAGTGAAATCTTGCACTTTGGTGGAATTGAGTTCCAAAGAACAATAGAGACAGAGTTCAGTTAGTTATTTTGTACCTGTACTCTGTGACAATAATTTACTTCAGTCACTGGGATAACTCGTGGGCAACTTCAGGGACTTCAACACTATAATTAGCTTTTTCTATTAGACTGAAGTGACATGCCATTTATTAAAAAATACTAAAAACTTAACCAGTAATGTATAAAAATAATCTTATCAGAATAAACAAAATTGTTTACAGAAAAGAAGAAATCAACAAGTGACATTACTGAGAGGAGTAAAAGTTTCTGGCAATAAACGCTTTTTGTTCAATTCTCATGACCAGTTTTCAAAATGCTCTATCTAAGCTCTACCTACACCCTATGCAATTATGAAGCATTTCTTGCTTTTCTGATTTTAAAATTAGTAGGTAATGTTCTGTGATATAACAGATTTAGCCTTTCCCAATTATAGATGTATGCAAGAAGTACTGCCAGACTTTACAGATGCTATACAACACCATGAAATGTTTTATTCTTCATATTTTAACAAAAAAAAAAAAAAAAAGGAAAAAAATGAGATTCACAATTGGTTTTAGCATTATTTCTGTATCAGCATCTGATACAACCAACTGAACTCAAGGAATTAGTGTAAGATAAACACATTACTCACATACTGTTGAAGAGCTCTCGGTACGTTTCGTCACCTTTACCTTCTGACATTAGGCTGTCCAGTTTGTCAATCAGCTTTGCTTCCACCTGCAACATATAAATGTGGTGTAAACAGCTTCTTTTTCCTTTAATGAGATTAGAGAAAGTGGAGGGAAGATCTGGTTTTATGTAAGGGACTTTGCTAAATGCATATTTTAGAATTATTGGTCAATCATGTGATAAGTCACTTCATCTCTTAGAAGCTGTTATCATTCCCAAGGTTTGTGAGGCTTTCTCTTTTTTTTTCGGTGATTTTTTTTTTTTTTTTTTGTGGGAGGGAGCTAATTTAAATTGAGCAACATGACTTTAAAACTACAGGCTGAGTAACATTTGCTGCTGCTAAGGCAGCTATCTATTTATGGAGTCAGAGGAAAAGCACACAGCCCAAATAAATTGCCTGAATTCTCATTGCAGGGCTGTAAGCACAAGCTATTTTTCTAGACTTAAGCAAAAATTTCATCTTTTCTGACCTGCACCCCATTCTTTATAAATTAATATTTATAAATGTCTGTACTGTTCAGAATACTTGGGAGCTCAGACTTACTTTCCCAACCCTCCTTATCTGCCAGTTTATTTGGTTAGAGACCAAATTTGCTGGATTTACATATTAGCTACCGAAGAATCTTAAAGTAAATATCTGGTGGCTAATGACTCCCTCAATGAATATTTTTAAGTGTATTGATTATAAAAAAATATAGAGGTGATGCTACACCTCCTTTTTATCAATAATACATTAACCACCACAAATCTAGGGGAGAAACCAAGCTGTTGTCATGATATATTATTAGAGAATAAATCTAAGACAATTTACACTTAAACGTAAGGTGAAAACGTAGAGAAGCAGAATAAGAGGATTTTTTTACCTTCTCACTTCTTAGTAACATTTCTATGGTAATTTTTAAGGATAAACTTATATATTGATAACAAAAACCGACCTACTTACATTGCATGCACTCCTCCTTTCTTAATAGTTTGTTTTTTGTTTCAGATACAGCTCCCACCCAAAGCGGTATGATTGCCTGAGAGTAATTAAAATACTTCTGCTTCCTTCATTTTGAAGCAGCAGGAAGGAGGGCACTGAAAAATGGTTTGAGGAAATCTGAAAGAACTGAGTGGGAGCTGCAGGAGCAGATGGCACACTTGGTCGTTCCTTCCTAGCCCATTAAGAAAGTGTTTGAGCAACAAGAATACTTGGATCCTTACAGAAGGACATTCCTCAGAAAGACTATCTGATCTTCTCTCATAGTAACTGAAAGGGAAGCCAGCTGAATCCTACCTGACTATTCGTCTGTAATACTGTAAAGCAGAAGTGAAAAATCACCACAAATAACCTGTTGAAAATAACTCAAGTTTTGTTCTTCACTTCAGTAGGTCATGGATTTTATTCCTCATCTTACATTACTAACACGATAGTATTAACTGTACAATCTTACTAGTCCTGCAGACAGTAGAAAGGCAAACCCTTGTAATCCCTCTCCAACAGGTATAAGTGTGATTACCTTCTCCACCTTGAACCACCACTGGAACTCCAGGTAAAAGTTCCCTAGGACTCTCTGAAGTGCTTGAATTTCATTTCTGTTTTAAAAACAGCTTCCCACAAAGTACCTGTTTAAAGTTGCCACTTCGCCTTTGCTCCCAGTCCATCATGTCATGGAAAATGGGAATCATTACATTCCTCAGGTCTGGCTGAGGAATCAAGGTCACTTCCAGGAAGGGGCCAATCAATGCTGGAATAAAGTGAAGCTTGTGTTCCCCTAAAATGAAAATGAACATGAACTTGGATGTGGATTGAGTGTCCTGTCAGTTATGAAGCAACGCAAATACTATCTGAAGAATGAAAAAAATAGCACTCTAAATGTCTATAGTTTTTTTTTTAATCTCATGTCCATTACAGCATGGGTTATTTCTTAAGCCCAAAAAGTGAAAGCTGTAGATAATACAAGAATATAAGACCAAAATAATTTATCAGATTTTATTATGCAATATTGAGTTCAGAAGTCACAGTGGGTTAGCTGTATCCCAAGTTAGTCCTCCAGAAGGAGAACAAAGACAAAGTACTCTCTGGGCATTTCATTTATATTTCACAGTAATGGTTTGGTTCATAAGCTCTACATCCTTGTGTTTACTAAATGGTCAACTGTCTGATATTCTGTGCTCATGAAAAAGAAGCAAGTACTTTTTGATTTTTATCTATCTTTAATTTTGGGAGTATAGAAATGGAAATATGTGTTTCAAATGCAGGAAATGGAAGATATGACTCAGCTGTTCTCAAAACAAGTACTTTTAAAATCAGTGCTAAACATCTTCCATTATCTCACCATGTTCCGCTTAACAGAAAACTAAGTTCTTATCAGAAAAGCTAGAAATGGCATACAGTAAAGACTGCCAATTCAGTTTCATTTTTCCACATTTCTGATATCTTCAAAATAGAGTGATTATGAATCAGGATGCGTTGATTTTCCAAGCTGGGAGTTAATTTACATCCAGCCTACCTCTTGGGAGAGCTTGCTGCTCTGTTCAGTGTCTGTGTTTGTGCAAAGGAAAACAAGAATTCCCTTTTGTGGAAATATCCTAGGATGCATATCCATAAGATAGCAAGGTGGCTGTACTAGGATCAAGGCTTTCAATTACTCTTACTGCTACAAGAACTGTAAAGTGCTGACTAGTATAACACCAATAATAATAAATATCCTGACTATAGTATTTAATTGGACACATTACAGATGAGCTCCATACTGTACCCCACAAAACTCACCCCTACTGAAAGGTATCATTTGCCTGAATGTCATATTTCTGTTCAGCAGAAAACAATGTGAGTGAGGAGATGATGCATGCAGGTGCACCTGAAGAAAGGAGATGGGACCCAGGAGTGGATCCTTGATATACCAGTTTAGAAATACCCATCATGTATCCACATAACTTAGAGGGATGCCTTAGAGTGAGTAAGCAATACTAAATACTGTAAATAAGTAAAATATGCTACATATCATATGCTAACAAGATATCAATAAGCAAATATTTCTTATTTTGAACATGTCTCTCTAGCACAGGCTCATCAGAAAGACCACTTTTTAACAACTACATATCTTGCTGGGAAAAAGATTTATAGAATTGAGATGACAGTATCCCAGAAACCACAGATGACAGTCACCATAGCTTTAATAAGCCCTTTAATGAAATGAACTATTGAATAACTGAAACATAAAGATGATAAATATAGTGTCCAAATCTTCTACTCACTTCTGATTTTTTCCCAAACAACATTCAATTGCATTTCTCTGATGCTCATACTTACAAACAGTTTGTACAGTTACTGCTTAAAAATATAAAAATGTTCCTAAGTTTATATCCAAGCAAGTATTTTTTCTGTGTTGTCCAATGTATCATTTATACATTAGTCACTGATTTGTTTATGCCTTTACATTTTAGTGCAACTAGGGCTTCAGAGAAGACTTGATGCAAATTCAGCATCTCAGGAGAGCTTCAGAATTAATAGATGTCTTTTCCTTAAATTGTTTGGCAACAGGACTAAAATTAAGAACATAAGTATATTTCAAGGCATAATAATTTTGCCCCAAAAGAGTAGTACTTTCTTTCTTAATTTTCTCTGATGGTATTCTCTGTGAAGAAATAGGGATAGTTCAGATACAGTACCAAGGCTTAGGAAGCTGAGTTTCGCTATAAAGAAGATGACAAGCTTTTTCATAAACTTGAATCAAGACTTCATGTGAATTTAATTATCAACAACTCCTCTATCACTGGGATTTGTATTTAATAGGTGAGGAAATAATTATTGTTCTTCATTTTATGAGCTCCCAATGATGTGTTTAATTACTTACCTAAATTTTGCCACATACTGAAGATTTCACATCCCATTGTTACCCGCATGTCACCATATCTGCAATGTATTATAAAATAAAGGAAAACAGTGAAAGATAATTCAAGAAAATCAACTTCATTTGCCATTCTGTGACATTGTTAAATGAAATGTCTCAATTGTAGTCCATAAAAAAATACTTTAAAAGTGATGATTTTTTCTCTTTTCATTGTACCTGGCTAAAAGCTGATTCCTAAACCCAGGTTTATTTGAAATATTGTCCAAATGCTATGCTATACATCAGTAACACAGCTGTGAAGCAAAACCTATTTTTTGCAGTAATACATTTTAGGGGTCTCTCCTAGTTTTGCTCTAGCTTAACGAAATATGATTAATTCATACAGACAACAGTGCAGTGCCTGGCAGAAACACCTGAACAAGTGTGAGTCGACTTATGCATGAACTGGCAATGAGTGCTGGCACTGCTACAACATGGCTATTTTGCTCACAGTATCTGAATCAATTCAGGCACTTGCATGAAGGCTATCAGCTCTGAAGACTTACAGAAAGGGTGAGAACCAACTCTCATCCTAGTCAACAGACGTACTCTTACATTATCTTTTTGGTGGGCCCTTTTGCAACCTCTCACTTCTTACATTTTGAAGTTTTTGATCTATGACAATTTTCTGGACGCTGACAGCAATACTTACTTCTCTAAAACCTTTTTCTTCTTGGAAGGTGTGAACATCTCCAGTTGCAGACATAGCTGGTTTATAAAAATGACAGCAAGAAAAAAGTAGGAATCCCATATCTACAATAAATATATGGCATTTGGTTATTTCCTTTTCTCAGTACCACAATTTGTGATAATTCAAGATGCAAATTTTCAAATCATAACACTTTAGTGTCAACTAATAAATTACTCTAATTGGTTTTGACTAGATTTCTTCACATCCAAAAATGCTTTTCACCAACCCTAAAATGTTCAGCATAAGTACATCTTTTTTATACATCCCAAATCTCTTAAAGGTAAAGGTTTCAGAGTTACAGATTGGGGTTTTTCATCCCTTCAAGTCAGAAAACCATACCTTTTAAATTTGCTATATTTAAATATGAAACTACCATGATGTTAAGTCCAAAAACAAAAAAATTCTGACACGTCAAAACTATCACATAACAGAACTGACATTCTCTGTCCATCACACTTTGTAATACTATTTGCAAGTCTCACTTGCTGCAGCCTTCACTGGACAAAACCAAAGCGAGGTTTTCCTAACATATGGTAAATATAAAGGTATTTTATGCATATGCTTTTATGAGTCTCTGAACTTGTGGAACTTCATAAAGAATAGGGTTCCTCGTGGCCAGTTGTGTCAAATACATAAATCTGCATTCCTGCCAATCTATCTAACATGTGCCTGGATTTTCAGAGTAGCATCCACAACCCTGCCATAAGTCAACAGGAGCTCACTGTCTTTTCTAGGAAGGAATATCTGCACTTTTTATGATGCAGCAATTGGACTAATGTTTCTTGGGTGGGCAGGATATTCATTCAGGTTTCCATGGGAATGGGTCTTTACAGATACATTCCTAGATCTCCTCATCTGAATCCTAAAAGCATAATCTGTAATTCACAGTCTATCATGGGTGCCATATCTCACTATATGAGGCACTCACTAACATCTTTAACTCCATTCACCATGAAGTGTCATAATTTTCTAATTTTAATTATGCAACATGTTAATAGGTCTTGAGAAAAATTACAGAATGCAAATCTACATTTTTGATAAATTTGCACTGATTAAAAATGGAATATTTTTCTTTCTGTATTAATCAAAAAATAACAAATAACTAAATTTGGTTTAATGACCAAAACAATTGCTATGCAAAAATCCTGAATAAGTAGTCTAACATAGAGGCTGAAATAACAAAATGAAAAATAAGAAGAAACTAAAAAACCTCACAGAACTCATAGTTTTTAAGACAATTCTGTATTTAAGAAAAAACTTAATTTCTGAGCACCTGAAATTGCTGATTTAGTACATATTTAAGCTGTTTATATGTTGGAGGTAAGTTAAATAACCACCAAGTCACAGGATGATGTAGTAGCTACCGTATCTCTTATTTACTCTACCTTATAATCAAAGTTTTCATTTAAGAAGTTTTTACGAAGGGCATCCGAAAGGTACAACACTGTAGTAATGATCACACTGGGAAGAAAAGAATGAAAAAGACAGGAGTTTTCAATAAGTAGAAATTCATATTTAATACTCAAAGCCAGACAATTTTCCAATGAAGAAACGATTTAACATGTCTGACAGCATTAAATACCACATTTTCAACATATACAAATATCTGACTACTAACAGCACCTATTGACAGAGAATATGCACATCAAGAAAAAGATAATAAAAGTGTGCTTTTGTCTGAAAACAGAATTCTATATAGAAGAATATAATTGATCAAGGCAAATAATCAATTTTGTTCTGCAAATAATGCTGATAGCAGACTTAATACACATTTTGTCCTAATAGCATTAATACATATAGTTGTGCAATTTGCTTTCAGCTTTCTTTGCACTGAAAATGTGTGCATATAGATTATAAACATAAAGTATCTGGCAATAACCAGTACTCAAAATTCAATTTGTCCACAGCTCTATGGACAGAGTCTTTTTAGTGGCAACAGATAAACACAAAACTGTATGGGCTCTGAGAGAAAGATCTACTTCTAAAGATCTCTGTGATGTATGTTGTAAGCAGTCATACACTGTCCGACACTGACACCTTCCTGGATTATAATAATCTATCTTAAATAAATATGTACAACCAAGATCCTTTAACAGTGCTTGACACCAGCGGCCAGTGACAGCTTTGTTCACAGTAGCAACCAACTTTGGTAATGTACAGAAATAGAACACCCTTAAAGATTATTTCAATATACCTTATTTCAGTTAGTCAACCCTTAAGCTAACCTCTGCAACACTCTTGTCTATCAACATATTTAGTCAAACCAAAAATCCATATAAAGCACTAAATTTTTTTTGAAAGTAGTCAGCAGTGGATGGTTATGGGGGAGAAAAAAAAGATAAACACAGAATGATCTTTCTGTTGTTCTAGTCATGTATTTTACAACAAGCAACTGTTTAATAGTCTTCTGAGAAAAAGGTTATAACTACACACTTATTTTAATTATCATCTGTCTACTATTATTACATCTAGTTTGTCTTTGAACATAGTTCTTGACCTGTATGCTGTTACAATGCTAAAATTTTTTATTTTTCCATACTTTGGACTTCTTTTCTTTTTTTACTGTTTTTTGCAATGCATTCAGGAAGAAAAAAAAATAATTACAGCAAAATATATATTTTAAGGCTATTATAGTTTTCATCTTCACAACACTGAAGAATTACATGTTAGCCAACCCACCTAGGAGACAAATTATATTTTTCTTCTGGCACTTTTTAACTGTTCACATTCATAAATAAAAAATGGTTATATATAATTTAGGCATATTAGTAGTTCAAATGTTTCCTTCTGACACTCTGCTTTAAAATTACTGTCCCTGCCAAACTTTACCTTCTGGTTTGGTGTGCCTGAACCTGTAACAGCCAGTCCTGAGATTGTTTTTAGAACACTGCTGGAGCCTCAAGTTTCATTTGTTCCTACTCCATTGCTCAAGAGTCACTTTCATACATACAATTTTCTCAATAATTGTAGCTTTTCTATGCAAGTAATGTTCCGTTTTTAGAACTCATCTGTATAGGTTACCCCACTTTTTCCCCTGTGGGGAGTTACAGCCTGTGTAAAGCCCTCACTGTTGAACATGGAAGGCAAAGTGAAACATTAGCAAAATGCAGTATAGGCAAAACTAATAACCAAGGTATGGATAAGAGCCCTGTCATTCTTGCTGTTGTGTATGATTTAACTTACAGTCTATATATTTCACAAAATGGAAATAGTTTGCGCATTTCAGGAAGATGTTCTGATACAAAAGGTCAGTTCGTCAGAACTATTGCTATATAAAATTCCAATCTAAAACCAAAATAATAAAACCCTGAAAAATTTTACTCAAGAAAAAATTCCACAAGATCCATAACCATACTGCCAAGTTTACATTACATAGTTCTATTTATGTCTGAGACAATTTCTTGCTACATTCCTTCCATGGCAGGTGAAACTGAAGAGAAAAATCTGCTTCAATTGTTACAAAAGGGTAAATAAAGTAGAAATCTTAAATGCAAGTTTTAGCATATTTTTTGAAGAATTTTCCTGAGATAACAGAATAGTTGCAATGCAAGTATTTATTGCTATAGGGAATGCAGCTTGAGTTTTATTTATTTGGTAAGCCAAAGGTACAATATGGATTAGTTATAAAATGTGGGTCTGTAGCGTGAGAGTGTATATGTTGTAGAAAAAAATCTCAAAACATCAGATTGGACATAGAAAGATGAAGACATTGGTTTTGACCCACAATCTGTTATTCTGAATCTACAACAATCTAAAATCAGGTAGAACAAAAAACAAGCTAAGGTTTGGGGTGCTCTTTCCTCTTTTCATACCAATAATGTTAGTTCTATTAAAAAAAAAAGCAAAAATGCACAAAGCAGAGACAGCAGCCAGAGGGAAAGCTGCCTGATCTGGTACAGTACTCACATTCCAAGTTGCTTCCCAGCCAACAATTTCCAAACAACAACATTTATTTGAAATCCATTTGCATATCAAACTATAAACCACCGAGTTTGTGACAAGACTTGCTTTTTTTCTTCTTACCACCTGCCACATATTTGTTCAGAATCACTGATGGTTTTGCAGGAGAAAATCCTCTGCCTTTAGCTGCTAAATTATTCTGCGCTCATACACAGGATGCTAACCTAAGGTTGATGGAATTGTTGATGGAATAGCTTTTCCATCAAATTTTCAGAGCAAACCTTTCTGAAATAAGCTGTTTCAAAAATCCAGAAGTTCAACAACTGTTTACTGCCTAGGCTGTGCTCCGGCAACTTGGCTTTTGGCTGGGCAGCCAATGGTAGAAAACAAAAGTTTTCCTTTTCCATGCTGATACAGGACAAATATATAATATGAGCTTCTGATTCTATCCTTTGTTAGACAGAAAGAGTCATCCAGAGCAAAATCTTCCTGAACACAGAGATGTTTGAACAGAAAAAAGTTTCTTTCGTATTTCATAAAGAAATGAAATAAATCTCGAACCACTTGTAAGTGTATGTATCTATTGTTATATGTTTATAAACTTATTCATACATGCATACCTATGTATATGTATGCTTTTTATGACAGACTGAATGTCAGGTTCAGCTGTTAGCAACATTTTGTATTACATAAAAGCAAAAATGTTGTGAGCAACACTGTGTATTACATAAAAGCAAGAATTTTTGTTCATTGTAGGAGTCTCAGACTCCCACTCCACGGGAGCTAACAGGATTTTTCAAAGCAGCCATAATGATGAAACTAATGCTAATTCGATGCCTTCCTTTACTGTGTATTCAATTTCAGTTACTTTTAAAAAATTAATAATGATGTATTTAATTCATTACTTAATTTGATAATCAAAAGGATTCTCTGCTTAAAGTTGCTATGTCCAACTTTCAGTATATACATTTGGAATTTTAGTGTAAGCAACATACTATGTAAACCTTATTTTACAGATCAATTATTTTACTATTCATAAATCCATTTTGTATGCTTATAAAATTCAAGCTGAGGATTGGATGACCTAGTATCTCTACCATTCATCAAAATGCTAAAGGATATACATAGTTAATTATGCAGAGATCTTGAAAATTAAAGCTCCTTGCACACCAAGAGCAGCAGAAAATTAGTTCTTTGTTCAATAATACATAGGTATAGTATGTATGAATATCAAATCTTTGCTCAGCAAGAAATAGAAACTCCTTTGCTCTCCAACTGCCTTCTCAATTGATAATGACACATGACATACCTGGAGTTTAGCTGAGTCTGATAGATGCTCTCAAAAAGATGCCAGACAATTGAAGTGTTAGACAAGTCATTCTTTTCCTAACCTTAGGGTAACTATAGCAAATGACCATTACACAGTGATTTCCAATTGACAGGGACACTGTGAAGGCCTTCTCCAGAAGCTTCAATTTCAGTCAGGCATATTTTATTACAAAATTTTTTATTTCTCTCTGGTACTAGGCAACTGATTCAGACATCTTCCTATATCACATCGTGGTCCTTTGCAGTTACAAGTAGAAGCTTTGCTTAGAGGGCCAGCAAGCTAGCTTACTACCTACTTGATGCAGAAAGAAAGTCTATCCCTATAATGAAAGGAATTAAAATTATATTTCCTGTAGTATACATAAAACCATATTTTGTCACTCAGTAGTAACATCCAGGTGAGAGATATCAGATAACCGTAAGTAATGATTTTGCTTTGCTGCATGTATGCTGATTATCTCACAACAGATAGTACATGGTTATGAAGCTTTAAACAGTTATTTCTGTCTCATGACTTGACTGCTAGAAACTAATATACATTAAGGAATTTTTGCATGTTCTTCTCTTTCCATTACAGAACACAAATCAAAAAAATCTATTTCTCTCCTTTGGTGCTAAGTCTGCCTTTTTAAATGTTACTTTATTTCTCAGATTTTTAAAGTCAATTGGTAGTTCATAATGCTAGCCATTAATACTTTTTCATGTTGAGCATCAGAACACTCAGGATTATAGATCACATGTGTCTTCATGAAGCATCTTAATTTCTCAATAGATACAGATTTGCTTTCTTGAGCTCACAGTGTCTCCTGCTTTGATTTTTTTTTACCCCAGACAGCATTCAAGTACCAGATGCTACAGAATTTCTGAAAACACTGCAATGAGAAAAAAACCCCAACAACCTAGAAACCAAGGGGCAGTAATATTTTTATATGGAAATATTGTATACTGTAAAAATTATGGCATTGTAGACACCTAAAAATCTTTCAGGTAATTGCAGTTCTGCATATACAAATAAGATGAAAAAAAAGAATTTCTCCTCCCCCCTCCCAGAAAAGCTTATTACCTGATTATATCCCTGCTAAGACTCATTTCTTCCCTAGGCTCAGACAGACTAAATCTCTCTTCCTGTAAATACCAGACAGTTTGAATTTTTATACCACTCTAGGGACAGGAGAGAGAAAAGTCAAGCTCTCAAGACAATCACAGCCTGCAGGTTAGCTACAGTCTCTTGGCTGTAAGGCCAGGCAGGTGAGAAGGCAACCATCAGGCATGGGAAACATGACAATTGTTTTACTCTTGAGAAGCAGGAGTTAGAAAAGACCCAGACTATTAATGGATTAGCTAGGTCTTTCTTTTAGACATGAATGGAGCAAGGAGTTCAAGAAGTTTTGCTTACAGTCCTGAAGAGTCTAAGATCATTGGAAGTGAAGCACGTGAAGGTCAGGAACAACACCTCACAGCCATTTCTCTCTGTGGGGCAGGCAGCACCCTAATTTTGCATCCTGCCTCTAGGCTCTTTCCTTTGCACTTAAAGATTCTGGGCTGGGACAATTCTAGCAAAGCTACTACTCTGACTCTGTGCTTCTGAACACCTTGAGGAAGCTGAAGGAAGGCAGCCACTGCCATTACAATGGAGGATATGAGTTAAACAATGAAGCTCCCACTCAGAAACAGCTCTGGAAAAACTAGTGCTCTGCAGCTGAGGAAAGAAGTGGGTTTTCCTTTCTGCTGCCTCAAAAAGGAATAGAATAGGAATATAGGAATAAATAAGGCTTCAGTTTTCACTACACATTAAAGCACACCTGGTCAACCCCGTTTTGTAGCAAACCAGCACTTTCTCCACAAAGGAATGAATGCCTAGCAGAGCAATCATTGGAAGCTGAATTGGTAAAGATATGCTTACATCCCACTTGCTGGCAGTAGTGCTTATGCAATTGTGTGTTACCAGGATCAGTTAGCTGATCTGGTTAGCTTCTTGTGGCCAATTCCCACCAGCAGTTATTGTCAGCTTCTGCTTATCTTCCTTGCCTGACAGAATTGGACATAGATCCTCTCTAGATGGTCAGAAACAACATGACATGGATTCATAAAAGGAGATGTGTGATAGTAACTAAAATATTGGTGAAGACAAATACTCATTTTGCAGAACTTGGTATTATCATCTGTACCATATATGAAGATCACCACCCAAGAAACATGTGCCAAGGTCGTTCCTAAATCTTAGTTCTGTACATGTCAGCTGTTGCAAAGCTATCTGCCAAGCCAGCTGTTTCTGGAATATATAACAATTTCTTACATTATATATTTAATCTAAAAGTTCCTATGCTTTTTCCCTCTTTCCCATGTTTCACAATTTATTTCCTAAGCACGATAATCGGATGCAGGCTGGTATCAGTCACATCTTATTTAATATCATACACAAAAATAATTATATCAATTCTTTAATTTGTAATTTTTTTCCCCCTGGAATTTGAATTTTGCAAGATTAGCAACACTAAGTGAAGTAATAAAAGTTAACAAAAAATGTTATTTTTTTTCAAGTCATGACAAAGTTTGGACAAATACTATTATGTTTGCATATCCACACACACACATAACAAACATAGATCGTGAACACAAGTGTGAAATTTAACTGTACCAGTAATATTGCTACTAGTAGTCAGTACAGCATCATGAATTTAAATTCTCCTTGGAGCCAGCAGGCACAATGCAGAATAAAACCCAATTTCAATCAGGCATTGCAATATGTATCATGAAATTAAAGTCAATACTACATTCTGGATTCCTAGGCCTGCCCAATACAACCCCCCTCCTCTGCTGACATTGGTGTTTCTGTAATTGCGTTGACTGTTCAGCTGGCTTATCTGATCTAAACCTAAGTCTGCAAAAAAGGATAGGTGGTGATATAGGTGAAGTAAAAGTCAATAGTTTCAGATCCGTTGTAATTACTTCTTAGAAATGCTGGGAACCTGTTTCTCTAAAAATAGGCCCGATGGAGAAAGAATGGCTGAAAGGCAGGTTACATCTGAAAGTCTTAATAAGCAGTTTAGAGCTCTGTATGAATGTTGCCTGTGCTGTACGTCATTTCTTGATTTGTGATTTTTAATTTGTGATTTTTCTGACAAACACTAAATGAACAAACATGCAAAACCATCATTAATGATATTACAGCTGATAATTTCTTCTTGAGAGCAAACAGATCTTTACCAACTCAGCATTTCAATAAACAGATTTGAAATGAAGTTCTGTTGAGACTTGTCATTTGGTACTTGGAAAACAAAGCTGTTGATGCTTAGCAGCTTCTTTCTGTAAAAGTGTTTCTGAATTTTCAGTTATATGTGCTTATTAAAATTCAGAACAAAAAGAGGTACGGATTAAATTATAAAAATTTGTAGTGTAAAAGAAGTCCAGAGATTTCAAATCTTATATTAAAAAATGAAAAATCACAGACAGCATTATAAAAGATACATTGAATTTTTATTACAAACATCATATAACTTTATTTTTACCATGATCTGTGCATACCACACATATTTTTTATTAATATTAAAAATGCCTTACTTGTTTGCAACCAAACGCATCACTGTCCAGTCTTTAGGAAACATCTCTGGTCGTATTAGTATCCGAAATACTGTGAAAATCTGCAGCAGGAAATCCTTTGGAAGGAAAAGAAGCAGTCATGTATCTTTGCTGCTTTAAAAAAGAGTGGTGAGCTTTAAAAATATTTTAATCAGAGAGAAAAACAATCATTATATAAATAGCAGAATTGCATTAATTCATTTATTTTCAACAAAGATACACACCTGAATGTTTTTCTTTTTTTTTTTTTTTTTTATTTTTTCCCAAGAAAGCTTCAAATAGTGATTTAATCCATTCTTCTTAAAAGGAGGAAAATAATACAATGTGCCATTTGATTGACAGCAATGTATAAGATAAATGTCAAAGATCCATTTGGTTTCCACCCATACACTTCCACAAACACGATCTCGAGAACAATTTGCAAATCAAAAAAGCACTTTACAAACACCAGAGAGTTCAGAATATCTCCTTAATCATGCCAGGTTTTCATCACTTTCAAGATTTATTCTAAAAGTGGCATTATTTGGTGGGAAAGAGAGAGAGTCTAAGGACAACTTCATCACTGAGTTGGCAAAGACCAGTGACTCCAGTAGTGATGCCCAGACCTCATAACAGGTATCCCAGCTGGCTGGCTGTGTGCAGGTCACCTAACTATTCTGCCTCTTTTGCTAAATCTGTGAAAACAGTCAACACATGTGAGCTACTCTGAATGCAGAAAGCACTGCTTGAAAGCTTTTAGCATTATCATCTCCTATGTCATTTAACTCACTAATAAATAAAAAACCTATTCCTCTCAGCATGTTTTTTTCAGTTTTTCCTTTCAGAAATAAAACTAACAACAAGGGTAGTAATTCTAATGGGCCACCTTGATTCTGCATAGTACTGCCAGTATTCTTTTAGTAAGAAAATGGAGCTTTTGACAACACAAAGAGCATATGGCAAGTGATATAAACACTCCTAACAGAATCAGTGCAGCACCTGACCTTGAAATGTTTGCTATTGATTCTGCCCACAACACTTGTAGAGAGTTAGCCTAAAACACAGATGAGATGAAGATACAGCCAAAGAATACCAAATAATTTTGAACACCAAAATACATTCTCAAGTGCATTTATTCAAGTGTACATGACAGGCATTGCACAACAGATGTCTTTCAGTAGAGAATCACTGTAAAGGGGGACGAATGCAGGCGTTGGGAAAGGCAGATGAGATCCCCACACTCACCCACCAGAGAAGATTACATAACAGAGACAACCTGTTTTCTGAGCACGTTGCCAAAAAATTATCTGTATTAAAGAGTATAAATGATACTTATTTCAGATAACATACAGTTTGAATGCAGGTGACCAGCTTTACAGATAAACAAATATCTCTACAAGCAACACATTTATTCCAGACCATTTTTCTACAGCTTTGCATCTTGTACCTAAATATCAACACTTCTGCTTGCCTTTTTGTTTTTGTTTGTTTGTTCGTTTGTTATTAGAGGTAAATTCCCCTTCTTGCAGCTCTGTGCCATAATCCCAACAATATGGCAATGCCCTGAATGTTTGCTGCATGTCATCTCACAATAAAATCCCAAATTCTTCCATATTCCATTTTTATTTTGTCTGTTGTCCAGATACAATATATGTTGTTGCTGCTGTTAGAGACCTAACTAACTGACTGCTGAACTGAAGAAGCCAAATGGCTGTTGTTGGGAAACCATGCAGTGATTTGAAGACTTAAACCCAAGGGTTGTGTGAGGTGTAAACTTAGTGCCTTTGAGACTCATGGGCCACAGCTGAAATTTGGCAGCTTGTTCAAAAGTCATTAAGAGAAGAATAACAGACAGAGTGGAAGATCATATGTACTTAATTTCTTTAGGTAACTAGGCTAAAACCAGAATATATCTTTTATTTCAAGCAAATTTTAAAGCAAAAAAAATGTAGACACTAACATTAAATTTTGAATCATTAACATCAGGCTAATTATTTCTATTATTAACAGAAAAATAGAAAATTGTGTCATCAATTTAATGATTAGCGATATTAGATGCAAAATGTAGATTTAGTAACAGATTTTAACATTTAAAAACCATTTTTGCCGTCATTATAAATGAACTAACATTTGGTTGGTTGAGTACAGATATAATTAATGTCTCATATGCCTTCTATCTTAAGAGACAACAAGGAAGTAATTTTGTCTTTTTACCTACTCTAAATACCATCTCTTCGTATTCCTATGTAGCTCTATTACTATCAATAAGATAATAATAGATAGTACTATAAGCTTTAGTAGTAACTCACTACTTAAACACCTTCACACCTGAAGGACAGAATGCCATCCAGAGGGACCTGGACAAACCTAAGAAGTGGCCCCATGGGAATCTCATAAGGTTTAACAAGACCAAGTGTAAGGTGATGCACGTGGGTCAGGGCAACCCCCGGTATCAACAGAGGTTGGGGGATAAGCAGCCCTGCCAAAAACGACTTGGGGGTGATGGTGGATGAGAGGCTGGACATGACCCAGCAAGGTGCACTTGCAGTCCAGAAAGCCAATCGTGTCCTGGGCTGCATCAAAAGCAGTGTGGCCAAAAGGTCAAGGGAGGGGATTCTGCTCAGTTACTCCACTCTGGTGAGACCACATCTAGAGTACTGCATCCAGCTCTGGAGTCTCCAGCACACTGACCTGCTGGAGCAAGTCCAGAGGAGGCCACAAAGATGATTAGAGAAATAGAGTACCTCTCCTACAAGGAAAGGCAGAGAGAATTTGGTTCATTGAGCCTGGAAAAGAGAAGGCTTCAGAGTGACCTAACTGCAGCCTTTCGGTACCTGAAGGGAGCCTACAAGAGAGATGGAGAGAGTCTGTTTACAAGGACATGTAGCAACAGGACAAGGGTGAATGGCTTCATAGTGAGAGTAGGTTTAAGTTAGACATTAGGAAAACATTCTTTACTGTGAGGGTGGTACGGCACTGGAATAGGTTGTCTAGAGAAGTTGTGGATGCCCCATCCCTGGAAGAGTTCAAGGCCAGGCTGGATGGAGGTTTGAGCAACCTGGTCTAGTGGAAGGTGTCTCTGCTCACAGCAGGGGTGTTGGAACCAGGTGATCTTTAAGGTTCCTTCCAACCTACACCATTCTATGATTCTATGATTAAATAATATCACAATACCACAGTTTGGTTTTCCTTGAGCAGTGATGTTAGCTCAATGAAATTTTCAACCTGTATTTAAGTGAGAAGCACTGCCTTCTGGAAGACCGAAAACCATCTCTTAATTTAACAAAAATGGCTTTGGATTTTCTTGCATATTTCCCTGTATGTATGTAAAATCCTCTGTAAAGCAGGTCAGACTCTTCACTGTATTTCTTAGGGTATGTCTATATAGTATTTTAATTTGAGTCAACAGTCCACTTTGAAGCCATTGACCATCCATTGATTTGGTTCACACTGCAGAGGTACTAGGTTACTTGGTAACAAGATTTTTTAGAGCATCCAGAGTGCCAAAGTGCCAACAAGAAAGAGCATGGTTTGGCAGTGAGCTGTCACTGCCTGGGCAACTCATCCATCCTGTGGCCAACTCCTTTCCCAGATCTTCTTTCCTTCACTGCTTTCTTAATCTACATCAGAAGCCACCTAAATACTTGTTTTAGAACTAGTCCTCTGCCCCAGCACTCATCCTTTCAGAAGTCCCATACATGAGTGGATGTCCCTGCACAGAAGGGGAAGGATGGTGGCTAGAAATGAGCTTCTCCACCAGAAGCATTCCGCATGCCTACTGAACTCTGTCACAGACTGTGTCCCAGGGACCACTGGAGAACAGTGGAATAAACTGCACTTGGTATTAGGGCTCGACACCCACCTTTACCCTGCTCAGGCTTCTTTAGCTGGAAGAGAGGGATCAGAGAACTAGTAAGACTTACACCCATGCCTATGGAATATTATCTTTTCCTTCATCAGATCTCTGTATCTATTCCACCACATTATATAGGGTACATTGCCAATAAATAAAAAATAGGCTTTCTGGGAGGTGCTTATCTGTTTTGTTTTCTTTTAATCTATTAATTAAAAACCTCCACACATATCAATCAAAGCCACCTTGCTGTGGTCAAAGCTGCACTGTGCTAACATATACTGGGTTTTGCATTCACTTTCCCACCTTCTCCTCCTATTTATAACTTTCACTGTTACCTTTTGTCATAATTTATATTTGAGCTTTTTCATGGCAGCAAATATCTGTCTACAAGGGTGCCTCTGTTCTATAAGTTGCTGTAAAATATTTACTAGAAGAAGACAGTATTTTGTGATAAGTATAAAGAACATATCTTCAAAATAACATTGAAAGACAAAAGGAAGCATTTAAAATTACTGCCTTGTTAAATTCAGTGTTTCAAAAAGTGAGTGAGTCCCTGGTTGTACCACTCAGCCATGAAACCCCTGTCAGTTCTTTTTTACTTCATTTGCGTGTTTTCAAACATAAAATATTTTTTTCTCTCTCCTGAAAAAACCTCTCTTAAAGAACTGACAAAAACAGTCACCATGTCAATTACTTAAGATAAATATATTTACAAAATAGAGGGAATATTTCCATAAGCAGCCACTTGCTTAACGCATCACTCAGATGCATGTAATTTAAAAATGTGTACATGTCATTCCTTCAAAGTCTCCATTTTGCTATTCAGTGTTTAACAAGCTGGAAACAACCTTCAGTAATTTTGGCATAGGCTGTTCGAAAAAAAAATTAAGAACTATGAAAATATCATTTCATAGGATGAATTAAAGCTTCATTCCTTTTTTGCAAGTACTTTCATGAGTGAATTTTTGTTTGGAGAAGTGCTTTGGTGGGGGTATTTTTATTAATTATATCACAAATGCTGTGCAAACATATATTCATGGAAGTACTTGACATAATTGCCTTTAGAATTAGTCTGGAAGAAAGATGAAATGTCTGGTGATATCAGTGCTTAATCATTCAGTATAGATGGTTAATTATAATCAGAGGCAGTCACAGAAAAGAAGCAGAGCAGATTGCAATTCAAAGGCCTGGGTTACACACAGACCTTGTATCAGATCTGTAACTTGTAATGTGGCTTCAGGAAGATCCAACTCACAGTCATGTCTTTGAATGGGGGCAAAAAGGAGTTAAAACTATGGAAAGCTCAAGGAGTTACCACTGAAGTTTAAATCCTGACTAGCCACAATATCTATCTATCTGAAGCTATCACTTCAGTCTCTAAAAAAAAGTTCTTATCACAGATATTTATGCCTTCTGAATTTTCATTTAGCTATGACTGATGTCATTTCCTAAGGCACATATCTTAAAGCAGAAAAAAATACAAGGAAGTTCTATACTTGGCAATCAAAGCAGAAAAATAAAGAGGCAAGATGGTTTAAACCTAAGACATATAAAATCACCTTAAGATTAACAACAGTGTCAGCCTCACACACTAGCTCTCATCTTTCCGTCTTGCTCTCAGTGATATTTGATATTTTCAATTGAGAGGAAATAACAATATATTATTTAAGATTCAGGGGAGAAGGCATGCTGCGTTAATGATGATCAGACTGCTGCCACTGAATCACTGGTGGAGCTGATGCTGATTCAATGAGATATGAATGGAAATAACAAACTGTGTGGACTTGAGTTCTTAAGACCTCTATTTTGATAGCTGATGGCACTGGCTACAGCTGCTTTCCATATGTCTTTGCATAATAGTAGGGTATGTGCGTGGGGGGAATTTAAATGTGTCAAATCAAATACCATTCAAGCATTAATTCTAGAGATTTTTCAAATTCTAGAAGGAAGAAAAGTCTGAATAAACTCAACATTGTATTTCACAGATACATCAAACAAAAATGAAGCTTGAAACCTGTAGGAATACCTGCTCAGGACTCAAACAAAAGGGAAATTTTTTTCACTAAAAAATGCCTAGGTTCCACAATATATACTAAAAATTGTCTAAGGATAGCAACTATGTTAGGTGAAAACAGATGCTGTAATACTAGTATAAAAATCATCCACCCTATACAACTTCTAGGTAGTGCTCTTGATTCATGGTAACTTCTTAGCAGCATTTTCTATCTTTCAAGCTCAATATGACCATCTCACTCAAAGTAAGGGCACTCACAAGTGGTATGCTCTCTTCAGAACAATGCTAAATACCTATCAGGAATTTAAGGAAATCTAAAATTGCACCATGACTAGACTCTCCTTTTCAGGACAGTACTTAAGTTTATCAAATGGCAATTTAACATCTAAAATACACTATCACACTAGGACATAATTACTAGCTAAATAATGTGCATAAATGAGTACTCAAGATTTTTTGTGTGGATCAAATATGGTGCTATATAAGCTTTTCAGGGTCCAACAGAGTGGAAGTCTTAGTGTCTATCTTTTGGTAGGGAATCTTAACTTTTTCTTTTTTTTTTAATCTACCCCCTCCTCCAAAAAGGAATCAAAAAAGCTGTATCTCTATAAACCCAGTAAATCAATTAATAAAACTGGTAGAAGCTGCCTTGAAAGAGCTCTGCAGCAACTCTTTTTCCTAATTGAACTAGGCAGACAGACATTGTAAGCCTGACACATCCTCCTGTCAATGGACTTGCTGCACAGTTAAGAAAATTGGAGAGTTCGTTGAATGTGCATTTCTCAAGCTGCACGTTTGCTATTGCTATATATAATTTAAGCAAATATAAAAAAACAAAACAAAACCCACACAGCCGCCTGAAAGAAAGAATCAACCTTAGATTTACACCATCTTTAAAACAGGCTTGGAGGCTAAGTTCATGGCTTTAAAGCAATTACAGTCCCTCCATCCATTATTCTCTCTGCTGTCATTGTAACAGAATCCTTGCCCCACTGTAAGATTGGACTCAAGTACACAAGAACATGTGTGCAATAATTAGCTAATCTGAAAAACAGATTCCATTTAAATACTGAAATGATTCACCAAACCGCAAGGATATCTTAAAGGAAGATACATCAGAAAGAGGTCAAAGAGACCTAAACAAATGGAAACACAATTCTGTTACTCACCCTCAGATCTTCCTTTGTGTTGAAGCTATCAAGCAGCTGTTGATAATGTCTATCAGTCATTTGTCGCAAGAGTGACAACAAACAAGAAACAAATTCCCCCTGTTCAGATAAATCAAGAGTAGAAATATTGTAATATTTTCTGCACTTGAGCTCAAACTATTACATTATAAGCACTTCAAAATAGTTAACAAATGCAAGGGAAATTAATCTACAATTAGGCTTCAACTCCACATATTGTGAAAATACATTAATTCATCTATGCACTTCCTTCCCATGTAAAGAAATATTTTTCCACAATGCAGTTTACTTGCTTAGCAAAATCTATTTTAAATAGTTCCAGCAGGGCTAAACCAGTAAAAATTTTAATTTGTGATTTGTTTCCCTTGTATCTGTTTTCAAACAAATTACTTAGATTGCTAAAATTACAACCTCTTTAGTCACCTCAGTTTTGAAACAGATATAAACAAATGTTTTGCAACAATTCTGGGAAGAATGTTATTGTTTTCCTTTAGGGAAGACATTAATGAAGTTAGCTGGGAAGTTTTAAAAACATTTTGTCATCTCAAAAAACCAAGATTTGTCAAAAAGAAAACTCATTCGCAGGGCTGAACAAACTGCAAATATTTTGGTTGGAAGCTTCCTTGGGCCCACAGAAGAATTTCTCACTAAAAGAGCAGAAAATTGCACTGGGTATCTCCAGTGAGCATTCAAATGACCAGGACATTATAGGAAGGAACAGGTTCTCCTGATCTTCCTTTCCTTTCTGTTTATTAACTTTCAAATTGGGAAGAAACACTGAATGGTGTCAATCTCGTCTGACTGCAGAGTGGATGAGGACAGGAAAAGAGTGGAAGGTCTGGTTTGCATCCCAGTGCTACAATTCTGAAATCTTACAAGCTTGCTAAAAAACAGGAATTACATTTCTGGTTTGGATCTACCAGGAATGGAGAATGAGACTGGTAGAGCAGATAGGTATGATAACAGTACTTCAATATGGTGTCTTTTATTAGTTTTATTAGTTTTTCAAGTCAAATTTTGGGAAGATTTTCCCGTCTTTCATTAAAACCAGAAAATAAGACTAAAAGGAAACATGTTTTCGCAGGAGTGGTTGTTCTGTATTTAACACTGGAAGGCCTAATTAATTTGTGATTATAGCTGGTACACTCTTTGGTGTACAAGGTGATGTCTTTCACTGGCAACATGGTGATAAAATAATAATTGTCTTGCCAATAATAAGATTCTACACTGAAGTAACGATCACAAATTAATTACCTACCTGTGAGACCACTGTGTTTTACAGTGAACATAGCATTCACAGAAACATAGAATCATAATCTCAAAACAAGGCTTCAAAATCCCTTCATCCTCATGCTCTGTGCACAAACATAAAGGTTACAGCTACTGTCTTGTAAATCTCTGTATACCTGATTGCTGGCTTGAGTGACAAAATTTGAGTGTGAACCTTTGGAATCTTCCTTTCCTGTTTAGACACTTTAAGCAACCCTTTCTAGTCACCTTTCTTCTATGTTCCCACATTTATTTCAACTTACAGTAGTACATTAAAAATCACAGCCTATTACAGAGAGCTGTACTATTATAGTTGATAGACAGATTAACGTTAAAAGAGTACTAACTAATTGTTATCTGACTTCTAAATTTAAGCTTTTAATTTGAATGTAGGTAGCTATGCAGGCTGGTTTTTAAAACAGCAATGAACATTCAGCTTCATTTGTTGAACTTAACATAAAAACGTATGTTGTAGGACTTCTGCCAATGTTAGCCACAGACTAACTTTTGAATGTTGCAAAAGCAAACTCCACACATAAAACAACCTTGATAAAAACCATTTAGGATCCAATACCAGTGTCAAATATCAAGCCAAGCAGTATACTAAAATCACTTAAGTAGAATCCTTAAGTAATTTTTTGTGTCTTATTTAAGGAGCACAATTATTAAAAGTCACGGAGCTCACAATTAAATTGTAATTCATCTAGTTTTGAGGGACTGAACTTCCAAGGTCTGAAATATAAAGGCTCACTTTAATTGCACTGCTTTCTGCCAACTCTTTATCTACAAATGCATTTTTTCTTAAGGAAATCCAAAGGTCTCAACCACTGACAAACTAAATTCACTTTCACCATTTCACTAAATTCCACGTTTGTCAGTGCAACATCAGTAACACTGACACCCTGAAGTCATATCTTCTTTGTGCTCAGTTTAAAGCATCACATTCGTCTTGCAGGTTACCATCTAACAAGACTGCTCACTGCCAATTAAATGATACCCAGGTACCAAAACTACTTGAGATGAAAGAAACAGTGCACAAAGCCTGATAATGCTTGATTTTATGCTGTTTGTTTGTGAGAACGACAGTGATACATGGGCCCAGAAGACCACACTGAGATCAGTTTGGGATTACTTCCACAAGGAAGACTATGCCTGATGTGAAATGACAGAATTTTATCAAGCGTGCTGCCATGATACATCTCACAAAGAATATTTTGTGATACATGCAGTTTGAAATAATGGTAACATACTGGAACAGACTCTACTTCTGTACTCTCACTGAGTGCTTTATCATACTTGCTCTACAAATAGTTCCAAGAATCTGCCTCCATGTGTTGCCAGAAGCCCATACTGCATGATGTTTCTACATGAATGTATATTATTGCCTTATGCTGTGTTGTGAGTCACTTCCACATTAAGTATTCTTTAAGAGCCTGTGGTGACAATGACATGGCTTTTCTAACGCATTAAAGAAAATTTTGCAACTTGAAAGCACTTTCCGAGTTTAATTTTTTGATGGTATAATAGAATTAAGCTGTTGTGGTGTTTAATGAAAACAAGTGGATATCATAAAAAAACAAAAAGCTCAGAGCTTTGCTACACTACTGTGTCTAATACTACTCCCCTTTTTTCAGCTTAGATTTTCTTTTGGTGGCCTGATATGCCACACAGCATACATTTGTAATTTTGGAATTTAAAGAAAAAAACACCAAAGTCTTAGATGCATAGTGTTGCTGGATCACAGTGATTAAAGCATGGTGTTATTACTGAGCTTGGTCAGCTACATAAGACACTCCTATACAGTTTGTTCTCTGTGGGATAAAGCAAAAAAGAAAACAAACAAAAAAAGCATCAACAACACATTTACTCTACAGCTATTAAATGCTTTTGAAATATTTGATCTCAGAGGAAATTCTAGTTTGAACAGCAACCATCTCTTCCTTAACAAAAACTGTTATAGTGTAAATACTGGGCAAATAATTAGTCAAGTGTATAACAAGATGGCAAATCACTCAACATAGTACGTTCTCTGCACAAAATGCTACCCCTTCACATCATATTGGGGTCACATCCCTGGCTATATCAGAACCAATTTGCCCTTGAAAAGTAAAGTGAAAACCTTGCTGCAAACAAAGCAAAATAACATTTCATTTTCTTTGATCAATGCTCATCATAGGCTTTTCTGTAAATGCCTGCATTTCAACCTTCTAATATGCATGAGTTGTTATAGCAGGTTCCCAAAAACATAATTTGCTAATCTTCTAAATCTATCCTCTATGCTCTACTTTTTGTGATAGAAACAAAGCTCAAATACTTTGAGCAACAACAAAAATGAGAACAACAAAAGAGAACAACAAAATGCCTTTCAATTAATAAATATGGATTTGTAGAATTTAGCATCATAGATTCTGCAGACATTTTAGAGCTTTTCCATCATGAAAAAATGTATGCATTTTAGGAAGTAAAATGTTATAGATTGATAATCTTCCATTTTCAGCAATTCAAACTTAAAAGAGAGTTTCAAAAGCCATTACATTTGCCAACAAAAGAAACATACTGAAATAATTACTAACCTGAAAGAGTCTCAAAAAAATCTTAACACTGTAAAGAAAAACAACGTCACAAATCTAGTAGTCCTACCAGTGACCACTGTGAGTTATTTAATTTTAAGAAACTTACAGTCACATCTTGAAACTGGAGGCGCAGAGCAGAGCCTGATGCTTGTGGTCGGCTGGTGATCTCTAGTATGGTCCTTAATAGAATATCTAGCAGACTGTTTACAATCACATCAATTTCTTCCAGGACTGACTTTTCCTTAAATAATAAATAAAACATTTAAGATTTCAAGTAGAAAGATGACCACAGACATATTTCCTTTGACATAGTTTTATTATGAATCCTACATTCAAGAAACAAGCACTATTCTCTAGTTCAGCTATTGTTTAATTTTATAGAGTTTTTCCCAACAGTTTTCAATTAATTACATCGTACTTAAATATGGAGGACAGTTATGGGGATAACTTTGAATATGTAACCATTTATCAAATTAGCATGTCTCTTTTTTTAATTGATGTTTAGAAGAAAGCAGTAAATAATATACAAGAACTTTTTGGGCAAGATTTTTATAGGTAACACCCATATATTTTCAGGGGAAATTGCCAAGAAAGGCTTAAATTCCAAAAAAGCAAAATTCTGTTTTCACACTTTGAAACTACCACCAGAAACAAGCAGATGGTACTCAACCTTCAAGACCTGCTTCATCAGTAAGGACCAGCAACATTGCTTCCCATCAACTGAGTAGCACAAACAAATTAGTCATTTATGTAAGCCTACAACACAACATCAGTTGTTGTACACAACATCAATACAAAGAAACCAAAGCGTTCACTGCCAAAAGAGACCTTAGTTACATGCATAAAAATACTTGATAAAGTCAAGTTGTAGTTACTTCTCCTTTTTAATTCAGATGGACATATGTTTTCCCTGTTTCAACACTCTTTTCTGTCTCCACTGCAACAGACATCTTAATTGGAGCGATTTTATCCACAATTTAAGATGACACTTCTTCACAGAAACAAACATTCATAATCAAATGCACACAACCAAACTAAAACTTAGCTAACAAACAAACAAACTGTTCAACTTCGCTGACACTGACGTGTAGGAGTGATTTGGATTTTTTGGGGGGTGTTGTTCGGTTTTGGTTTTTTGATTGTTTGTATGAAGCATATGCTACATTAGGAACTGTATCAACTGCAAGGATCCATGCACAAATTGCTATTAGAATGGCCAACAACCCTAATTTTCAAACCTGCCTTACTGCAAATTCACTTGTTGCCTCAACCTCTAAATTATCTTGACTACCACAGAAGGAATGAAGTTCTGAACCGATCCACAAAAATCATGTCAAATTCACCAAATTGTTAATACTCTCAGTGAATCAAAGAGTACTAAAATTATTAGCTGCATATTCTGAACATTAGAGAGTTTTATGTAGACATCCACTTGTTAATGTCTACATCTCTGGCTTAGTGACGCCAAATGGAAGATCTGCAGCGATTAAGACCAGACATGTAAGCCTTTCTCTCAATCCAAAACCACAGCTCTGCTATAGCATCTATCACTTTATCTTGTGATGAGGTTTTATACTAACCAAGGAGAAGCTGCAATAAAAACATTATTACAGTGTCAAAGGTGCAAGACACACCTATATCAAATCACTGATGGAGCAACTTTAATTGGATGGAGCAACATAAAACAGTTCTCATTAATGCATACAAGGTAATGTACGCTGGCCTTGATAAGCATGTACTGCACTAACTACAGGCAATGTTTGGTTTTAATTGTCTTATATCCTGTTGCCTGCCAGAACCTATCATCATCTTCACATTTGCAATACACCTGACTAAGCTAGCTCTCATACACAGCTTTCACAGACTAATTTGCAAAAACAAACATCAGAAATTGGCTACAAAGTTTACCAACTAACAATCAAGTGCATTTCCCCTTGCAATACTCATATCGATCTATGTACCTATATTAAACCTGTGTACCCTAAGACTAAACAGCCCACAATAGAAAATGCCTCTAAAAGAAAGTGGACATTTCTTTCCTTCCAGCACAACACTCAAAAGGAGTCAAAGCTTGGCAAAACACTACATGCCACAATTAAAATTCTCAAGCATGGAAAGAAAAGAGTCATGAGAAATCAAAATGACATATTTATGCAGACTCATTACAGAGACAACTCCTTGAAATGCTCTGGGGCAAGGTCCAGTCTGTGTCATTAAAAGTCATTCAGCCATAAAAAGAAGTTTGAATGGATGTGATATGGTGTTTACTCACTGAGCTGTTCTTCTTGATGAGGCAAAATATGTTGCTAAGGATACGGGCACACATTATAAGGTCCTTCTGCTCTTGTAAATGCATGTGGAGATGATGCAAAACTACCGGAAGAAGAATGCATCGAGAATCTGGAAAAAATTAAATATTTTATGAGTAGGAGCCTCTCATATAATCACCAAATTTAACACAAGCATAAAGCACACTTTCAGTCCAAAACAGCATTTCTGATGAGCAGAAGCCTTTGCTTGCTTTAACCAAAATTTTCGATAAGCAGAAGATTTTACTTCATAATCATAATATCCTAAAGGAAATGTCTGACGAATAAACAATATGCTGAAAATCATGGATGGAGAAAAAACATCACTGTGTGGAATATACTCTATATAACAGAAATTTTTTAGCTTTTATTGAGCTGTCATGCAAAAGAAAGTAGCACAGTAACATTTGTATTCAAAAAAAAATGTGAAATTATGCTCTAGTATTCCTGTCATGTGACAGGACCCATTTACAAGCCCAGGTCACAGCAGACTTCATCTGGAACTTCTGTTATTCTACAGATGAGTTCTATTTTACAGACAAGCAGTACTGTCAGGATTTTCACTTTTCCAGATTCCTCACTCCTACTGAGTAGGAGCAATTTAGACTACATAATGGTGACTACATAAAATGATTTACTTTTCCACTATCTCATTTTTTAAACACAGCTCCTTGGTGCTATTTTCAGTCTTGAATTCTCTGAAAACTTTGCAAGAAAGTCATTAACATGCTACATTTTCCTGCTTCTTTTTCTTACAATTAAAGACAATATTAAACAGGAAGAACCTTAATACCTACACTTGTGATAACGCTTTAAACACCTATATTTACAACTTGGTAATTGGAAAGGGTGCTACCTGTTTTCATTTTGTTGTTATTTTTAGATCTTTTCCATAACTGAGAATTTATATTCTCATAGAAATGTACTTGCATAATTTCCTCTTTTGAAATTTTAATGATGATTATATACTTCATTATATAAATATATTTATCTACAGAGTTTCTTTGTTCATTAATGCAATTATATCCTAAAAACTGAGTTATCTTGCTGGAAAATTACCCCTTCAAAATCATTTTGCCAACCATTTATTGTTTGTAGATTACTCTTTCTATAAACACTTTTCTCCCCTCATCTATTTCCCCTATTTTTTAACATGAAGAAGAAAAAGATAATTTATTGTGAGGTTTTGTTTAATGCTTCTTTTCCTCACTGAAATAAAGCACTAATCTTGTTATGCTCTATTACTGTCTTGTTTTCATTGTCTAGTCATCTGTATAATACAAGACAGGGAAATGGCCAGTGTGCTAACCTGTGGTTAGGAAATGCCACGTTTTGATCCCCACTCCTAAATCTGCTTATTGATTCCTGCTGGATGAAAAAACAGAGCTAATGCCTTCAGCTGAAGCAATAAAGTGGGACTCTCCATTCCTATCAAAAAGACTTAAACCTCCAGATTACAGGGGATGGCTCCTTTTCCCTGCTTTCTGTTAAGCCTTACATATTGAATTTTTGACTATCTGTAATCCATCATCGAGAGACAAGACGAAGGGTTCACTGTGTAAATCAGCCTGAGTTCCTATGGTTGGGGTACTTTCCTAGAAGGCAGGCAATAGGAAGCTGAATCCAGACTTACAGAGCACTGAACCTGGTCTTCCATTCCCAGGAAAATGCTAAATCACTACTGAACTCCACAGCTATCACAGAGCAGTTATAGCAGCTCTTTCACACATTAGTGGTATGAGCATTATTGTTTGGACCATAAGTCTTCTGAGGACACCAGGTCCTCTCTTGCAGCTACAACTCAAATCCCTCAGCCCAGAAGGTGAGAAGAAACCAAGAGCAGCCCTGTGCCGAGGTGTTCTTTCTTGGCTAACTCTAGGCAGGTTCCTGATGAGCCCACACACCATTTGGTGCCTTACCTGAGGTGCCCAGTACTCTGTGCACTGCTTGCACATAAGTGCAGCATCATGAACTCCATTTTGAAGACTAGAGAATCTACATGTACCAACACTTGACTTGTAAATATCCAGCTCTTACACATGATGTGGCCTGAAGCATCTCAGGCAAAACTGAGCATCCTCGTGCAACTGTTTCAAGTATCCCATTTTTGCAAAAGCTTCATAAAATGATCAGAAACCTTGCTTTACCAAGACAAATGGATTAGCAAAATGTATCTTACAATGACTTGCAACTATACACAGGAGGCAACAGTGTCAGTTGTTGCAACGGCCACCACATATAACAGCTTTAGATTTATTCCTTAAAAGCCCAGAATCTAAATACCACCCTGTCTTGATCGTTTTAGGTGGAGAGATGTAGTTGTACTACAGAAGAGGAGAGCTGGTTCATTCACCTCTGAGGCAAACCAAGGACTAGGTGAGAAAGTTTGGAGAACATAGTGTACAACATTTGTCTCAGGTTACTCTTTTTCTTACTAATTGTCAGCTGCAATGTCAGCCACCGCATATAGAAAAATTAATGAGCTCAAGGAATATTACAGTAATAAGAACTCCTAGTCATCAGTCACTGTCCTAATTTTTCTTCTGTGCAGGAAGTTAAATTAGCTGACTGTTTAAAATGCTAATACTTGCCCTTTACAAATATTATACAGAAATAGAAGGAAAAAATCACAACACAGAGCTTTTCAAGTACACACTTGACATAATTAGAAAGAGGATAATCTTAGACTCTGGGCAATCCTTGAGACTTTCCTGTGGAACATTAATATTTAATATTTAACACAGTACAACTTTCCCCCTTGCTTTCCAGATAGTGGTAAAACATCTGAAGAGACATACATCACTGTATTTTAAAGATTACTTTCAGGAAGACCATGTTCATTTCAACTACTGTATCTGAACCGATGGTCAAAACTTTAGCCTGCTTGGGGAAAAAAATAGTATAATTGAACATTTCAAACAAACTCCATTCTTTTTATACAGTAAGAAACAAGGAATTTGTCTTGGTTTTGATAGTTTTACTTGGACCTATTCAATTTATGCCCCCTTGTTTGGATGAAAGGATGGTAGGAGAAGAAAATGCTTAATCCAAAAAACCAGTTGTCACTGCAATTCCAAAACCAAACATATATGCCTGTTCTGTGACTCTATGGACATGTCACTGCTCTCAAAACAGTGAGTTTCAAAACTTGTAGCAAGGAACTGTTTTCAGTTGTAAGAAAAAAAATTGCCTATAATGCAGAAGGAAAACACAGGCATGGCTCAGAAAGTCCTCCCCGGCCTAAAAACAAGCCACAGATGCAAACCGTAAGCCATATTTCTGCTCTCCACTATAGAGGTTCTAACAAAGGCTGAATTTTTGTATGCAACATGCATCCCCCCCACAGGTGTGCATAGAAGCACATACACACAAACAACTCCAGAGAATAGTATATTCCTGTGGAAGACAAGTTAAGTAAAACTCATTAATCTGAGAAAGATTGTGGAGTTCTTCAAAACAGTACTACGGATCCATGTGTAAAACCTTTATGTCTTGAAAAAAATTAACTTTTTTTCTTTTTTTCCCCCAAATCTGTGTTCGTAAAGTTTAATGCACTTTAACTAAATTGAATTCAGGACTTGTATCGACAATTTAAATAACTATAGGCTTTTTCCATTTTGACAGCAATCAATTAGCTTGCAGTGATTACTGAGATATAAGTCTTATTAATCATTAGATTTGAGTCTTTTGAAAAAACAATAGAATAAGGGGCAAATCATAATACCTAGCTTCTAGAACTAAGCCTCCTTATGAGTTAATGGTGTCTTTTCCTGAGCTTGCTAATGATTTTTTTTTCATCCCTGTAGGAAGTCTAACATACTTTACACAAGGCAGTTCAAAGATATCAAATTATTCTTACTGATTGTGTCAGATGTCTCCGAATGACTACTGAAACTTAGAGTTTCCTACATGTACATTCTCCTGTAATACACAGGATACAGTTCTCAGATGAATTCATTCACAAAGACAGAATAAGGGAAGCAGTCAATCTCAGAAAGAAAACAAATAAGTGATTATCACTTTTTTAATCTATTAATTTTGGGATTCAGTGTAATTAAGAAAAAAATGAATAAGTTACATATAGAATATATATAATAAACTTTACATATGAAATCAAGCATCAACTCCGGATTTTTCCTAGTTTCATTAATATACATATAACTATATAGTGTAAATGGTCATAGAATTAAACCCCTCTTCCACTGGCTTTGAACAGTTTGCATCACTAAAAGGAAGAGTCCTACCCAGCTACTCTTGCAGAGCTCCAAGTCCTCATATTTTGGGAAAAACACAAAGTTTCATTTCCATTTGATAAAGAGCTGCACCACAGGTTATAATTGGGCTAAGATGAAGGCTTTATCAATATTCGGGTTTCTTTTTTTTTAGGATTTTACCTACTAATGTAATCTCCTTTCTCGTAATTGATATGTAGTATCAGTGATTCTAAGAAAGTATCAGAGATTCTAAGAAAATTCACCCTCTTTGGAGGACAAAACCTAGATATTCCTTACTTACACATCTTGTGTTTTCATAGCTATTGAATTTGCAAGCTCAAAGTAGAAAACAAAAAAAGGCTGATGTTCTTCTAACTCCTGTTTAACTATGTCAAGAAGGACATGGTTCAAGATGTGTTTCTCTATTATTGGCCTTAACTATTCATAGCAAAACAGATTTAACTCTTCCTCAAAGGAAGCTATAACAATATTTAATGAAAAAAAGAAAACAAACAAGAGTGCTAGACTACTGATGTATTGGAAATAACGAAGGTCGAAATTCTTCTAGTTACAGACATCAGTTAGGCCATTCTACAAGTATCAACACGGATGAGTCCAAAGACCAAAATACCCAAGAGACTGGCAGAAAGGCCAAGAGGAAGAAAATACCGATCATCTTTATCAGCAGGCAAATTGTAATCTGTTTCCTTTTAGACAGCCAGTGAAGCTTACAACAAAGATGCAGAGGTAAATATAGCAAAATAGAAGCAAAGTAAGGCTTTAGCACCCATTAACTTCTCACAGGAGCTAGGCAGATAATTGCTGTTGACACCTTGTAACAACTCTGTAGCTGTTACTTATAGGAAGAGCTGAAGTTTAAATCTTTGAAATAGAAAAAGGGTCAAAGTAAGCTATACCAAACCCTCAATACAAATATCCTATCCGCATATGATCAGTAAATACAATATATAAATACCTGCATCCTCCAGAGAGGCAGGCAGATGCATCAAATACATCTGAAATGGTACCAAACATCTGTGTGTGGGTATCTTAAATCAACCCCTGCATGCCTGATGTTTCTGTTTTCAACAATGTACCAAATACATCTCTTAATTTTAGTGAAAGAGTAGCTTTAGTGTCAGCTGACACTAAAGCACCGGGAGTTAATGTGTTAGTTGTTCAGGCCCTTCCAGCACAGAATGTGTAAGACTCACATGCTAAATTACTCTCACTTGTTTCCAAGCAAGCTCCAGATAACAGATAATGTTATCTAAGAAGTACCTTCCTCATTTTCAGATGTTTGAATAAATAGTTACTCCTATGTTTCATCTACTTCCAGTGTGTTACCTAGCACCACAGCTTGCAGCATTCATCATCTTCATCCAGGAGACTGAAATCAATTATTTTAACAGCACCTAGCCTCAACTCCATGTTAGGATGTACAGTTTACTCTATCCATTAGCATAGTTTAGTGCAATATTTATTTTCCCAAGAGGATTTTAAAAGGACCTCCTTCTAGGGATTGACTGAGGGAAAATCTACATATATTTTCCTATTTTAAGGAGATAAAACATTGACAGCAAAGAGATCAATAACGACTGAAATGATACTGTACAAGTCTTTGTCTGAGTTTTCTATTATGAACAAAGGAGCTTATATTACTGCCTGATGTCTTTCACATCAGTTTCCTTGTGGTCTAAGAAATTTATATTTTATCTGCCTATAACCCACACTCCATGTAAATTTTAACATGTAATTTTCATTGCTTTTATAGCCAAACCAACTTCTTTATAATGACTTTTTAATAAAGAAAATGGATTTGAATAAAAAACTAATTCTTTTACAAAAGGAAAAGACCAAAAAAAAAGTTGTCATACAATTGAAAGTAGATTTACAGTTCATAAAATCACAGAATCAACTAGATTGGAAAAGACCTCTGAGATCATCTAGTCCAACCTGTGACCTAACACCACCTTGTCTACTAGACCATGGCACCAAGTGCCACATCCAGACTCTTCTAAATACCTCCAGAGACTGTGACTCCACCACCTCCCTGGGCAGCTCATGCCAATGTCTGATTCCTCTCTCTGTAAAAAATTTCTACCTAATGTCCAACCTAAACCTGCCCTGGCAGAGCTTGACCATGCCCTCTTGTCCTGTCACTGGTTGCCTAGGAAAAGAGACCAAGCTCCATCTTGCTCCAACCTCCTTTCAGGCAGTTGTAGAGAGCAATAAGGTCCCCCCTGAGCCTCCTCTACTCCGGGCTAAACAACCCCAGCTCCCTCAGCCTCTCGTCATAGGACTTGGGCTTCAAAACACCCCCCACCTTCCAAGAAAGTCCCTAGGAGTCCCTTACATGGCATTAAGTAACTCTAATTACACTCATATATTTGAATTGTCTGGTTGGGCTGACCTAACTGAGAATGGGAGGAAAACGGCCATGACACTACCTGGTCCCTAACTACTTTGGAAGGTGAAAAGCATAAGTTAGAGCATTCTTAATATTGCTCCATGAATATGTCATCATCTACCCAGTGTATCAAAGGTCTGATCAGTCAGCTGTAGGCAGAGCTAACTGACTATTCTGGAAAGAATTACTGTGGGGCTTTCATAAGCATAAACTGTTATTCCAGCCAAAATGAAGCAAAGTATTCAGAATGTAGTACTTCTTATCCATTTCTTTGAGCTCATACTTATCAAGTAGAACTACTGAAAGCATCTCAAAAAAAATATGCTCAAAGAACTCTTCCTTTATTTTTCAGCATCTCAAAGTATTTATGCATATCCTGGTAGTTTTTGCAGGGCTTTCATCATTACAATGTGTTTATCTTGAATGCTTTAGATGGCAAGAGTTACTGCTTCTACTAAACTCCATCAGCCAATACCCAAACAGCTCTCAGGGCTATTGGTGAGGAAATAAACACTTATTATAATTCTTAAAATATCTTCTATTTTAATTATTGTATTTCAAAGTTACTTAATCTCAAATTTAACACTTGATTACTTCTATGAGTTTCACTTAGAATAGAAACAAAGAATGCCATGCTCACCACCATTCAGCAGTTTTTTCTTCTGCACCGCAAATAACTATACTGTTATATACTTTGTGCACCAAATATCACTTGCATTTGTGTAGCATTTTTATGCTACATCAAGAAACAGAAAATCAGAAGTGTGGAACTAGAAAGAGTTACACAAATAAGACTTAATGGATAAGTGAAAACCTGTTTGATGAACTGCCCACAAATGAACTGCCCCCGAAGAAAATAAAAAAGGAGAAAAATAATTTTAGGAAAGATTTTTCCTTATAATTACTTAAAAAGTATAAGGCAAACTTTCTTCACAGGCAGTGATCAAAAAACCCTATATTTTAAGAGTCTGCCTCTGAAAAACAAACCACTAAATTTAAACAACTGTATTCCTCTAAATGAGCAGCTTGTACAGAGCAGTACTTCAAGAATTGTTCCTTAGGAACACTCTTTCCTTCAGCACCTGCTGGTCCATGTACAAAGCACACAGTTTGAGTTCCTTGTCTGCAGGCAGCTCAGGGTAACCTTACCTGGGTTAGTGTACAGGTGACTTTCTACAGTTTTTCCAATACTCTGCAGTTTAACAGCTTGAAGGGACTCATCTCCATGCATGACTGTTGGCAAGCTGCCCAGAGCATCGTGAACCAAATTTGCCACTTCTCTTACATCAAAGAGCTTCAGAAGTTCAGAGTACACCGATGGGAATGAGCTGAGAAACACAGCCTAGAGGAACAGGGCAAATATGGACAGTCAGATATTGCAGAATAGTTTTGACATTTATAGAATTTAATGTAGAAATGTGACAAAATAACTATAGAAATTAAAGTAACTGTAGAAAAACACCTGGTTTTATATTTCAAGGGTAGGTAGCAGCTTTAAAAATGGTTATATTTTTGTAAGAAATATCCTCACATTCATTAACTTGTGACTGCTTCCCTTAAGCAATATCTAAAGGCTGTTAATTTTTCCCAGGACAAAGTGAAAGTAAAAAGTTCAACTTAGAACAAAAATATTTATACTTTAAATACACTTATCTCCATGTGTGACAAAATTTTTAAAAGGATAGCAAAATTGTGGCTGGTATGAGACCAAAAATATTTGTGTGGAGTTTGCTTTGTTTTAAGATAAATAACATAAAAGCATCCGTATCTTCCATTTTTCAAAGAATGAACTTTTTTTTTTTTTGAGTGAGACAGCACTGGTAGCCTTGGTTCATTTCAAGAATCTTAAAATTGGATTAGAAATTCTTTGATAAATATAAAAACAAAACACCATCAAAGTAAGGAGGAGAATGTCTGAGAAAAGAAGCTAGAACTGACATTCCCTTCTTCCTCTCCAAATCCCCCTGACTGAGAAAACCTACTTATACCTGAACCCTTCTTCACACTGGTGGCAGAACAGATGACACAGGTTAAAAATACTGAAGAATATTTCTAAATGTAGTTGTTTATATTATTTTGCTATTGTCTTTTCACTCCAGCTGCTTACATGACATGAGATGGAAGCACTACCTCTCTACCCTGTTTTCTCTAATTTGCCATTTTTTTGGCTGAACAGTTTTCTACAGAGCTTTAGAAATTAATAATTCTTAACAGGATCTTAAACACTTTTGGTTACAGAAATATGGGAAGAGGACAGTACATTTATGAGCTGTAGAGTCGGTAAATCTCTGGCACTTAACATAGAGAGCTGTCTCCTGTATGTTTTGCCTCTGCATTTTAGCACTAGCCAATTTTATTAATCTTAATTGAAATAAAGATATCAGCTTATATAGTTCATCAAGACTTAGAAGTTTTCTGGGAAGCATGAAAACCGTGACAGTAGTCTCTTGTATGGCTCAAATTCTTCACTGTTAATAAACTAAGATGTAAAATGCCCAAAACAGAGAAATTACTTTATTTGTATACATCAATATAATTATTATAATTCAAAATGAAGTATCATACTTAGGATTATGTATTCCAAGAATATTTAGAAGCCGTTGGTATGAAAATTTCACACTACAGGATAAAAAGCTGAAAATGTCACTTTGCTTTAGCAAAAACACATTTTGTTTTCTGGACAGACACATATTTTTTATACTGGATGTGGAAAATGCCAATAAGCAAAGCATACTTGAAAACTTACTTGTAGTTGGGATAAAGCACTAGCTCCTTTGCTCTCTTGAGAAAGAAAGAAACGTACTGACATAAGAAGCTCTTGAATACAGCAGCGAAATTCCTCCTCGTTTTGTCCACCAGTAGCAATAGAGAATAACCTTCGAGACTGAACTATGTATTTAAAGATATATTCCTGTGCCTATAAATGTCAAAATAAGGGATAATTAATCATAAAAACTAAGACACTCCTCTTTAAATAGAACACACACAATGCTCATATAATACAAATTAAGACAGGGGTCTGAAACAGGACACCACAGTACTTAATTTTGGCAAATCTTTCTATTGAAATAGTAGCAACATTTTGAAAGCACATACTCAGAGCTGCTCTTCCCTTGCCTTTCATAATCTCTACAAACCAGGGAACACTATTTTTTAACCAGATAATATGGAAAAAAACAAAAAAACAAAAAAACCCACCAAACCAAGCAAACAACGAAACAACATCCCCACCAGCAAAAAAAAAAAAGATTAGATTAAGTTGCAAATTAAAAATACAGTCCTTCCTTATCAGCAAGACACCAAAGTTCACAGAAACATGCTAAAATACAGAAGGGTACCACACTGATCTTTTCCTTCCAGACTGTAGCACCTGTCCCAAATGGGATTACTGTGTTATATAACTCAGCCTGACAGCACGCTGTGCTCTGTTGATGGTACAAGCCAGAGCAAAAAGAGCAACCAAATCCACCACCTTTCAGTAGAATTCCCTGGTGTCAGGACTGAACAATTAGGTCAGTGTGCATGTCTGCCATTTAGACTCAGTCATGCGATGGATATTAACACCACCAGTGCAATCTATCTTTGAATCCTTTGCCTCATACAGTAAAGAATATAGAGCTCCAGAGCCTAGTGGTAGTAAGCTTTAATGATCCATTTACTGACAAAAGAGAGAAAAAACTCCCTGTACTGAAAAAGTCTGCAGCTCCCTAGAATTAGTACTACTATTCCATCATTTATGTATAATCTGCTTCATTACCCAAGTTAAACCTGTTGGTACTGTATGAATACATAATTCAAATATATAATTGTCTTCAACGATTCTTATTACCTTTAGGACTTCCTGTATGTGCTCATGAAGCTCCACCTCAGTGACTCGATCAATATGCCACTTCAGTACTTTTATAAGATCTCTAGAATAGCACATCAGAAAGTGTTATAACACCAAGGTGGGAAAAGGGTTAATTTTGCACATAAAATGCATACCAATAGCTGTCATATGAGAAACACTGACAAAATAAAAAAAAAATTACTAGATTTCACTGATCACTATAGGCCCAATATTACATTTAGTTTTCACTCTCCTGAAGGCCACTTAGTTGATCTCTAATGAACAGGCAATAATGCCAGCTGTAATATGCAGTAGAATTATTTTTAAAAGGGATACACCATTTCTTTAACCTAATGATTGATTCTGATTAGTTTAGTAATAAATGTCAGTATTCAAATCAGATAGAAAAAGCACAGACTTCACCTGTATGCAAGTGCTCCTGCAAAATGACTTTCAATGTAAGTGTCCATTACTGGCTTAAAGTGGTGAAACTTGCTGTCCTGCAGCAAATTTATTATGTGAACCTAAATATGAGAGAAAAAGAAAAAATACAAAATCTCCTTTTTTGTTTTATTTAATTCTTAAGTAATGTCAATCATCATCACAGAATGAAACTTACCAAACAATCAAATACTTTTGATCCATATTTTTGAGAGTTTTCATCTAAAATTCCAAATAAAGTGTCTAGTGTATCTTGAAGAAACTGATGGGAGAGAATATGAGACAGTTTGTGTTTAAATAGTTATTTCTGTAACATGGAAATACATTATTTCCCTCATATTATCTAAAAGTATGGAAAGGTATATACCTTCACTATTTCTGAACCATCAATTTCTTTTAATTTTGAGAGGCAACCTGCAATTTTGTCTGGGTGGGTTCTCCATTTCAGAAGGTCAAGCATATCTCCTGCAAAAAAAAAAAAAAAAAAAAAGATTAAAGTTTGAAGCAAAGCATTTCAGATTTTAAACTTGACTATTACAGTCCACTCAGCAAAATTTGGCATTATTAAACCAAAGAAAACATCTTCATATTTGTTGTTATATGATCTTTCCATCAACAAATTTTCATTCCATTCCATAATTGCTCCACCAATACAAACATAAGAACATGGTACTGGGTCACTAAAATCAGTCTCTTGTGGCATCTGTATCATGTGATCTTGTTCAGATATTTTTCTACTACCAACTTAAGGAAAGCAATTATTTTGCTCTCTCATCCCATTGAAGGATGCCTTCTGGAATTGTCCTCTGTCAGCTAGAAATAATCTCTTAATTACTATTTTGAATCTTGAATTTTTGAGTCTTTTTAGAGAACAAATACAATGCCTCTAATATCCTGCTTTATTAAAAAGTGAAACAAACTCTTCTGGAAAATAAACTATTCTGAGCTAAAAGATAGCTGAGTGTCTTCAAACTTCCCCCAGTTTTAATTCATTCTCCTTCACCGTTCTTGACCAAAATTATAACTACATTACAGATAAGATTACTTCACTGCTTTCTATATCATTAGCAAGCTCATAAGTCTGCTCTAAACACCTGACATCTGTGTTTTAGAATTTGAGAGCCTTTTAGATATATCATATTGGTGACACAAATATGTCTTTCTCCTGTTTAATACTGTTCTCCTTTAAAAGAGATCAATCCCAGAGATTTCTTCAGATCTAGTAGTATTTTCCTTCTTCTGAGGAAGAAAATTCCTTCTGCTTCACTGCAACCTGCCGATCCCTTTTCTTTGTCAGTTTTAAAATTCATATTTTAATCTGTATCTTTTCTAATTTCCCATGTGGTATGTTATTGAACTGCTACATTTCCTCTGCATAATAACTAAAAAGCTTTGAAAAGAAAGATTAAGAAGTTTATTCTGGCATGATATGTCTTTGATAAACTCATCTTACAGCATATTCCAGTTACCTACATGTTGATTTTTTCATCCATGATTTCTTGTTAAAACTTGCATAAAATTCATCAGGGGGTGATGGCCCAGTTAACATATCTGCCCTTCCACCTGTCTTAAATGCAAGTTCTACATTTAATAGTGTTTGAACATATGTTACTGCTTTCAGCTTCAGAGAGGTACTAAAAAAACCACTTTGCTCTAAGATTCTGAATTTTATGTTCCATACCATTCAATATCCTAAAATAGTTTTGCAGACTTGGCTTGGCTTTTCAGCAGTTTCTTCCCCTGAATGGACACGTCTGCAGTGGTGCTTTCAATTTGTATTCAGTAAAAGTTACACATATTTTTGAGCCGTTGAATTAAATAAATCCCAAAGCCCCTTTATATTCAAATTTACTACTTCCACGTTTCACTAACCAGCTTTTCAGAAATTCCTAATGCCTTGTTGTTTGAAGCAGAAAACTTTAATCACCATCCAACCCTTCCATCAGTTTAAGCTGAACTATAATCTAGTTAATCACTGCCCAGCATTGTCTTAGAAGCACCCAATGCTTTTGAAGAGTTCTCAGTACTTATCAAACTAAGATGTGAATAGCAAATTTCACTCTCGGTTCAGCATTTCTTTGGGTGCTTTCTACCACAGACTGTTTTCACACTCAAGCAATATTTGAGCAAAACCCATCTTTGTGTCATCTCTTTCGCAGTTTGCTCCAGGGAAGCTCCTCTCTCCCACAAGAAATGAAGTAATATTTTTGACTTTATAAGCATTAAATAGATCTCCCCCTATACTGAAATCTTGCCAGGGGTGTTAATGGCAAACAACCTACATAAGATTCCACAAATACCTTAAGCTACCTTAATTGCTTTTGACAGGCACAAATTGTTTTGATGCATTTCCACGTTACTTTTTTATTTTGCTTCAATGCTGTGCTAGCATGGAAGAAAAGAGATACTTGAGTTGTGCTAAGAGTGATGAAGGGTCCCACACATACATCAGAGACACATCTCAAAGATCAAGGACAAATGACAGGTCTTATTCTTTCTGGAATTTTTAAGAAACAAGAATTACAAATCCAGTGAACTGCATTTGTCTTTTGGATAATTAAATGTACTTCTCCACTTTATTCTGTTTAAGCCTCAGCTCAAGCTGAGGAGCAGCAAGACGCGCTGAAGCTGTCAGTTCATAGCAGGAAAAAACACTTCTTTACAGGTTTGCTGGAGGAAATTGGTCGAAGACAGCTGACACTCAGTATTAGGGATTTGTTGGGGGATTAACAAGAAAGAGAAAGCAAATGTAAGAGACTCACTTCAAAGCACTTATTTCAAGGGAAGTGCTAAGGAGGAAAGACACTGCTGAGATAACATTAGTGAATAGCCCAAGAATAAATGACACAAATAGAAAATCTGACATGTGAACCACAAGGGGAACGGATAGCAATGTGTTATCTATTAAGAGAAATGAGAAATAAAACTGTCCCCAGAAATAGGCCCACTAGGAAGGCATAGTTTTGGAAAAGGGAAAAAGTCACTGATTAATTTGCTGAAGAAGAAAAATATTTTTAATGCAGTTTCTTAATAATAATCAAGGTCTGTATATTTAAAATAGGCTACACATGACTTACCATTCCTACCAAACAAAACACATCCCTTCTCAAAGTATGCAATTTAAATCCAAAGCACTAGGTTTAATAAAAGGTTTAGAATCACGTGTTTAAAAGCGGTTGGGGATTTTTTTCCATCTCTCTCATATTAATCTTGAGACATCAGAAATTGGCTTGTTGTAACACGACTGCACTCCAAGAGGAAAAATCCAAATTCCAGAACTGGCAGTCAGCATGCCTCTTTCCAAAAGGCTGCTTTTGTGGTTGCCAACACTCCCTCCAAACTGGGGTCACTCTGGAAAGCTTCCCAGTATTACTTTTGTTTTATTGATCACTGGTTTGGCTTTTTTAAAATGCAGCTAGATGGATTACACCTCTGCCTTGCAACTGCCATGCTGTATGGCATGTTGCTCTGCAGCAGAACAGCTGCTGACCAGGGATGTGCCGAGAAATGAGTGGATGCCAACTTGCTAAAATATTCTGACATGCTGGAAGGATCCTGAATCTCTTGCAGGGAGAGAGCCCTCCTATATGTCAAAAACTAAGTAAAACTAAGTAAGACAAAACAACTAAGTTGTTTTGACATCTAGTCAGTAGAAAAATACAATGTTCTCTCTTGCTCTTTTGGGGTTTTTTTAGGAGAATGAAATATAACAGCCCACCTAAGAATATAATATATAAAAGCTGGTGTACTTTTTTGCTAACATTAACTCATTAACTATTCATGACCAAAGGGAAAAGCAAAGGAAAAACTAAGTGGCTGACAGATTAGATAAGAACACCTTCTTAGCAATATGTTGATGAATGCACACACTGCCCTGGTTAGAAGGTCTCTAGAAATTGTTTGGAAATAATTCTAATTATCCATTCAAAGTACCAAGGGTAAGGACGTTATGGATCCCAACAGCTAAGAGTCAGCCTCCTTCCCCCACTCCCCATAATCCTAATATTCATGAGAGCTGATGGCATGTGGGAACAATCAATGAGAGAATGACAGCTGAGTAAAATTTCCCAGTAAGCCAGTAAAGCTGTGGCCTAATTCAGTCACACAAGTCTGGGTTTGGGCTCCTCCCCCACCCCACTGCCAGATAACACCATAATTTTCAATTCATTTTCAGGCTGGACACTGTTGTTTGTAAACACAGGCAGATCTCTGAGAAGTTCAGAAAAATCTCCAAACTTAAAAACAGATTAAAAACAATCAGCACTTTTCAAAAATACCAATGCAAATGTTTATTTAAAAATTAAACGCACAGATCTTTTAATCCTGTATTTTTTAATACATACGATACATTCTCTCAGGGATAACTGAAGTAATGCTCACATGACCAAATATCCACATGCTTTGCTCTATGTTCATTTTCTGAGCATGCAATAGACTTTGGCAAACTTTTGTTTAAAAGAATGGGGATTTGGAAACTCACCAAGATGAACTTCCCAAAGAAGATCCTTGGAGAAAATATGAGCCTGTCTATTGAAAATATTTCCACCCTCTGAAGTACTGCTGAAATAACTGTTAACTCTTTCAGAGCTGAAAAGGGGATCAATATTATTCAGATATTCTACACTCTCTTACTCAGAATATGGTTAAAAAAAGAAAAAGGAGGAAATTTTATGCCCTAGTCACACTCATATTTATATTAAGTACAAAATAACTCCTGCACTGTGAACAAGAAATAGTATTATAACCCCAGACAATAAGGCAACTATTCATCAGAGAGACAAGTTTCGGGCAGCACTTTCAAGCATGTGTAAGTATCAGTAGATTCACGTGATTTCCTAAATTAAGGCCTTTAACTGAAGCAAATTCAGTCTGATTCCCTATTAGCAACCTTTGGGAAAATCTTTTATTGGGTAACTTGGATTATTTTGAAGGTAATTGCTATAACAATACAAAATGGATGTGCACAAGGAAACAAAACATTGTTTGCACACAGTTCTATTTTGGACACTTGCTACTAAAGGGTAAAAATTAAGATGATTATTTCAATTTAAAAAGCTCCTCTAGTTTTGTTAAACACCTATAATAAATTTGCACACAATTAGCAATTTTATCATCATACACAGAAGAAGGGTAAAGTCACAGATATTCCCACACAAGAGAGATCTAAGCGAGATCTTAAAACTGTGATATACATCCTAGAAAAAAAAATATAAAATTCTGGGTATATCAAAGAATGGTCCAAAACATATTACCAAGCAAATACACAATATTTAGAAAGTTGTGGAAAACTGTTCCACAAACAGCTTTTTGTTTCAGTTACAAAATGTAATTAATATGTCAAGTAAACAAGAACCTTAAGAATTTTATACAAAGCACTGGTAAAGAGTGTAAACATATGTATTTCTAACTGCTGCTCCTTATATCCAGTGTATAAGACTGTTTTAAGTAGTAGTAAATGTTTGTTGGTTTAAAGGAAGAGAAACAACACACCAAAAAAAGCAACATATGACTAATTAGAAAAAAACTGCTACAGCCTAAAGCTGACAAAAAGTATTTCATAAAAACTCTACAACAAACACATTAAGAGGTTTTCTAAAGCAGCTGGGTTTTGATAGTTGATTCCAAAAGTGCTGAATTTGATTCCAATATCATGTTAATCTAAAAAGCATTCTTGAACTACTTAAAAATACTGTTTTATCATGATGCACTTGTTTCCATCTGGACATAAAAAAAAATCATGAAAAAAACCACTTTATAAAATAAATAGAAGCAAACTATTTTTGAGTATATCCATGACTGCTTGACATGGAAAAGGCTAGCTATCACACTCACTTGAATTCATCACATTTTAAATAATCAACATACCCTACCATTTTGTGTGAGTTTGGTGGAGCAGAGAAAGGATGTAATCCAGAAGGACTCTTTAGTGGTTTTTACTGCTTGGCTGTTGTTTCCTAGGGATATTCCCTTTGAAAAGGGGAGTTTGAGGTAGCGACCAGAGTCCTGAAGGTTTGTGTTTTCTTCACACTGTGAAAACAAACCAGTTAAAACAACTGAATGGCACAAAAAACCTGACCAAATCTCTAAATTATATGAATCATTATTATTATTTTCACTGAAGAATTTTCACTGTGCCTGTTGCAAACTTTGGTTTTAGATCACAGCTTCATATATTGACATTGAGACCTAAAAAATTTGCACTGGTTATGTCAAATGAATAGCTACAAATTTTTGTATTAAAATTGAAAATTTATCTGTGAGCATATCAAATCCTCTGATTGAAGAGACAGCTCTTAAATGTGGAAACAAGAATTCCACAAAGCCAAAATATCTCTAAAAATTATAACTTTGAGTAGATAAATGAACTTGTCTGATTTTCCAGCTTGAGGAATTCAGTAACAAGGTTCACTTTGTGCGTTTTAATTGAACTTACCTTTGTGAAAACCATTATAAACACAATGTGATATAATAGTAAGGCTTAGGAAAACCAGCGCACTGAAACACATACCTAGATTCAAATGCAGTTTGTATCAAGGTTAATATTAAACAATCAGCAATGGATATTTTAATGATGACAAGATTATGACTCATTTGATAATCAATACAAACTTTCTCAACTTCACATCTCTGTACATTCAAACTATGTTCTAGAGGAACCATTACAGTTAATGACTGCTAATTCAAATTACCTTGTGTACAATGAGTTCATGGGTGCCATCTGGCAGAGTTCTCCCATTTTCCTGCATCAGGGGCACGAAAGAAAAGCCAAACAACTTCTTCTCACCCTTTTCTTTTGCTGAAATGCATGAATAGCAGCACTTAAATAGTATACATTTTAGACAAAGCAAATGTATTCAATACAACATAAGAAATTATACTGGAAGCTATTTGCAGCTAATCAGATGAAGATTACCTTGAATTTCTGCTCCGATTTGCACATTGTCTTCTGTAATGTTCTATTTGATCTCACTTTAAATCAGAAAGGACTATTCTGGAATGATTTAGTGTTTATTAACAACAAATAATGTAAGCTGCCAAATATGTAATCTTAGCAACATACAGAAGTTTATTCATCCCTCAGAAAGCTGTCTCTCATACACTGGAATTCAGAATGTGCATCCAGTCATCAATTTTTACCTCAAAATCATCGCTAAAATTTTTCAGAATGTTTAAAAAAATTTGGAACTTTATAAGTAAAAAAATGCACTACAGAGTAAGTTCATGCAGCTGTCTTTTTCCTGAGGTGTTATAGAAACTTGTGTGCTTGCTGCAGCTGTAACGGAGAGGACTAGCAGAAGTCATGAACAGCACTTACTGGAACAGTGCCGGAATTCACAGCGGATGTGAGCTCCTCTGAATTTATCCACAGGAATAGGAAGTTTCAGCAGCTCAGCCCATCTGGGACCATTGTTATGATAAAGCACAAAAGAATGGTACTCGCTGGCTGGTGGCTCTCCAGAGCCAAATGAGATAAAATCCTAATGAAGAAAAAATATGATTAAAGCTAGATTAGTATATCGATAAAATGTCATCAAGGACTGGTCTTCCAAGGAAGACTATTAATATTTACATTCATATCATAAATGCCAAATGTGGTACAATGTTCAGTATCTTAAAACCCTCAAAAATAGTAGCACTTGGTTAATATTTTCCGATTAGAAAATTAGAAGTAGCAAGAATCATTCGCATCAATCAGAATCAAAGTGTTAAGTGGAGGGTACCTGGGTGAGCAGGGAGGCTTAAGCAATGAATGTGTTGTGGAGTCCCATGACACCCCATGGTCTAGCCAGTTTTTTATCCAAGCAACAAACAAGATTGGAACTAAGACCAGAACAGACCAGGCTCAAGATCTTCAGTCCTCTGAAATAAGCCTATAACCCTGCTGTTATCAGTGACATCTCCCACCATTAAAAAATAAATCTAGATTCAGTGATCAGAAAGAAGCAAACCGTTTGTTGCCTTACAACACCCATGATGGTTTCTCCATAGCAGGGTAGACAAATCAATTTGTCTAATTCCTGACCTACGGATACCTATTAATTCTCTGTAGGAAAGGTGGTGATTTAGGCATCAAAAATCCCCAATTTATTAAAATCAGAAACCAAATTGAAAATTATCAAAACACATTGTACTGTGTAACATGAGGAATTGCATTCCTATTAAGATTTATTATGAAATAAAAAATTCTCCAAAACTTGATCTTGCTTCAAAATTTTCCAGCATCTTAATGGAATCATTAGTTATTTGGTTGGCAATTACAGGCCAACATCATAATTGATCACAGAAATAAAACAAACTTTTATAAAGGTTTATAAAGGCGTTTCATAAAGGTTTTAAGCAAAGTGGAAACACCCTGAATACCTAAAGATTGCAGAAGATTAATATATCCTTTCCAAAGCATTTTTTTACTCTCCAATCAATGCCACAAAAATTACATATGAAAAAGTGTATCAATATTAACTACATCAAGGAAAAACATAGAACAAAGATACCTTTAAAATTTGTCCACTGCTGTCCACCACATGCATTGTCACTTCCACATTTCTGGCCACACTTTTCCCTCCTTTCTCAAATTCTCCTCTTTCTACAGTAATATATAAATCATTCCTCATTTCACCTATCAAAAAAACCAACCAAACAAACCACATAAAACACAAGGTGTCCAAAAGTCAGTCCAATTTGCTTACTTCTTGCTTTTAGTACTTAAGTAGATTTTCATCTTATACCCACACTCACAATTTACCAGTATTTTTGGATTTTAAATAATTGTTTTCAGAAACAAAGAAAACCAACATATCTTCATCCCTCTCAAAACCCAAAGATTATCTGCCATACTGAACCAATTCTAGGGGCTTTTACTCATCTGTAAGGTCTATTTGGCATCTCCAGCTATACTGAAGCTGGTGTCTAGCTCCACCTCATTTAATTCTTTTAATCTAAGGCAATATTAATGTATTTTCTTTCATTTGTAATCATAACAGTTCTCTGTTTAACTGATTACAACTTTTTTCCATTTAACCTCAAAAAAAAGTGTGTCATTTTGAAGAGGAAAAACCCAGAAGTTGGTTTTCTTTCCAATAGAAGTCTTGCAGATTGTGAGCATTCAGTCTCGTCTTTGTAATCAAAAAGATCAACATATTTTATATTAATAGGGTGTTCCAAAGCTTACTAGCAAAAAGTTAGCTTAGTTAGCTTATTTTTCGCTTATTGGAAAGGCTTCTGAGAAATTAAAGTCTTCATCAGGACATTCAAACTACAAATCCAATACAGGCACTATTTAAGTGCTACATGGTATGCACAAGTTATTAAATACTGCTAGCATACTTAAATTGAAATTCTTTGCACATTCATGCAATATCATGCTAAACATTCTGTAGAACATAAACAGACCTTATGGATGAGATCAATGGTAATTTTATTTTAATTTCAGCTGACACAAACGGCAAAGTTTATATTTGATGAAAGGAAGAAAGAGTGGTTGCAGGGAGAATAGGACAGAGGGAAAAGCAGTACTGGTTGTGACTGGACTGCCATGGTAGGGAAGTTCTTTTTCTGTTTGAAGATGCTAAATCTATTTCTAAAAAGTGTAAACTAATCTAGCTCTGGACAAACATTACCAGAACTACTTTGAAACAATTGGACTTTCCCAGTGAAATGCAGAATAAGGAAGGATGAACAGCATAATAATTAGGAGCATCTTCTAAAATTCCTATTTCTGGATTTGGTAGAAAGATAAATTAAGAATATATGCTTTCATATAGAGAATGGAAGCTTAGTGAAAAGGGAATATCATGTTTTAACAAAGCAGATTTTCACTCAGCACTGGTGAAAAGAAATCAAGTATGCTAATTTATTATATTTATAGATGTGCCACTTAGAAGGTAACCATGAGACAGCTACTTGTACTGTTGGTAAAATTAATGAAAAGATATGTAACTTATAAATAATTAGAGCATCTTCAATTTGCAGCTTCATTTTAATTTGCAAGCAGAATTTGACTTGCTTGAACTTTTCATAGTACTCTCACGTTTCACATTCCTTCCATTTATATTACTGTACGCAACTCTTCAGTGATTCTTAAATACCAGAAACAATGATCTTTCTGTAGTCTTCTAGTATTTTTATAACATTACTCTATCACTGTGTTCAAAGTAGTTAAATGGTTCCTCCAAAGCACAATCCAAACATTAAAAAAAGTAAAAGAATAAACTGCTGTATTATCAAGCCCTCGAGACCCTTGCCCATAAAAAAGGGGTGGAAACCTGCTATTGTATTAGCTTAATATCAGTTACCTTTCGAAACAACTATGGACCAAGGCTAGACCACAGCTAGACAGAATCAACAGAAAAAATACCAGATGGTATTCACTTAAGAGTTTTGTGTGAAGTCAGGGATGAAAGAGCTGAATTACTAGTAAGTATATGCAATCACTGAATCAATCTCTGGTTCCTGGTGGGAAACAGGTTCAAAATAAGCAAAAGGTGGTGGCTATTCAGGTCATAGACGGCAAGACTTTTTCAAAAAACAATAAAAACAAACAAACCAAAACAACCAAACAACCAAAAAAGACCATAAAAGCAAAATCAAAGCAAAAACCAAACACAAGCAAAAACCTTTCCAAAGGATGTTGTGAATGTAAGAAATGTATTCCTGAAAGGAAAGGATGGCGAAATCGTGGAATAAAGATCAACTACAGGATATGAAACAGGTAATCGCAAGCACTCAGGAAATCCCCAGAGCTGTAAATAGCTGGAGGCGGGGGCAGCATCAGGGGGTAATTACCATACATGCATATATGCATACACAGTTTTTACTCTTCCTTAGGTGTCACAGCACTCAGCTAGATGGGCCCTTGATCTGAATCTGTAAAGCTGTTCTTATGCTTTTTCAAGTCACAAAATTACCCTTAAAACTGCTAGATTCTGTTTATTCCCACACTGCAGTAATATTTGACTATAAAGATTTTAGAAGCTAATACAGTATGGTTACCAAACAGCTTACAGCGTGTTGGGTCCTTGCTTAGCATATGCTTATACTAGGCTTAGTTCTAGTCAGTGTTGGCTGTTGATCACTTTCAAGCATTTTACATTCAAAAAAAAGGACTACACACAGCAATCAAAAAAAAAAGAAGCTTTGTTATAAAGCTGATTTTAGCAAATGACTTGTATTTGCAGCAATTTCTCTTTAAAAAGAACTTGAATCCTACATGCATTTGTGCTACATTCAGTTATTATTTTCAATTATCAGTATGGATTTATTTCCGTTTTCCATGCGGTCTTCGCAGAAACATAATCATAACTGAATAACCATTTTCACCACAAATTTAATGACCTAGCCCAGATGAAACTCAGCGAAAATCATAATTTTTCCTTTTTAAAAAGAGTAAAGTGTACAGGATTTAAATGCAAATGACAGTGGAATGGGATGTCCTATCACTGGAAGTGTTCAAGGTCTGATTGGAAATAGCTTTGAGCAACCTGACCTAGTGAAAGATGTTCCTGTCCATGGGGGTAGCAGGGATGATGATTAAAGATCCCTTCCAGTTCAAACCAGTCTATGATTCTATGCAAAAATTAAAAGCATTTTTAAAAGAAGTAACTGGAGCTTCATAGAAGTTAAGCAGGCTTTTAGAAATAGTGTTTCATTGCATTTTAAGTTTTTTTTTTTAAAAATCCAAATCTGTTGTGTTTTACCTTTTTAATTGCCAGAAGAAATCAAGTAAGTTGTCTCTTGGAAAAACAGAACTGTGAGGATCAAAGAGTGTATCTGGGGAAGCTGTTTATTCCTACTTCTGACAATAATGCAATGTGTCAAAAAAGGTATTCTGTGCTAATTACAGAAATGATGCAATAACCCCAAGGCTTTGGCACTACTTAGTTAGCATCCTTTTATTTCACCTATCTGGCTAATCAAAAGTAGACTGACAAACTCCTACATGAGTTTCTAATATGAAGTGAAGGCTAAAGCTATATGGGAACTGAAATTCCAAAGAATTTAAGAAAAAAAAAAGTAAAGCTGCAGTAATGTGGATGATTACACAGTCCGAACTTTTCAATGCAGCTCAAGTTTTCAGTACACATTCTGCAGGGATATTTACTCCAGTATGTGAATTTAATTGTAAGTGAAAGGTGCTGAATTGAAATGTCTGGTTTGCTAAATCAAAATGTGTACAGGACAGCATTGGCAGTACCTGCCTCTTCATATGTCCTGCCCATACACTGCAGCTTTGACCTGGCAAAAATTATCTTGAAAGCACTTTTCATGGGCTAGGAGAGGATAAACTCTAAACCCTTCTTGCCCCAGCTGTAGGTGCTAACCAGGTACATTACATTACAGGTACATTACAGATCCGTTTCTGACCTATGAAAAAACAGAAGCTTCATAACTAGTAATGCATTGTTAGAGGGCTGACTGGAAGCAGGGGACAGAGACCTAATCATCATTACAAGTAAAAGTCTATTATAAGGAACAGGAGGAAAAGCCAATTAAAGTCAAAAAACAGCCACAAGACTGCTGGAGGACGCACTTAGTTAATGGAGGTCAGCCTTCCCGAACCTGCCAACTATAAATCACAAATTTTAAATAACCAGGAAAGAGAAAAAAGCCAGGAGTAATTTCCAAACTGAGATAACAATGCATGCTCAGGGGTCCTGTTACGTCCACCACACAGTTTCGTCATGGGATGGCTCTGCAGACTCCCTTTCCTTCATAGGTTAAAGGCTGCATCTTCACTACTGAGGACCTACGTACAAACACTAATCTGCTGCTGCTCACAAGTGGATCCCAGCTGTGGGACCTGCATGTAAGCTGCCCCCAGCTCAGAGAGGTTTGAACGCTATCACCGAACCTCTGGTGACAGGAACAACACAGGTGATGACTAGTAAGGAGACGGTCAGATCAGTACAAGTGTCAGAAGAATATTTGTATGAAGGTATCGTTTGTGCTTTGATTTTTCTAGAAACACTTGTACCTAACCTAAGCATCCTTCATCACAAAACTGTTTACACTGAGGACACTGTGAGTGGCAACTGCAACATAAATATTATAGCAAGACTTTTCTCATATTCCAACCACATTTAGAACTGTAGAATCTCTTGTAGCATATTAATATGGAACAAGGTTTCAAGCTGAAGCTAGCTGTCAAAGATCAAAGGTAGCTGTCTTTGTTAAAAGAAAAGAGTTTAGTTTGTCAGCTAGCCTCAAAAAGCTTTCTAGTGAAATAAATTTCAATTCGATTATTTAGCTGTGTAAAAAAACACAGCATGACTGTATTTGAAAAAGCATCTCTGATAGTTATAGCTGTCCTGACAGCAGCCACTAATTTAAAAATAATTACACAGAAGTCACTAGGAGCTCTTGTTAGAAACTGCTTTTTTGAAAGCTTTGCTCAGAATTATAGGTCCTTTAGAACCATGAACTGAAAAAGAGAAAAAAATTATTTTGTTTAGAGAAAGTTCCTGTTCATTTACATCTCTGTAAAATACAAGCTAATGAGATGATTTGTTTTATACTCTAAAATGACTTGACCAGATCTTAAAACAATTTCAGCTGTAGGGACTGAAAATCTCTGGGTGTGGCACAGACACAATGGTATTACCGAGGAGGTAAATCTTGTGGATACAAAACATTTTAGAGAAAAGATCCTTAAAATACTTTGTAGAATGGGTAAAGAGCTATGTAGCAACTGCCAGTGGGAGGATCTAAAAAAAACCCAAGCAGAAGGTGATTTTAACTAGAGGAGAGGGCTGAGGAACATTAGTACACCTTGCCTCCTACCCTTCAAGTCAATCCATGCTATGCCTTTTAGCAGCTAGGATGTTCGATGACATCCATGCTGATATATGACAATAACAAGCAAAATTGGAAGATAAAACACAAGGACAGGAAATCTTCCACTCCCTTTTTAGCCCAGTAAACTCAGAACTGGCATAGCTTAAGTTATAGTAGGAGCAAGCAGTTCACAGAAGTAGAGAGACAGAAGAGCTCAATTCAAAAGCAGGTGGCCCTATGTCTGGCTGATGCAGCACTTACCACCAGAATGTAGTCTAAATTTCAACAACCTACATTACAAGCTGATGATATTTGCAGTAGTCATAACCTGGAGGTTGCAAATTCTCTGAATATAAAAATACATGTGTTTATTAATATATATATTTGGGGGTGGGTCTGGGAAGAAAAGATTAAGTCCTGGAATACTACAGAAATAATAACTCTTACTAATCCCTTTCTGGCAGTTGACCTTGATGATTTCATAGATTCATAGAATGATTTGGGTTGGAAGGGAACTTTAAAGGTCATCTAGTCCAACTTCTGTGCAATGAGCTGGGATATCTTCAACTAGATCACGTTGCTCAGAGCTCCATGCAATCTGACCTTAAATGTTGCCAGGGATGGGACATTCGCACCCTCTCTCAGCGACCTGTGCCAGTGTTTCTACCTTTTTCTAAAAATGCACGCAATGTTTCCCTTTTTACAGTCACTGGGTACTTCACCTGCCATGACTTTTCAAATATCATGGAAAGTGGCCTGGCAACCACATCAGAATTTCCTCACGACCTTAGGATGCATCTCATCAGGCCCCATAGACCTCCGTATGTTCAGATTCCTCATGTGGTTTCTCTTTCAGTGGGAGAAACTTTGCTCTCTCCAGTCTCTGCCTTGAGGTTCATCCACTTGAGAGGTGTCAGAAGAGAGATTGACAATGAAGATTGAGGCAAAAATGTTGCTGAGTATCTCAGCCTTCTTTCTCATTTGTTGAGACCAGTTCACCAGTCATGTTCATCACGGGAATTATGCTTTTCTTGACCTTTCTTTTCTGGCTGAAATACCTTCTTACTCTTTGCATCACCAGCCAGTTTCAGCTCCAGCTTTGCTTTGGCCTTCTTGACCCCATCACTGGACAACTTCCTGTCTATACAACTGGACAACATCCCTATACTCTTCCCAGGATACCCGTTCTTACTGCCTGTGAATTTCCCTCTTGCACTTCAGTGTGACCAGCATAGAATCATAGAATCATAGAATTAACTGGGTTGGAAGAGACCTCTGAGATCATCAAGTCCAACCCTTGATCCAAC
>JAYRBT010000042.1:26247759-26278323 GCA_036023395.1 Myiotriccus ornatus | reverse complement strand
CTTAAAAACCTCCAGGGACGGTGAATCCACCACCTCTCTGGGCAGGCCATTCCAATGTCTGATCACTCTCTCTGTAACTTCTTCCTAATATCCAACCTAAACCTCCCCTGGCAGAGCTTAAGCCCGTGCTCTCTTGTCCTATTGCTGATTGCCTGGGAGAAGAGACCGACCCCCACCTGGCTACAACCTCCTTTCAGGCAGTTGTAGAGAGTGATGAGATCTTTATTCAGCCATGCCATTCTCTTGCCTTCCCTTTCTGATTTCTTAAACATTATATTTAATTAAAAAAAAAATCAATAAAAAAATTCAAGTTAAACAATTTGAAATCATTTGTGAAAATTGTAATACAGAAGGATATTATCTGAGAGAAGGGTGTTTTTAAGGAGAGCAGCTCATGAAGACACACAGGCATGCTGCATTTCACAAAGAATTTCATCACTGTAGGAAGTGAAATGCCATTACTGAAAGAATTTCCTTTTTGTATCGCATTTTAGAGGATACTGAAAGACTGACTGGCTGCTTATCAGGGAATATATTCAGCACTTTTAAAAAAAGGGGCAAATCTCATTGACATGCTTGAAGCTGCCAGTAAAGTGTTTGAGATTTAAAGATCGTGACAATCACCAGTCAGCTGTCCATTTGCTGCTTTCTCCTCGTAGAGCAATACCTTGACTTCTCCATTATTGTGGCAAAGAACAACTTTCCTATTTGCAAGAAAATTTTGCACAGAGTCACAATATTTACTATTTATGGGTAATATTCACACACGACTCAAGAATGAGAAAATGCTGTACTTGGTGCTTAAATAAAAGGTCTGAGATTGGGACCTTCTGCGTGATACTTGACAAATACTTGGGGCAGGGTGTGTGTTTGCATTTAAGTATATGACAGGGCATGGGCAGTTAAAAATAAGACCATTTCTTTATATTTTTATACTGGTAGCTAGTTTATATATTATCTCTGATATTCTTGTTTATATATGGCAAACATTAAAACAACTCTGCATGTGTTAGGATTTTAGGGGCGCTGGTGACTTTGGTAAAACTATTGCCTTTTTGCTGTTGGATTAAGTAAGCCTGGGCATTTAAATCAAGGAAAAAAGATTAATAAACTGATTCTGCTTGAAACTTTTCTCAGTTACTCTAGTTTCATTTTTTAATAGAACATTAACTGCATTTTCAGCTTTATTACAGAAACTTTCAACAAACCCTAAGAAACACTCACCAGAACACAGCAAATGAAACGCCCTTTATGAGGGATTCTCAAACTGCAATACTTTCAGTATTCAATTGGATTGTAGATGTATCATACAAAAACAGACAACTGCTCTGTGACCTATTTTTCTCTTCTTTTTAACAAGGAGATGTAAAAGAAGTTGTTTTGAACAAGTGGGGAATAAAAGACTTAAAAGCCTTTTTAAAGGAAAACTTTGACCTGTTGACTTTGTATAGCTAGAAAATAAGTATTTCCAATAGAGTTTTGAAAGACCAGTTATTTTTACAGAGCTAAAGCATTCACTTGTTAGTTTGCTAGTGCTCCTTATCTGGTTTATTGAAGAAAGACTTCCAAGCCATAACTATCGTCCCATGCATCACTACTATTTATTCTATACTCAACAGAAAGCCATCTTATTCTTCCAAATACTGTAAACTGCAGAGGACCCTTTTTCCCATTCTCCACTTTAAGAGATTTTAAATTAAGGGAAGTCCAGTTAAATTCTGGTTTGTCTTCCCTTTCCATAGTTTTCTTCTATTTTTTTCCTTCAGTTCCTAAGGAACCAAGAAAATAAGACAGAGGAGTTGGAAAGGACAAGGAAAATAATACAGAAGTTCCTTGAAATTGTCTTACCAAATATGTAGTCACATATTAGAATTTTTGTTTTCTCCGGTGACTTGTAGAAATAATAATTCCTTTGATTAAAGCTTTTAAAAAGTATTAAACTAGGATTTGAAAAGCAGAAGGTATTCCCAATAGTGTACTACAGTTTTGTGAAAGGGCAAAATTCAGGGTGTCTTTGCTCCACAATATTGCTTAAACATATTATGTGTAACTAATATATCCAGGCAATATTATTTTCAGTAATTAAAAATATATATTTCTGGGTTCTTGGAAATCAGAAGAGCAAACAGTGGCAGGTGTTAAATTTAGACTGTTTATACTTCACACAGGATTAAGAAGTTTGGAAAAATTCATTCCACTGCTCAAGGGAGAAAAAATGTTTAAGTATGTTAGACATATATTTCTTCTCCTGGAATCAACAGCTCTTACTAAGTCCAAGCTCACTTGCAGATACAGACACCATGATGAAGAGAACGTATTCCATAGTTTCCTTTACATTTTTGCTCTCCAGACTCTTATTCTATGCTTTAAAAGAATGAATACTCCTCTAGTCAAAAATCACATAATTGAAAAATGCATGTTATCACAAAGACAGCATTTTGTGAGATCATTTGTATAAAAAGACAAATATTCTAGTTCTATCTTCATTTTAAAAGCCTCTGAAAATAGAAAGAAAGGTGACTGTGTACTTGCACATGAAAAGAATAAAAGACTTTTTAATGATTCAGATGAAGGAGTAAATAGCATATTCAGTAGCTTTGAAAGACAGGATTCTGATGAGATTTAACTGGACAGCTTAAGGATATCTAACAAAGTTAAAAGGTGACAAATGTAAAGCAGTGCAAATATGATGGTAAAAAACTTCAGATACTTTTCTTAAATTAAGCATATGAAAGCTTAATGTAGGAAATTTTAAAGCAAAACAACATTGGGGCACCTCATTCTATCTGCTGAATGAGCAGAAATTGTAAAAAAACAAACAAAAAAACCAAACAAAAAACCAAAACAAACTAACAAAAAGAAAACAACAAAAAGATAAAATATTGAGAAACAAAATATGATTTTTAATCTTGGACAAATAAGCTTGAAAGAATGAAAATTCCACTACAGACATTAAGACTGCAGCTTCATACAGAGTCCTCAGCAATGGTATGTGTGAAAATTTATGGCAGAATTAGAAAAGGACCACAAAATTCTGGGCAAAGGATTACAAGGCAAGACTTTTCCAGTCAAGACTGACTAGCTCAGCTATAGATACCAGCATTAGAGACACTCTATGCTCGGGTACAAGGTAAACAATGGCTAATGTAAAACCATTGCAGTGACTTGCCAGTTCTTCAACTTCTAATATCATAAGAGTTTAATCATTTTGATGGACAGAAATAAATATTAATTCTTATCTTTAACTCAAAGCTCGTGGTGATCAGATCTCAGCAGTGGTAATGGCACCAGTTCTGATCATAAGCTGAAAAAAACATGGCTATAACTAAGTGATACAGACCTGTGCAAGTCTTTTGAGATGTCAGCCAACAGGCCAATTGTTTATACACTGCGGGACATTTTATGGACTAAGACATTTTGAGTCAAGCTGCTGTTCTCTATAGGACACGGAGTCTTTCAAAATCAAATCTATGCTTGTTTCAAATAACAACTATCTTATTTTATTACTATAGACATGCATAGAGAAAGTTTGTAGATAAAGTTCCAGGAAGAAAGGCTTGGACCTAACTGAATTACTTAGTGAAAAACTTACTCTACAGGAAAACAAGAGAGTACTTTACTTTATGTGCTAGTGTCTCACACAGAATGGATTTTGGCTTTGAATGTACGGAGTAGTTAAGATGACATCTACCAGCAAACTACCAGTAATAGACTTAGCATTATTAAGGACAGTATAGCTTACCACACAATAGTTTAGAGTCTGTTTACAACTGACAGGCATGGCAGGGAGCTATGGCTCCTTCAGTTAAGTCCTCGTACAGACAAATAGATGCGCAAGGGTTTATTCCAATCTTAAAAACCCCACACAACACAAACTAGTGATCAGGCTTAATTATGGAATCAGATATCTTGCACAAAGATGCAAAAGAATATGTGCATGCATGTGTTCTAGAACACATGAACGTATGTAGCACTGAAGTTACACACTGATACAGATGCCCTAAGTTGAATTTGGAAACAGATTCCATAAGAGTGCACTATATAAAATATTTAAAAAGCTGGGAAAAGTATGTAAGGAAAAAAAAAAAAGGCTTTTACATTTCATTCCTATTACATATGTTAACGTAAAGTGCTCCTCAAAAGTATAATACATTTGTAAATATCAAATGCTAAATTTTATATACTAAGTAACAATGTGGTCATCCGATCTTTTATGAAATGGTGAACACAGAAACTCAGTGTACAAGCACAGTTGTCCTTTAATGTTGTACAAAGCTTTCTGAGAATACTGGCTTATGTATCTGCAGACTACCACATCACCACACCAGAACATTGGAATAGATTTTACTAGTGGTCACATAAAGTCTGCTCTGAAACCCTCGTCAAACTCAGAAAATGCATATAGATTAGACTCAGAAGACGACATTTTCACTTCCTGTCCTTCTTCTGTTGGCTAGAATAAAGTGAGTTACCTATTTCACAGCCTTTCTGAATCATTGCCATCTACTTTTTTTCCAGTCATCTACTTCATTTCCTAAAACACTTGGAGTTCTTAATTAAAAAATTTCCAGGGATCCTGGACAGTGATTCTGTGGCTTCCCTCTGTCAGGCTGTAGTGACACAAAAAGCATTACTCTATAAAAACATGCATTATTATTGTCAACAAAATTCTGGTTTGGCATGTATGCTGATCCTAGTTACTTTTAACAGCATAACCTCCACAGAGAAAAGGATTGATATAACGAAAAATGAAGGTCAGAGAGAGTTTAAATACACCAGAATAGGAGCGAAACTTAAAACATGGCATTTATAAAAGAGATACCACAGCTTAGCAGCATGAAGTATTTCTTATTGAATAATTCAAGAGAGTCTCGTTCAGAACACTAACCTAAGTGCTAATTAACCACAGCAACAGATTTACTTTTCAACAAAAATATAAAATAAGATCTATTGATGACCATTTCTAGTGGCAAAAGATAAAGTTCTCTAATTTATCTCTGAACAAAAAAAAGACACTAGAAGAGAAACAAAATTAAAGAGGAGCTTTAAAATAAAAAAGCATTTTAAAGGCTAGGTTCCTGCGGGCATTTCAGTGCCTAGGGCATACTGCTCTGGTTAGCTCTTGAAAGTCATCATCACAAGAGTGAGATGATTATTTCTCTTTAGGAGAAATCCCTTCTATGCCAGTAAACACAGAATAGAAGTTGAACATTATTTGATCTGAGGTATGCGTACAATGGGACTGAGAAAGAAGCATATCAGAACCCATATATTATTTTTTTTAACTATAAGAGGGACTAACTGAGCCTACATAACTCTTTGAAACTGAGTCAAGAAACTCCTCCACCAGCTAATTACACAGTACTCTGGTATTACATGTTTTTTGCAGTTTAATATATTATTTCTCAACTAGAAAGTGAGGGGATATGAGAGCTATTTATAGAACTTAAAAAATTTGATAACACTGAGAAGGAGGTCACTAAATAATAGATAAATGGAGAAAGGATTCTTAATGGGAGTTATAGTGTGCTCAGTAAAGCTGCTTTCACTGTTATCAGCCACATTATCTACAACACCCATTTGATTCAAATTACAAATCCAACTGTAATACAACAAACAAACCCTAGCTAATAAGCCATAAAATTTCAATTGAATGCTTCCATTAAGCATACATATATAAACCGACTTCAAATTAAATGGCACCCGACTCATGCATTTTATTGTTCTAAATATTGCAGTCCCACCAGCAGAGTAGTTTCATAGTAACTCTAAAACTGTTTTAAGTGCACATTTTAAGTGATCAGTAGTGCTGATCAAGAACACAGAAGGACAGATGTTTCACTGGCAGTAAGAACATAAGAGTGAATTCTCAGTTGTCAAGTTTCAGGTAGAAGTCCAAGAGAAATACATGGTCATAGCTAAAGCTGAGTCTCATTACTGAGTTTGAAATGCCTATTTAAGACCTCCTCGATTAGTGAAGTATTGAAGTGTATTTATCCTTGCCTCAGAACCTTAGTTCTCTTCTGATTTAGATCCACAAGAATGCAAAGACAGAGCTTTATATGAAGAAGACAGTCTCTATTAAAAATCCAGAAGTCGTGAGGATGATTTACATTTGAGAGAGTCAAGACTGTGAGTGTAGACTCAGCTGAAACTGGGATGTGAGCTCCTCCCTGTAACATTTGTCAGCAACAACATAACACCCTAATCATGCCAAACCGGTCTGCTTGCAAGTATGCTTTTCCTTTAAAGAGACATTTGTCTTTTAATTTCCCATTAAACTTTTTTAAAATTTCATTTCAGGAATGGAGCTATAAATAGTTCTACAATCTTCTTCCTGTATTTGCTTCTTCACATCCATACTGATACAGTCTTTCTACCTTCTTTAGCATCTGCTTAAGTATTTGCGTATTTTGTCATACAAATAAGCAAAATGAAGTCTCTACATCTGTATTATTATCCATTTCCAGTCGTTTTCCAGTATTGGAGGCACAAACCTTGTGAAAAGAGAAGCTGTACAGTACCAGCAAAATTCTCTGAGTCTTTATTTAGAAAGCTACCAGCTCCTAAGAACACAGTGTTCTGCTGGTTATCTTTTTCCCTGCATAAAGCTCAGCAGTCTTGCATTCAGACATCTTCACTTCTCTGCAGTGAGGTTCCATCTCTCAAAATAGGCTGCTATGGCCGTATGCCCATTTGACATTGGCATAGTAGCTATACAATGTATAATGTAATGTGGCCACTGGGACACAGTTTTCTTCTAACATTATGAAAAAATACTAACATAAAAGTCCCTGGAACTGTTTAAGAAGTTTCAGAATACAGTAGTTATTTAGAAAACAGCTGAAAATCAAGTAATTGCTCATTAGTTCTTTCTTTTACTGCTTATTGAGATATTTTTCTCTTACCAGGCATTATGATATTGGAAAAACCTAGTTTCCTTGTTATGGATACTCCGTGGGTAAATCTGGATGTATACTCTCTCCTAATTTGTTCTATGTCTCCATGAAGTAACTGAAGAGAAACTGCCAGACCTGAGAATGAAGACAAAAACAATGAAAGATAAGACACTCAAACAGATTATGGATGTCACTACTTCTTAAAAATTTCATATACTTGCAAGTATATTTGCACTCCTGAGAAAATAGAAAATTCAGGGGAACTTCAGTTATACCCAGCCAAGCCACTTCAATTTTTAAATGTATTTGGGAAAGGTTCCAACATTTAAAAATCAATAAAGACTTGAAAACAACTACCCATGAAAAAGCATTAGCAACTTATTACTAATGTGTAACTGAGCTATGATGACGTGTATGAAAATTATCTCAGTAGGGACGGACTGAGGCCTTAACTAAAAAAAGAACTATAAAAAGGTAAATTTAGAGAAATTTCAATCAGTAATATTTGATATCATTTCAATTTTCCACATCCTTCAACACAATCCTGCCTTCACTGACATGCTAGAAGAAGTACACATAGAATGGTCCCAAACTATGGGTGAAATGCAAGTCTCATTACAGTGCATCAATTAACCTGATACAAAGTTATACAATTTATTAATCTAAAATCTGAAGAAACAAATTCTAATAAACCAATATAGCATAATCAGTATTTTTTACTCAGGAACAGTACTTTCATAATGACTGAAATTACAATTTTTCCAATATTCATCGGATTTAATCAATCATACTCTTTCTTATGTTTGCTAGAAAACACGCAAAATGCAAGGGTGGCCATATAATAATTTTCCAACATTTATTCTTCTACAACCAAGGAAGCATAACTTCATCTACTACATCTGTGCAAATAAATTGCAAAGAGCATACTTCATTACAGCTGAGATTAACAAAAACAAGAGGCATGCCTTTTGGTTATTTCAAATACAATCACTGAGGCAAGTGTCTTCCCCGACCTTCAACAATACTACAACGGCATATCACGTATCAACACACAGATCATGGAGAAGATAAAAGCAAAGTCTTCATTTATGCTGAACAACTGGAGATAGACAACTCAGAAGAGTCATAACGAACATGGGATTAAGCTAAAGCAAATAACACGTACACACAAACTGAACAACAAGGTCATCAGTCCTTTCAGCTTTGAAAGAAATTTCCCCTACAAGCATGTTACTATTTATCTGAATAAATTTACTTGAAGTTTGATGGTTCCTAAAATCAGAGCTTGAAAAATCTGTACTAAGTACTGCCAGCTCAGGCTACTGCAAATCAGATATCTGATTACCATGACAACTCTTATATTTTTCCTCTTACCTACACTTACATTCTATTATTTTGGCAATTCCAGAGAATGTGATACTCTAAGTAAACTTTCCTTCTCATCAAAAACAGCTCGCCTACACATATCCAACTGGGTACATAAACAAATCTTACAAGGAAAAACCTTCAGTGACGTCTATTCTATTTTACAGACTGTATTTAATGCTATGAACATTAATTATTTTTGTAGCAGAATTTGTTCTGAGGTTCTCCAGTGAACAACTTTTAGAAAGTAGTGAAAATCATTATTGGTATAGGTGAGAAAACAAACTGCACTGTGGCTACCTGATGGTACACGAGTTTGGTACAAAGTCATACAGGCAAAATTCAGGCTCTCTTAGACCAAGTGAAAGGTATTTCACTGCTGTATGGGAAGATCTAGGCTGGGTATAGCTCAGCTATAAATATGGATATTTAGCCCACCTCCAATCTTGCTTCTTTTATATTTTAAGAATCTGCTATACATACATATGTATAATCATACCCCCATATGCCCCCATTGCACTGTTTCCTTGGAAACCTAAAAAAAAAACCTGCTGCAGATCACATCAACCACAACAGCATTAATCAGATATTGTACACCTCCTGGTGTTGAGCAAAGTTATTGTGCTTTCTAAACAGAAGTTGAAGACCCTAAATCAGATTTTATTTAACCACAAAGTTCACAAATTTCCATGAAGAATTTTATTTAGCTCAAAAACAAGATGTCAAAAAAAATCAGTTGCAAAACTGTTTTGAGAAAAAAAGCTGTCAAGATTTGAAGTACTTGCTCATGCAAGGCGAGAAAAGATAGTAGAACTCTGCATTTCATGGCATTCATTGTTAGAAAATGAAGAGTCATCTCTATGAATCAAAAAGCGTCAAGAAAATCTCTCAGTGAACACACTTGAAACATGGGTTAGTCATTTTACCCCATTTACCCATCTTTGGAATACAAGTGGTATGCATTCCCCAGCTCTTCAGAATAATGAAGAACACGAGGTTACAGATAGCAAAATTACTTAAAAATGTTATACGCTGTAATGAGAGCAGTAAATAGGAAAGAGTGAAAATAGAACAGAAGCAGGGAAAAGATGCACAAGAAAGGAAGCCTGAAGAAACTCTGAAAAACAAGATTTCAAGTTAACAATTTTGCCACTGAGGATCCAGTTACCAAACAAAAGGGAATTGACAAGAAGGGAAGTGGAACTGATAAATCTGGTAAGAGTGTTAATGTAAGGAGCACACAGACTTTACACAATCAGTGAAAAGAAGATGATTCCCATTTAAGGCAATCGGATTGCTCTGTCAGAGCTCCACTAATTTTGCAAGGAAACCAGACTCCCCTGCATTAAGGACCTAAAATCATAAGAGGCATAATGTTACTGAGCTGTAATAGCCAAGTTACAGAACAGGTTGTTTGAATTCCCAATGACTTGTCACATTCAGGATGCTGAGATAGGCAAAAGGTATATATTGTACACGAAGAGTCAGGAACTTATTTATAGTTCTAATGAAACTTACAACAGTTTAATCAAAGAGTTAACATTAGTCCATTAACAATGGTACTAACACACTCCAAAACAAATACCATTAAAATGACAAATATACACACAATCTTTCCAGTATCTACCCCTTGCTCACCCTTCCACTGACCCTCTGGGTTCAATGGTTTCAACCTGTGTAGGTGTGGTATGGTGACTGAGTTATCAGCATCCCAAATCCTTTGCCATGAGATGTAAGACGTTGCCTGCTTCTTCCTTCTCTCTTTCTAGGCTCCTCTCGACTAATTTTTACGCTTGCTAATGTGCTTTACATCTTGTTATTTCTTCACTAGTCTACAACTCCTCATTACATCCTAACTGATCATATATGATGGGTTTTATATATGCCACATATCTGTTATTTCTTCTCTTCTTTTCCCTTAAAACTGATTTTATTCTGCTCTCAAGGTCACAGTATTTGATGACCAGTAATTGGCCACTGGTGAGCTGTTCACAGGTCTGAGGCCTCTAATATCATGCCATGCCAGTACTTTCAAGGTGTCAGTTATGGTCACATGTCTTTACTCTCCTATGTTCCATTTTAGTCTAGGGTTATAGACAGTTAACTCTACACAGAGTAACTTCATGTTATAACTATTTATTAAATACAAAGCATACCTACCAAGGTGGGTTACACCACACAGCTGCACAAAGCTAAGCTATAGCAAGAGCTATAATAAAGCAGATATAATTTATTATTTTTTCATTAGATATATGCTTTTACAAGTCAGACCAAATCTCCAGGCAGCCTATGACAAGTCCAGCCAGCCAAAGCCAGATACGCAATGTGGACCTTGCTGTCAGCTGAACACAAAGCCTGTGACCAGTTACAAGCCACAGCAATCCCATATTTATGGGTCTATAAAAATACAACACACTTGCCAAAGAGAGTAGACACCCATCATGACTGAAGAAACACACATTTGCAATAAAAATCATGAGGGAGAGAATTCTTTACTGTGAGGGTAGTGAGGCACAGGAACAAGCTGTCTAGAGAAATTGTGGATGTCCCATTCCTGGAAGTGTTCAAAACCAAGGTGGGGCCCTGGACAATCTGATCTAGTGGGTCACATCCCTGCCAATGGCAAGGGGCCTGGAACTAGAAACCTTTAAAGTCCCTTTAAGGTCCCTTCCAACCCAATGCATTCCACGATTCCTAGATTTTTCATCAAAATGTTACCAGAATTTTGCATACCATAACAGGCAGAAGGTCACTGAACTCAATTTACAAAGTGATTAAAGCTATTGCTGTGAAGAAAGGGGTGGAGGGGAAATATTGCTTCTAGAAAGGAGGTTTAATCACCCAACACTAATGAGATGGGGTTAAGGTAGAGAAGGCTTCCAAAGAATTTGGAGCCAGTCTGGGAGAGATGAAGAAGATGAAGAAGACACTCACAGAAAATTAATACAATCAAAAGAATGCAGAGATACTCTTTTTGTACACGGAGACAGAAAATAATTCATTAACAACTCTCTTATGGAAACATGACTACCTTTTCTGTCATTTAACAAAGGTAATACCCTATAGTTTTAATTTATTCCACTCTGATGATGTATGTCTACATCAGTTCTTTCTCATCTCTTTTCATACACACAGTAAAATGATCAGTCTTAGACAAAACTAGAGCATTTTGTGATGCACAAAGCAAAATAGAGATCTGCAACATGCCACCATACACTGCATCTGGATGTGGCTGATAGGATCATTACATCATCTTTGATAAACGCTAGGTGTCATAAACTTCATAACTATACATTTTCCATTTCTAGAACAGTAGGGGCTAAAACATAACAATAAAAATTATTATCCAGTCTCTGAAGGACTGGCACATTTTCTTTAATTAGGTACATAGTGTAGCTTTGTCCCTTCAGAAAAAATTTCAATTACCTCCCTAATGGTAATTAAAACCTCTTGTGTTAGCTATTATTCTTTATTTACCCCAGTTCTGAAAGTACTACTACAATACTCTAAATGAAACTGCAAAAAGATCTGCTTTTATTTCTTTTGCAAGCTAATGAAATTTCTCACTATTAACTTGTAATAAAGTTCAACACAGATTATTTTTATCAATGAGATGAAAGAGAATGCAGAAAATTGACAAGTTGCTGAATAAACATCCCAGATTTTGTCATTTTACCTTCAAACAGCTTTCGTATTGCATTATTGATTTCTGCATTTAGTTATAACAAAAAAAGTGTTCATTATGCTTATAGACCCATTATTTGCATTTGACCCTCTGGAGGGAGGGGAAAGCATTTACATTCAGCTTCTATCTACTGGCAGCAGAGAATCCTAGATCATATTAAGAAGAAAATGCCTAGCAGCTGCTCAGGAAACTGATTAAAAAAATGCCCCAACCCTCAAACAGAATGTTATTCAGCACTGTTTGTATTTCAGGAAAGGTACTAAAGTAAGGCATCTGTCCAAATAAAGTTGCTTAAGGGTGTTCAAACTATTCTGAGGGCATACACATGTTCCCATTTCCGGTAGTGTTTCAAGTGCAAAGGTAAAAAGGTAAAAGGTAAAAACAGTCAGTGCTATTGGCAAAAAAGGATTTATTGATTTAATGTGATCTGGGACAAACAATTGTATAAATCTTTGCCATGGCAAAATCCATGTAGTAAATACCACAAATTACAGTCTGGGAATAAAAGAGATAAAAAAGGAAGGGTAGATTCATTCCTTGACAGTCTTTTTGAAGACTTCATTCTGATTATTTTGGACTATCAAAGGAACCTCCAAACTCCTCTTTTCCTCAGCTCTAAATTCTGTGTTTAAGCTCAGTAAAAAAAGAATGCATGAATGCCATTGCAACATTTTGACAACTTTCTTGGAGCTCCTGTACCCATGACTTTTGTCAGAAATGCCTTGAAGTGTGGAAAGTAGGGGGTTTTTTCCTTCTTCAAATGGAACATAAACACTTAAATGCAAATGACATTTAACTGTCACATGAAAACTGGCTTGAAATTTTTTTACAGGGTAGATGGTAGAGTCTCAAATATTTCTTGCCAGAATCACCAAAGGACAAAGGATAAAGGATCAAATGGCTAAATTACTATTATAAGCACCTAGTCTGACCTCCACATACAGACAATAAAGCCTTGAGAAATAATTGCTTCCATTCTTACCTTATTAAGCCCATTGTTGCCCTTTACTATTAACAATATGCATGGCATGATAACACCCATTTCCACACTACATTGTTAGATTGCTAAGGTGAATCATCTTGTGTAAAAATTTTTAAAATTACATTTTTGCATACTGTTCTGTTAGCTACAGTATTAAGGAGTGCACAAAATACACATTTTTAAAATTATAAGTGTTTTATATTCCTTCTAGTGCAAATAACAGACAAAAGGTTCCAGAGAGGCACTTGTTATTTTCTCCTTCATGAAGTGTAGCTCTGTCATGCAAACAGAATTGTATCAGAATTAGCTACTTGCATTCCAATTTTGTGTCTTACTTCAAATAAAGAAACAGACAATGTTTAACTGGTACCTAAACAAAACGTTAAAAAGCAAATCATAAAAATCTAGGTGACAATTGTAAAGCATTTGTAACTCTTGAAGGAGCTAAAATCATGCATACATAATCTGTAATTTATTATTTGAAATAGTGTTAAGACTTTTTATTCTTTTAGTACATAAAATGAAGTCAACATTATCCAACAGTAACAAACAGAATGAATTTTTGGAAAGGGTTTATAAAAACATCAATACTAAAACATAACCCAACTCCAAGATGAAAATATAAGCCAGCTATAATCATTATGTAGCCTTACCTAGGAATTTCTGGGTTAAATTGGGTGCCATTTCAATCACGTGCAGAAATAGCATGGCCAGCAGGACCAGGGCAGGGATCCACCCCTGGTACTCAGCATTGGTGGGGCTGCACCTTAAATCCTATGTTCAGTTTTGGGCTCCTCACTACAATAAATAAATTGAGGTGCTGGAGCATGTCCAGAGAAGAGCAACAAAACCGGTGAGGGGTCTGCAGCAAAATTTTTATGAAGACCAGATGAGGGAGCTGGGGTTGTTTAGTCTGGAGATGAGGAAGCTCAGAGGAGACCTTATTGGTCTCTAAAACTACCTGAAAGGAGGTTGCAGTGAGGTGGGGGAGGGTGTCTACTTTCAAGGTTATGAGTGATAAGAGCAAACTGCCTCCAGTTCTACCAGGGAAGGCTTAGATTGGATATTAGGAAAAAAGTCTTCATGGAAAGGGTTGTCAAGCATTGGAAAGGGCTGCCCAGAGAAGTGGTTGAGTCACCATGCCTGGAGATATCTAAAATATGCATAGATGTGGCACTTAGGGACAGGGCTTAGTGGTGGACTTGGCAGTGCTGGGTTAACAGTTGGCCTCAATGATCTTAAAGGTCTTTCCCAACCTAAATGATTCTATGATCCTATAATTGCTGTACTAAGATGAACAACAAGTCATAGTTTCTACTGGATATAAAACCTCTCTGACAGTATCACGATGGCACATTTTTCATTCTTCTCTAAAAACAAAGCTTTTAGCAATACCCAAGAGAACAATATGAATTTAATTTTATTGGAGTCTTTATCTCCAGCACAGTCTACAAGTCATGCTTTATGAAGAACACTTGCAGATAACTACATTAAAAATCTACCTTGAACTTGCTTTTGAAGTCCTCGTTGTAAAGTCAGAACATTCACAACCAACAACAAAAGCTTAAACTGCCGTAAAAATGTACAAAATTATGTCTGACTGGTCTATAAATCTGCCACCTTTAAGGATTAATATATTTTCTCAAAAATTCCATAATCAATATCACATGCTAGATTAGGCTACCCATGAGTTTGGAAAAAGGGTTTTAGGGAAGATTGCTGAACATCATCCATCTTGTAAAAAGTACGTGAAAATGGAAAGTTCTACAAATCCTTGTCTAGAAACCTGTTCTAAAACTGGCTTTTTTATATGTTGAGGTTGTCACTCAGGGCCAAATAGTCTTGGAACAACAATTTATGTGCAAAATTCTCTCTATGTTTAATCTTCCAGCTTTAGCACTTGTTGAGAACAAAAAGGAATGCCTTAATTCCTTGTGTACTCAGTGAAGCATATATAAGCACTATTCTTATTTTAAATGTATTTCAAATAGCAGCCCTCAGTGACAACTAATTCTTAAACACAAACTGGAATACACATAATCTTCTTGCCACAAAATGTAACAAAGATTAAAAATGACAGATTTATAAATTGTCCTAGAACTACAGTAATTAAACAAAGCACTTCCTGTTTAAATATTAGTGATGTGTAGATAAAAAGTACATTTCAAAGCACCGCTGACATCTGAGAACCCTGCTGACAGAATACAAACATTAGAAAACTCTTCTGTGATTAATTATATGCTCAGGAGTAACCTAAAAGTTAGGTACTTCATTCTGTTTTATCTTCTCTGTCAAGTATATGTTACTACTCCTGCTATCATTCCTCCCTATTTTTTCCCAGTCATTGCTCCAGTCAGTTGTCCACTGTGAGCCTGTGCTTCCTTTTCGTGGCTAGAACCCATAGCTGCTCCCAGCAGGAATGCACATTTTGTTTCCCATCCAACACTTCTTGCACTGATTCACAGGAAAAAAAGCTCTCCTTGCAAGAACTCTGAGTGTGGTAATGCTGTGAACTGCTGGGGTAGTGTTATGCAGTCATGCTACTTCTGGTATGTAGAAAATACTTCAAAGTTACCATAGGTCTATTCCTAGAAATATTGTACTCTAAACTTAGACTGAGGTACCAATTCCCTACTGTATTTGAACTCTGGCATTTTTCATCTTATCAAGTGTGAAAAAATTATGCTACTTGGTTAAGAGGCCTCTGCAGTTTCTCTACTGCAAGGTAAGTAGTGACCCTAACAGGCTTCCTCCTCCTAATCAAGGAATTTGTAAGCCAAAGCTCACTTTGAAATAGGAGATCAAAGTATATCTTTCTTTAAATTTCTCAGCGTTCAACAGTAACTATGGAAAAATTATATTATTAGAGTGCCAAGCAGCTGCTGAATGAAGGTAAATAGGCGTGAGAAGGCATAAAATGCCCCAAAGCACATACTACTGTTTCTATCCAACTGTCTTCATTGCCATACTTATCTCAGAACTTGAATCTTGTCAGATGAGTTCATGTGCTGGGCTGGTCTACCTTACTTTGGATTTGTTGAATTAAAATGACAGCAGTGTAATGAAATTTGCCTTTGAGTGAGCAACCTCCCTGAACTTCAAAAAAGTTAGATCTCACTTTGAAGTTGGTTCCACTTTGAGCTGGTGTTGGACCATGTAACCTCCTGAGGACCCTTCCAGACCAACTTACTGTATGACCTGATGAATAACTTTCCGCCTTAAGATGACAGATTGTCTTATGTCATGATGGTATTCTTAGCAAACATCTGTCAACACACGGGATTCAAGTCCCCCATGCTTCAATCAGGGCATTGTGCTGTTGCTCATTTATTGACCAGTCTCCTCTTGTTAGGCAGCATCACCTTGGATAACCCTCTGCCTGCAGATTTTTGCACAGGTACATGGAAACAAGTTTGAATTTAATGCAGGCAGTAAACTATTAATTTGAAAAAGTAAATTGTGCATCTTTCTAAAGAAAGAAATTAACAGTTTGCAGCTGACAGACTTAAGACAATCTTTTACAAATCAAATCACAATGTGGATTTGTGTTAAGAACAGTCTCCCTTTTCAGGTCTTGCCTTCACCATATTTAAAAATTCATGATCCTGCCAACTTATAGATACAATATAGTAATTTCTGACTTTATTCTTTTTATGACCTAAACTGAATGCATGAGGATATCATTTATGTAGATTTTTCAAGAGGTGCATTTTGACCCCTTACACAACAGCTAAAAAATTAATGCTGTTGTATTTAAAAAAAAAAAAAAAAAAAAAAGGAAGAAATCATGCTCGAGTCAAGAGTGGCAAGAGAAATCCAACCATTTTGAATGTGTTTCCTCTAAAGCTTTAGGCACTCCCATCAATTAATGTATAATTAACAGTGTTTCCAGTGGAGTTGCAAACTAAATTTGGCATTGCTATCAGAAGATACACCACACACTGAGAAGCTCAGTAAACATGTAATTAGGTCACATTACTCCTGTCTAGTTCATCTGAACATTCCAAGATAAAGACTTTCCCACTACATTAGTTATTTCTGTGGAATCCACATATGAATTCAAAGCTACATAGTAGCTAGATATGTTTATAATTTCTTACATCAGTAATTTAATCTCTATAAGATTTGAAAGAATTTTCACCTCCTTTGCAATAACAACTGAAAATCACATGTATGCTTGTATCAGCTCTCAAGAATTACTGCATCAGGTATATGAAGTTTTTCAAGATTTGTGATAAGGAAATCTAAATCGGAGATTACATGAGACTATTAGGAGCCTAAAGTAAAAAGCAGAGAAAAACAGAATGTCTTGCATCCCCCTGAAACTAAGCTGTAGTCTTTCTTCTCAAAGGAACATGAGGCAAAAAAATTTTCAGTGCATTTTTTAAATACTATTTTTATAAGGTAACTCACTGGGGGGAATATTCACATGTAACATGAGACTCAGGTTTAAATTCCTTCTCTATAGGATTTGCTAAGAGGACATGAATACAGATCACACTTAAAAAAATCACGCACTACTTGGTAGGCTTCAGAGTCACTTCAACTTTCCCCATGGTATAATGAATATTTTCAGATCATATACAAAGTTGAATAGTTCCTGAAGGGCAGTTGGAGAAGCCAAGCAATTAGCATGCTCATCTGGGACATGCGAGACAGACTGAAATTCCTTTTCCAAATCAGAATCTCTGGTCCTACAGATACAAAAATAGAAATGTGCTATTTTCCTCACAAGACTGATGTAATTAGGTGTGATGTCTATGCAGGAATATTAATTTTTCCACTGCTTTTTGCATTTTAAAACAAAGCAACTAGCTTCTAATTCTAAGAAAAAAATATTATAGGAAAAATACATTTTATATCTAGCTCTGCTCCAGATATTACTGAAACCTGGTTTGTTTAATAATTACAAAATCACCAATCTAGTAGTATTTATTCTACAAATACTACAAATGCAGTGTAAGAAATAACAGTGCTACTAAATGCAGCAAAGACTGTACAGTTTGGCCTTCGCAGTAACAGTTTGATGTCTACACCAGGCAACCAGGTGTTTTCCAGTAAGCCGATACCTCACACCAGCTACAAAGACTAGTGGTGAATGGTAATTGCATCCTCTCCCTGATACTCCAGTCGCTGTTAGATTGGAAGCTCATGTGGAAAACATTCCAGTTCCCACCTCAGCAAAGAATACTAAATTATCCACAAGACTGAGTCCCTTCCATTCCTGCACCACTGAGAAGAGGAAAGGGGACAAACATCTGTCCCCTGGTCCTTTCTGGGCTTTATTAAGAAGTGACAGTGATTTGATCCTTTGAAGGCACAAGCTGAGAATAAGATGCAGGAGGATTCTGTACTTAAGAACTGTCATGAGTTGAAGTAGAAAAGTAGTTTTGGGGCAGTAGAGGTTTGAGTGCTAAATACAAATGTTATAGTCTGTCACTGTGTGTTCTACATGCAAGACACCCAAAGTACATTTTGAGTTCCATTTAATTTGACACAGAAAACTAGAAGAATTTTTTTTTCCTGAAGAATATTATGAACCATCTCATAAATTATTTCAGTAGTGAAATGCAACAATATGTGGAAACTAAAGACTCTGTGTAAAATCTCCTGAGCTGAAAAGAAACTGTACAGGACAGAATATGAAGAGGGAACAAGCCTAGAGAATAGAATATAGTCCAAAGCATCTTTGCTGTTGTTTGTTTACTGTGTTTCCTTTCCTAAGTATTTTCTACATCTTTTCAAGGTGATTTTAAAAGGGCAAGTGTGATACAAGCCAAAAATTTAAGTTCTCCTACATTTGTTTCATACCTACAACAGTTTCTAAGGGAGAGAAAAGACATGTCTCCTGTAATGCAAGGTTTTCTCCTTTTCTGACAAGGTGGCAAACAGAGCTAATGAGGCTTCAGAACCAGTCACTCAGTACTATTACAAAAAAAGACAGCAAATGAAAAACAAAAAGTAGTGTAACAACAATATTTTCCATGAGGTGTCAGCAGAAGTATCTGAACATATTGCTAAAGCCTTGCAGAGCCTTTTCAGGCTGTTAAGGAGTTGCAGAAGAATGAATTTCATGTGTGCAATATAAATAACCTTTCATAATTCATCTTTTAGTTGCTCAGTACTCAGAGTGATACTACCACTCACTTCCTCTTTCCCTTTCCAATCTTCAGATGCACTACTGGAATTTCTGTGCTGCTCTTCCCTCACCCTGACAGAGCTTTTCAAAATGTTACTGATCATCCATCTGCTAGGTTTAGTTTCCAGTCCCCTGCAACCTGGAAAAAAAATCATGTCCCACAGGTCTTCCATGTTGAACATTGTTATGAGAGAAAAATAGGATAAGTAATGTATCACAGTGTAAGCACGTATTGCATGGACAGTCAGAGAGATCCAAGAGGAAGTTTGTTCTTCATTAGTGTGATTAACACATTTAAGAAGCCCAATATTATACTTACTTGGTAACGTGCCCTTCTATTTTCTCTACGTGATTTTTATATTTATTGTCCAATAAAACTCATGATATTCTAAAACTTAAATATATATATATAGGATCAGAAATGGTTAAATATATAACTTCAGTCTTGATAAATAACATAAGCTTTTATGTGCTTCTTAATTATCCACTAAAGATTGTTAAACATACATCTTTCAAGATAAACATTATGAACGAAATCAAGTTAAAGACACATGAAGTCTACTACATGAAAGAGATTACAAATATAGCATACTGGAACCTGGAAAATGAGATTTTTCTATACTCATATTTCAACTAATTGACATTTCACAGGGACAAAACAGTATTTGAATAAAAGGACAATAGACTTATAAGCCTCCATTTAAGGTTTCATTTCAAGTTTGACTCCATGTTTGGATGACAGAATTGAGAAAAAGTTAGCAAGTTGATATTGAAAAAGAAAATAAGAAAAACTCTAAATTCAGCATCTCCTATGGGCCAAACCCCCATCTAGTAATAGCAAAGGTCGGTTGTGTCCCATTCCTTAAGTCTCACACAAACTCGTTTTGATGACAGTTTCAGAAACATAGAGCTGAGTGTGGAAGACTATTGGTAAGTTCCTAAATAATGACCCTCATCTTGCTCAGCTGGAATGCAGAGCTACCAGAAGGAATGCAGATCGTACTGATAGCTCCCAGTTAATTTTTTTTTTTAAGTTTAATATTTGATTGTCCTGTGTTTGCCCAGGACAGAATTAATTTTTCTCCAGTAGCCATAAGGGGGTGGGGTCTGGAGAAGTGTGGGTGTGTCTAGGTTGTTATTCTATACCACCACATGTCACAAGTAAGGGACTCTCATGAGGGAAGGTATGGCTTTGGGTCAGGGTGGGAGAGGGAAACCTGTCCACCATTGTTCTTTGTCATCTGGGGTCCTCGGTGACACCCTCTTTTGTACACTTTCGTTATTAGTATTCTTGCTTTTACTGTTTATCTCCCATATCTCATTGCTGTTTCCAGTAAATTGTTCTTATCTCAACTTGTAATCTCTGCCTTTTGTCTCTCTTACTGGAGGGAGGTGTGGCCCATGGTTTTCTTTTTAGTGGGAGTACCAAATACCATTCCTAAACCATGACAATAATGTCACTGGCAAATTTTATATTCCTGATGAAAATGTGAAGCAGAAACGTCAAGCAATATTGATCAATAATTTGATCAGCCCCATGTGAACAGAACTCCAGCAAACTGCAGTTCCTCAGAACAGGATAAAAGTTTATATTACATAGTTCCCTGAAGAAAATTCAGTGATATTTTTTTATTACAAGTGCACATCAACAGCACTATTGTACATTTTCATCTGACTATTTTATGTTTCTTTCATACACATTAATCCTTCAAAAATAGAGCTACTTCATTTGCAAACTAAGAAACCCCAAAGAATGCAAACAGAAAGGTAGCTAATTACTCACCTGCATTGGAGCCTGTCAAATTGTAACGTGCATTCAGCTTTTTAATGATATTTTCATGGATCTGATACCAGTCACTCTCCGTGTTGCACCTAGAAAAATTATAACTGTCTTAATTCTGAAATGGGAACACATGTTTATCAGATCAGCTTCACAACATATCCCTAAATAAATCTTCTTTAGTTCATGAAACAAAAATGCAATAGGAGCTAACAAAGCCCCATGAAACTTCTTGTCACAATGGAAAAAGTAAGAGAGCTCTTATCATTTGAGAAAGGCCCCATGAAATACTTGCTTCATGTAAGGATGGGAGAAAGATAAGAGCAATTATGCTGAGCAACTCAGCCGTGACCAAGTTCATTTCTGTATAGATCTATCCTTTAGGGCTAAACCGTACCTTGTGACACTCAGTGGGAGACACAGGACTCAGAGCTGATCTTAGGCAGAAAATTCTGTGTGGTACACTTTGAATTTATTTAAAATAGGATGTGATCTTCAGAAGGTAGTCAATGAAAGAGCAAATTACATTTCAGTGTACATTTAGGAAATAGCTGGTTTTCCATAAGGAAAACCTGAGGATGTTCTAATGATCACTCTTCAAAGTTTAGACTGAAATTAGCCTTAGCACCAAATATGGTCTTAAGTGATATTTCTTCCATTGTTTTTGTTATTTCAAAACAAACAGGCAAAATAAAAATAAACAAACAAAACACCCCACAAAAACAAACAATATAATAAGTAGACAAACCTAACAATTTTTTAAGCAACAGTGAACATTTATCTGACTTCAATGTCCTGGGAGTCTAAATAAGAGCCAGTCCACATTTTACACTATATTGCTTTTCTGCGGCATTGATTTCAGGAGTTCTTATTCAACACAGATACAGAAGAAAGGAGAAAGGCTTCCTGAAAGAATTCCAAGCCTTCAAGATTTGAGTGCTAAGTCTATGAGGGGCAGAACTTTCTCATGTGCACGACAACACATGTCCCAGGTATATGTACTGAGAATAGACCACTCCACAAAACAGTTTTTATTATACTGTCCAAGATCATCAGGAAATTACATGCATTGTGTTGCTATTAGAAAACTGAACTTTCTTCCAATTATTATAGCCAAAATCTACTATTTAACCAACCATTCATTTTTAAATCTACCTTTGATTTTTTCATTCTCCAGCGCTAAATGTCTTTTATACCTTTCTTATTCCCATTATATAATTGCTTCATTTCACAAAAAGATACTCTGCCTGCTTTTTTCTGTAGTTAAAAAGTACTTCCACTAGCTGCCTAGGAAGCACAAAGCGTTTAAATAAGTCCTAAAAGCATTTTATGTTATCATAAAAAAGAGAGCTCCAGAAGGATGTGAAAAATGCTGAAACATACACAAATATCTAAAAGGATGTAACCTTTATCTTTATTATCCCACTTTATCAACACATCTGTAGAACTAGCCAAAATTGCCACACTGTGACCAAAAAAGAAAAATTAGCTGCTACTACATGTGTTTGGAACAGAAGGGAGCTACAGCTATAGCTCACACTGCACTTAACACCACTGATTCTGATGCAGACTGGCTCTAAGGTACTTCCAAAAATTAAGAAAAAAGCACTACTTACATATAGACTTTCAAGACAAGGTCGTCCTTTGAATCTCCTGCCAGCAAATCTGCAATACTGAGGACTGCACAGCCAAAGGGCCGTCTATACTGCACATTGCAGGCATTTTTCTTTTCTCCAGCTCCCATTCGTCCTGCCAAACACAACACATACTTGATGCGTAATCCATGGAACCGTCTCTCTTCAAACCACAGAAGGGAGGCAGCAAGCAATCCAGCTCAGCATCTAAGCAGCCAGTGCCAAGTGTATGCACTGGGAACCTGGTCCATCTTTATACTGCATTCATACAAATTCATACCAATGGTACAGGAAGTCCACCACATATGTGGTGATCTTGAAAGGTCTTAGATCAGAGGTTCTGCTCATCCTCTCATGACCTCCATTTAACAAACAATACTTTCTGATACCCAGTGATAGCAAGCTCGTGACACTACCAAATTAAATGTAAAGTTCGGACATGACAGACTGTTCAACATTTGCTGCCTGGGAAGAATTATTTTACTGTGATTGTTGTTACATGTGAGAGGTATTGTGATTGAGCCATTACAAATTAGTACTCAAATGCTGTTTCCAAATAGGCAACTAGCAAGCAATGGAATAATTGAGCAGCTGAAGAAAAATCAGGTAGAGATGAAACACAGGGAGAAAAGATGACAAAGGGCTGAAGAACAAATTAAGATAAAGAAAGAAAGAAGGCAGTCATGGGAAGGAGATTTGAAACAAATATTTTTCCTAGCCTTTTCTATTTGATTTAAATACAAATGATCAATCTCCTCAGTGTGTTCCTGGCATTTGAAACTGCCATCTTTCTAGGCATTTTATTCAATTGTGCTCTGGCAGCTATGTATCTTTCCCAGCAAGTCTTAATTTCTGTCAAAAAACCCCTATGGTTGCAGTTGCTGCAGGGCAACGTCTCCTCCAAATATTCCTATGCATCACAGCAGCTTGAAGAGTAATTGTTCATTTTCACACCATGCAGCATATAAATGTTATTTTAACTTTTTAATATTTCAGTCATTAATTTATAAACTTGACTGAGAATATATTTGAAAACTATACAACCAGAAAAATTCTACTCACTACTGTTTTTTAAAACATTTATTCTTAACAAATATACTTACATCAGAGTTTACCATATCTTTTTTGAATCCTTGCCAATAAAAACAAACCACAATATTTTAATGAAATACCAAACCAGTATGAAAATTCAAGGAAAAATTATTCCTCAAAGCTGTAAAATAACATTAACTTTGTAACAAGTTGTTTCTGAACTCAGCACAAGTTAGAGTGACCTATATTTCAAACCTAAATTTCTTTCAAAAATAGGAAGAGACGTTATATTTAGTACTGCACTGATGCAACTAGAGACAGTTTACAAAGAAAACAATATATCTAAGAGGTCAGAAGTAGACCCAAAGATTATTGTTTCACATCAGTATAGCCCAGAGGATGACTTTCTAAAATAAATACCTAACACAAAAGTACACTTTTCTTCTCCTCCACTTTGTTCTAGAGGACTTGATATCTGTCTATAGCATCAGGGATTAAAATTATTATGAAACATAGTCCATTTCTTTCCCTCTCCTCCTTTTTAAAGAGGTCAGGCAGAAGACAAAATTCATCTGAACCATTTCAGATTTACTTCAGCTACTATATATTAATTTGGTACATTAAAAGTCTGGGCAAATTTTTCTTTGAAAAAAGGATGCTTGAAATTACACTTGGCAACAAGAATGAACTCAATGACAAGTCCATCATCTTAACACAATTCATATTTGACACTTTCATTTTGTTTTTTTGATAGTAATAAAGTATCCTGCATCTAAACTCAGTTAGCAGTACACTTTATAAATACTATAAGACAATGCTGAGAAATCCAAAGCGATTTTTCTATCAAAGCCCAGGTATTTTCTTTTCCAAGAAATTATTCAAAGGTCTAGCTAATGCAACAAATCCCAAAGCTGACTCCAAGCAGTTTTTGTCTATTTACTGTCATATATCTAACAAATACAAGATTATACCTACCTATTCGGATAATGTGCACAGTGATATAGATGTCCTTCCTGAGTTCACTGCTACCCAAATCCTGCATAAGATCAGAACCTCATTATTTCTGACTCCCAATTAAAATGCGACATTTTAAAGAGATCTCTACACACTGCTTTCACTGCCAGTGAAAGTGATAAATGAACAGTGAGTTCATTTATACAGCATTAACAAATTATCCCTTCAACACTTTAAATTGGTGGTCATGCACTCAAAATGACTGTGCTAAAATATCATGATTAGAATTTGCTGTAAAATGGCAAAATGAGTAGAAGGACACAAGAGACTTGCTGTGTGCTTTGAACAGCAGCGATGCATTTCTGCAATTCCAAATATTCCAAAAGTACAGAGAGTGCTCCACAAACAACTGTTTGGGTGTAAAAAGCACAAGGAGGAAAAATAACTGATCCTTGTTGCAGGGACAAAGACTGGTACATATGCCTACGTGGAAGTTTAGATAAGTGTCCACACACTGCCAGAAAATATTCATATTGGGAGTTCAGCAATACCCTGCAACCTCTCAATCCAGCCTTTAGAGCTGATGTTCACAAAAATGTACAAGCTTAGGGAGCAGTTCTGAGTCAACCACAGAATAACAATTTAATTCAACTTCCATTTTCGATACCCACAAAAAAAAAAAGCACAAAGAAAAGATTGAGAATAGGAAGAACTCACCACAAAGAGAGAACAGTGTCTTTCAGGCTTTTCTGGGCATTTTGGCAAACCATTTCTATTCAGTCTTAGAAAAAATCTTTCACTATAAGAAAACAAATACGACAGATACATTGAATAACACTACAGCAAAAGTAGATCTCATTTTGATCTTATTTCCACATGCAATCTTCCTCAAGATAAAAATGAATGAAATAATTTCTTTCTGAAAGTCTCAGCTGTATCGATAAAAAATCACAATGACCACATTAGTGAAGGGTGGTGATTAACTTAATCATCTAACAAAATTACTAAAAATTCAATACAAAATAGACAACTGATTGTCATTTGGAAGAATGATATTGTACATTCTAGTACACAAAGAAACACAAGCAATAAAATCCATTCATCCTAGAACTAAAATTAGATGTGTAATAGTTGGTATTGATTCTTGCTAAACAAATATCAACACTGCCATGCTTGTATTCAAACAATATTCTTTTTCACAGATAGGAAGATGATGGTAGGGGACATTTTTCCTACTTGAATCTATCAAAATCTCTCACTAGAGTACATTGATTTTAGCAGTCTTGTAAGAGTCTTGAAAGATCCAGCAGGGCCAATTTTATTTTTGAAATCCTGTTTTGCAATCCACCGTGGGGTGTTAAATACTGAAGCTGATATAAGTACTAATACTGCTAGGAGGGAGATACAGAGAACTCTTATTTCCAAACAGAACAAGATCCCATTGAAAGAGAAATCACTTTTTGAAACATTTCCATTTAAAAGTAGGTCCATTATGGATAAAGTCTGAGCAAACTTGGCAATTCATACATGGGAAGATTATGAAAAAGCAAACTTTCTATGCTTTAGATAATTTTCTCCAAGACACAGCCTTGTAAGAAATGTAACAATCATATTTCTGTAGTGAGAGAAGTAGAAAATGAAAAAAAAAAAAACAAAACAAAAAAAAGTCAGAAGCATTTTATTTCCCTTCACCCTCTTACCCCCAGCCCCAGCTGGCCAGACACATGACTCTGGATGTCCTGTAATGCTCAAGTCAGAAATAAAATTTCTCAAGTGCAACTAGTTTTTTTCTCAGCTGTATCCACAGCTTCTGCTTATTCCAGAGGCTAAACACAGTTTACTACTGCTCTATGTCATACATAGCTTTTCAAAATGCAGCTGGAAAATCACTAGGAATATGTTGGATAAGATCCAACTCAGTAGAGACTAATTAAATCTCTATTGCACCAGCATTTGCCTTGTAGGAAATCTGCATTGACCATTCACAGAATCAGTCATTCACGCTGAAAGGGACCTCAAAGGGCCTCTGCATCCAACCTCCTGCTCAAAGCAGGGTCAGCTATCAGGTCAGATTAGCTTGCTCAGAGCTGTAGCCACTCGGGTCATGAAAATCTTAAGCTATGGAGACCACAAACCCACTCTGAAAAACCTGTTTCAGTGTCTGGCTGAACCCAGTTTATTCTTTTCATCCAAATGAACATTCTCTTGTTAAAGTCTGTATCCCTTGTCTCTCTCATTGTCTCATCATGCACTGTAAATGTTATTGATCTTGTAGGTAAATAGGGATAAACTTTTTAGCAGGGCCCATTGCCCTGCTAAAGAACCAGGAGTAATGGTTGTGAACTAAAAGAGGGTCTATTCAGACTAGATATAAGAAAGACATTTACAAGGACAGTGGTAAAACACTGGAACAGGTTTCCCAGTGAGGTGGTAGATGCCCCACCCCCGGAAACATTCACAGTCAGTTTGGACAGGCTTCTGACCAGCAAGACTCCAAGACTATGATCTTCGAGATCTTTTCCAATCTCAATGATTCTGTGATCACGTCTCAGCTCATTGAAGAGGGGTTGGAATAGAAAACCTTTAAATTGTCCCTTTTGACCCAAACCATTCCATGATTCTATGGCTTAGCTCCCCTCAAAACTGCTTCTTCTCCAGCCTGAACAAGCCCCAGTGCCTCAAACTAACCTCTCATGGCAGGAGGTCCTGCCCACAAACAATGTGAGTCGCCCTGCTGAGCTCACTTCAGCTCGTTAACATTGGTCTTGTACTGAAGGACCACAACATTTGCAGCATATAACCAGTGCTGAGCAGGGAACAATCGCTTCCCATAAGCAACTGGCTATGTTCTTATTGACACAACCTACGATGCTGTTAGTCTCAAGAGCACATTTCTTAAGAGCTATGTCTGGAGAATGCTTTATGTTTTTATGTGCCAGTTACCCAGCCTGAACTTGCAAACGCTTAGACTTTTTCGTTGTGACTACTTGAAAATTTCTGTGCAATCCTCAGCTGTACAGCTTTTATATCAGACATCATAAAAGGCAAAACCTAAGAAATAATAGAGCTGAACTCAAACACCTTGAAGTGCATGAAAATGCAATTTCCTCAGAAAATTATATTTTTGTCATTCATATTTTAAGATACAGTGAACTTTTGTAGCTTAGGTCTCCATGAAAACTTTAAATTTGAGTTTTAAAGACTGTTCATGTGAGTGTATTTTTACCAAAAACCAAGTTGCTATTTCGCTGTTGATTTACAAATGGTTTTAAAAATAATTCTGCCCTTTCATTTGGATTTAGTTCATTTGCAATACTGGAAAACACAGTAAAAAAAAGTGCACAGCTTTGTTTACAGGTCTCATACAAAGTTATTGTACATTGAGCAAGAATTATTAATTATATTACCAAAGCAGTTAAAGTTTTAGGAGCCCATTATGTGTGGCACCATGCAAAATTGAATAAAAATAAAAAAGTCTCTGTTCCAGCAGTAACAATACAGCTTCTGTGCACTGAAGCCTGAAGTGCGTTGGTATGCATCAATACAAATTTGGCCAATAGGAGGTGATTTTGAATTTCACCACTTTATCTTCAGTCTGTAGAACAATTTAAAAGTAAGACATACATACATACATGCACACACACACCACACTTCGCTACATTTTTGTATTTAAACGCTAGATTTGTTGCTTCAAAGAAAAATACCATTCATTAGCTATCTTCACAGTTTACCTATTAAATGGCAAATAGGAAATTTAATTGGGAGTGTATTCTATATTTAATGAAGGTTACATTCTGCACAAAGGCACGTATTTTGAAAGCTTCCAACTCACTATCCACTATAATATGAAATTTTCAAGCTCTGCTTATACTCATAGACCATGAGATTATGATTCACAACACAATGAAAAGCCAAAGACTTTTGTGATGCCACAAAGAAATATACTGATTGCAAAAGATACGTAATGGTTATGCAAATTTAATTTCCTCATTTGAATTTGAAATTTTGTGTCACTGAAACACAGGACCCAGTGGCGATGAAAAAAGCAAACTGAAAACAACAAGGAAAAGTAATCTTAATCCTTGTTTGATGCTTTATGATATCTTTTTTTTACTGGAAACATATGACAGTACCAGTTACAGCTCAGATTAAAATGGTTATCTTTGAACATTTCCAGAGATCAAATGCAAGCAGTTAGACTTGTAAGATTACAAGACAGAAACGGCAATGTTATATCTAAGTACAGAGAGCATGTGCATTTATATACTATTTCAAAGGATTTATATAGAGACAAACAGGTTAGAAAAAGTGCTTAAGGAAAACAGTCTTCATAAAACAAAGTAAAGACATAGTTCCCAAGATCTGAAAGCTTGGCTTCAAACAGCAGCAAAAACCTCAGAGCTAGCATATTATGGCACAGCAGTTTTCTCAACAGTCAGCTACACATACATAGATACAGCAAATACACACAGCAGTACCCCAAACCAGAAATACCTCTCCTTTGTATCAGATTTGACTCTAGTTTAGATTTTAATGAATTTTTTATGAGCACCAATCTCACCATTTAAACATGCTGTACACATCTAAACTCAGCTGTCTTCCCACTGAAAATAAGGAAATAACTAATGTTGGAGAGATTAATTTAAGAAGGTCAGCAAGGGATTGTTGTACTATAACTTCTCATGTATTAGCAGACTAACAATGTGTTTCAAATCTGCAGGCTTGACATTCACATTTAAAATAAACACAGCTAAAAATTGTTCTATTTTCATATGTGACCCCTATTTTCTTAGTATTAGCAGGAAAATATTACCAGCCACATGGTACCAGTCTAGACAGATTGCTTGCTCTATGATTTATAAAAATCAAAAAAGAACCCGTCAGATTTATACCACATGGCATATTCTTGTGGCAAAGCTATGACATCAAATAGTCATAGTTCTCAGTATAGCTCCACTTTCAGATGTCTTTATAGATGCTCTCTACTTAAATATAGCTTAACAGTGATTTCTAAAGTAAATAACGAGAGGAAATACAAGAACACTACCTCATAATTCACCAGCTCGTTTATCACATTCCAGAACACTGTTAATGGATGTTCATTAGGAACTTGAGTCTGAACTGACTTCATAAAACCCAGATCAGATACAAAATGTTACCTTCATACTTAGTGGTGAAATGCAGAGAAATGTGATACAACATATCACAAGTTACTGAAAGATCATAAAGTCTTAAAATATATCCTTAATCGGAGAATAACTGAATGATAAATGTACCAATGTGACTTAGCAGTACCAGCTAATCCACAGTAAGTGAGTCCCTGTATTTTACCTGTTATGCACTTGAAAAACCATACCCATAACTGTAACATGCGAGGCAAAGAGCAAAGGGGACAGAAAAGGAAGAATGAGTACTATAAATATAAGATGTTAGCCAACTTAAGATAAAGATTAAAGCATTAACACTACAAATAAATAAATAAATAAAACAATCTTACGATGTTTCATCAAAGCTTATCTTCCGGTCCCCTAGCCATGCTGACAACATTGGGGTAGAAGAAGAAAAAAATAAGTGAAGTGATAGCTTTATGCAGTGGAGTCCAATTTTCATTGGTTAGCTGTACAGCTAACAAGGAGAAAAAGGAAAAGAGAAAGTAGAAAGCGAGATTGGAGGAAAAGAAAAATAGACTTATGTAGCTGAATCAAACTCCTTCTCTCATATTCTTTTACTTCTTTATTAACTGAAGACAGCCTTGAGAAATTAATTTCTATTACAGTTTTTAAGAACACACCCTATATTATTTTAGAGATTTCCATCTGTATTTTAACTAAAAGAGGGCATCATACACTTCTTGAAAAGTGTTAGGAAGCCATAATTTTAAATTATTTTTTACGAGAGACTAGGAGCCAGAGGAAGATGATGCCGTTTAAAAACAGAATACTGGAATGTATCAGCAGGCATTTTTAATGGCCAGTCTTCGTGAACAAAGAACCGGGGAAGGTCTTTACACCTTCCAACTTGCGCATTGGATTTTTTAGGTGAGTTACAGTGTGCGCGGAACTGAGCCCACCCTTTAATCCTAAGGTTCATCTGC
>JAYRBT010000042.1:26202597-26238662 GCA_036023395.1 Myiotriccus ornatus | reverse complement strand
ACCCTCTGCCAGGTGCAAAGTTCCGTCTTCAATATCCTAGCTTACAGAGAGCCCAGGGCCAGCTGGGCTCCCCCACATATGCTCTTGTCACTCAGTCCACACAACCACAGATTTGGTCCATGGTAAAACCCTTAAAACATTTACACATGTTAACATAGGATCTAGCACAAACTGCTGCTCTACAAATCCACTCCTACTGACTGGCACTACTTGCCCAAGTAGACGGCAGTCTTAGACTTTCAAACTTTTTTCTACTTACAACTAAATTAGATAATATGAAACCAAATTTGCAAAGCTCTATACTAAATTGGTATGTCCTTGTGATTTTGCTTTTTTCAGACATTTGCTGAGCATGCCAAATTCCAGGAACAGATTTTATAAAAGCATTTCTTAACAACACAAAATCTGGGTCCAGAGAGAGTATGTCTGAGCTCACATACTTTAAGAACAAACTAGGATGTTGTACAACCCTAAGTAGCTAGTAAAAGCTCAGCAGTAGCCAGGAAAACAGGACTGAACTGAAAGACAAACAAGCCTCAAGAGATGTGATCATGGACCTCTTTCATTGTCCAGCTACAGTAGTAACACTATTTTACAATTGTGTGTGCTACAATGTTTCCATCAGGATTCTAATAGTGAAATTCGTTCTAAAAATTAAAAGTGTCATCAAGACAGCTCTATATTTTCCTAAAGAACAGAAAACCCAAGGAATACACAAACAGGGCTTGTGACCTTAAGAGAAATAAGAAGAGGAATGTAAGCCTCGAAGACGTAAGAGTGCATAAACGAAAGAATTTTATTGGGACAAGTCATATGGCTGTACCAAGTTAAAGCAGTGCCATTCACAACTTGGTCTACACCCCACTTAGGGGTTATTACTGTTCTAGGAAAGGAAACTACAGAGCAGAAGGAAGGGGAGGCAAATCGAACATGATACCAGAACACACCAGGGAAAACTCTAGGAACCATCAAGGGCTGACTTCAGCTGTTTATTGCTAATTTAAGTGATAGCAAAAATCATTCCTAGCAGCTAGTTTAGGCAGAAAATATGGATATATACATATGCATACATATCAAGGGAAATTAGCATGCACCACTTAAGTAGAAAATTAATGACTTGCAACTGTAGTCTTAATGCATTAAGTGCACAAGCATATCATGACTCAGATTTAAATACTTGACTTAAATACTGTTGGTTTGTTTGCTTCCATACAAGTTCAAAAAGAGCCTTTTAAAGTGTGAAGAGACATATTAGACAATTATATCAATATAGAAACAGTACGAAAAACGTATTTATTATTACTGTTTATTAACAACAATAATAAAGTAATAAACCTGTATTTTATTATTACCTCTAACTTACTACAACAGAACTGATGTTATTGTGGATACTAACACATTTAGAAACAGTTATTTTTAACAGTAATTTCCAGCAATAAAAAGAAGTCTGGAGAAAAATACAGTCCTGTACTATCCCCAAAAAATAGAAAGTGATCCCAAAAGAGTATTTACCTCTAGTTTAGGAAAGTTGATAGAAAAACAACTAGTGGGTGCTGATCTCACTAAGTCAGTTGCAAGCTGCTACCAACTCAGAAAAATCTTTAGCTAGGAAGTCCGAAGGTCAAAAAGAGCATCACTGATTTTTCTTGTCACTATCTGACATTAGATTTCTTCTCTGCGAAACTCACTGCGAAATGCATTTCAACATCAGTTTTTCACATCTCAACAGAAAACATATTATTATCTAATTCTTAGTACATGTTGGAAAAATTAAAAGCATTTATACATGTGACAGAGATGAAAAATTATTTAATTTAGAATATAGTGATGATTTATTCAAAACACTAATAGAATACTTAGACACATTATCAAAAACATAGTAATTGCCTAATGCTTTTATGGCTTTAATATCCATCTCTTACTTATTTTAAAAGTGCTATCCTAGAAATGCACTGGTAGGTCACACAATGAGAACACCAATTTATATGTTAAATCAGAAGAATACTCCTTAAAGATATACATTGCCTACTACAACATAATAATAAAAGAGACAGCACACCATGTATTCTATTTTAACCAAAAAAATTGGTATTTACTGAAGCAACAATAGGAAATTTGTACATATATTTATGACTTTTGATCCATTTACCCTAAATCCTTTACAAATATTTTAAGAGTGAATTCAGAGTGCTTTTTCTTATGGATTCTACTCTTAAGGGCTACTGTCAAAAATTCAGATAACTAATACTGAGAATTTATACCCTTTATGACTTCAGTATCAACCCCTTCTGAACTTGAGGCCTCAAACTTTATTAAGATCTAAAGCAGTGAAACAGAAAACAAAAAAGAAATAGGATAGATTCAGATCAAAATTGCTTCAGGGTCTGCTGAGCAGCTCTTTAAACAATACAATCTACTGATTTTAAGGGACCATCCAAAATGCCCTAAAGAAGATGCAGACATTTTGTCAGCTGAACTGCTTTCTAGCTTTTGCTGACTATAAGTAGCTCTCTGCAGACAGTAACAGGAGCCTAGAGGTGCAATTCACACAAAGATCTTAAGTTTAGATGTCTTTGGAGCTGCATTGCAATCCTAAAGTCCATTGATTCACCATGAAACCTTCTGAAATTAGACCAAAAGGAAATGCTAAGCATTAGCATATGTCTTAATCCTGGCATCTTACTTGTGACTGCAGAAAGATACCTCTGTCTATACAGATTCCAGAGCTGATGATGCGTCCACTCCTGCCCCTGTCACCCACCTGAAGACATACATGTATTTTCTTTCAGGACTAATTCTTGTCTAATAACTACACAAAGAAACAAAGATGATGAAGAGGAGGAAATGCTAAATTTAAATACAAAGCACTTTGAATTGTTTTAAAATTTATTTTTTAAATAAAGAGGAACAAGAATGCAGTATAGTTGAAGAATATTGGTAGGTTGGGTTTTTCTTTAAGAAAGCAAAGATCCATGACCAATTTCTCACTCTGCTTTTGAATATTTAAACTTACATTTCCGATATTCCAAAGAATCTGGGACTGTCTCCTAAGTGACAGCAATCTTCATCGTATAAAGTGTAAAAAGAACAAAAATTACTACTATTCTCCTTTTCCTCCTCTGGTTGTTGTTACAAACTGGCTAATATTGCATCATGTTAGAATCCAGTCCTGCCAAGCATACTTACTGAACTTAATTCTTGTGGCAAAACACATGGGTCACAACTATTAGAGAAAAGTTTGGGGCTGACATTCAGGGTCATAGTTTTCAATTTGATATCTAATTTTTTCTCTACTCTATATACCTATATTCTTTTAATCTGTTCTTAGCATGTAATGATGTTTTATTTTCTTATTAGACACTCAGTTCTAGTCCCACTAAGTCAAATGCAAGAACTGTTAACACACTGTGTTTTCTGCTCATAACTTGGTTTGTCTCAATTGCTATGGCACCTTTTTTTCAGAGAGAATCTGTAGATGTACAACAACAACAAAAAGTTTCACTAGCTTTCATTGCTCAGTGACTGTTCTCTTAGTCCATCACTTTTTGATGTTGCCTGAGAAAACTATAGTTTTACAATGGCCTGAGGACAATCTTACTCTTGCACTTTAACAGAAATATCAGCTATCAAACTATATATTCCCTATGTTATGAAGTACCTTCTTTTTTCCTTGTTTTTCCAAAGCACAGACTTTTCCACATGGTAACATGCTATTCACATTAATAATAACAGATATTTTCAAAACAAAGTAAGAGAAACATCAAAACCCTTCAAAGTATTTGACACTATAGTTGATAAGAAAAATCAGTAACTGCAAATTTGCCAAGTCACTGTCCCAGAATGAAATTATTTTCTGCATGCTAGTATAAATTACATCCTCTCATCACTAATGTATAAATACCCAAAATTTAATGAACATATTCTGTATAAGCTCTGTTACAATATACAGAGAATGCTTTTTCTTGCACTAGTCTGGAGTGGAACTACTATCTCTTTTTGTAGATGCTTGCCCCAGCTCAGCATCTACAATTGCAATTCAGTTTAACTGTGATACTTGAACAAATACTTCTGTTCAAACAGAGGAATGCATGAAACTGATAAAACAAAACCACCACAACAACAAAAAAACAAAACCGAAACCAAACAAAACAAAAGGCTGTGGAAAAAGATATCCAATCATTTAAAAAAAAAAATCAGATAACGCTGCTTCTAATCCTCCAACAATCTTTTAAAGCTGCTATTTTGATTGCACCCATATGTACTAACAAAAATTTTACAGAGGTTTCTGTTTGTTTCTTGTAAGGGTTTTTTGTTGTGGGGTTCTATCTTTGTTTGATTTGCACGTTTGCAAACTACCATCACAAAGCTTATCCTGTCATTCCACCCATGCACTAGAAGACAGTTTAGATTTGTAACAACACGCTTCTTCAAGGTTTGCCAGTAATGGGATGAGGAAGTTCACACACAGTAAGCAGCTGCAAACAGACACTGGAGTCAGGAATCAATAACTAAAGGTCAGATCACAGCAAGCATGTGAGAAACAGCTCTAGAATCTGTGCTTTCATGTAAGATGAAATCCAATCCACTTGCTTTCATACCATCACCACTGCCTTAACCTTGTTTTCAGCAATCCATATAACCCCAAATTGTTTTCTGTCAGAGTCTGCAGCTCTCTCCTAAATCTATCACCTGCTGTGGCATTCACTGAAGTGAACACAACCGATGTGACTTGATGAACATTTAATCTTCAGAAATGACAGTAAACTGCATTTTGGTGACTACTGTCTAAATTACAGGCCAGAATGAAATGTCAGTATTTAGCAGCTAACACTGTAACAATAGCTGTGTCTGTATGATCTCACTAACAGTAAAAATTAATGTACTCGGTATACCCTTCCTTCAAAGCACTGCTCAGTTATCTTGCCTGCGCTGCCAAGCATAGACAGAATTTTGTCAAATTTAGCCCAACTTCCACAAGTTTCCCCAGATTCCTAGTGCCATATAAAAGACAACAACCTGCGGCAAGGACTCACACAGGAGTTCATGGAGAACTGTCTCCTGTGGGAGGGACCCCACCCTGTAGCAGGGGAGGAATGTGAGGAGTCCTCCCCCCGAGCAGGAAGGAGCGGCAGAGACAACGTGTGATGAACTGACTGCAGCCCCCGTTCTCTGTTCCCCCACACTGCCGTGGGGGTGGGTGATGGAGAGAAAATCAGGAATGAAGCTGAGCACAGAAAGAAGGGAGGGGTGGGGAGAAAGATCTTTTAAGTTTGGGGTTTGTTTCTCATTATCCTACACTGATATGACTGGTAATATTAATTTTGCCCTAGTACAGTCTGTTTTGCTTGTGATAGTAATCAGTGAATGATCTTTCCCTGTCCTTATCTTGACCCATGAGCCTTTTGTTCTATTTTCTCTCCCCTGTCCAGCTGAGGAGGGGAGTGACAGAGCAGCTGTGGTTGGCTAGAGACCAGGGTCAACCCACCACACCCATCACCCCTGCACAACCACTTAATGGTTCAGACTTCCTGGCATATTCCTCAAACAGAACTTATTAAGTTCTTGCACTAACTGTGCTCTCCTTCTGTGCTCTCATTTATTAAGTGCATATCAGTTTCACTACTGATCACTCCCATGTTTTCTGTTTTCTCTTGGCCAATATTCTGTTGAAAGTAGAAATAAATACTGAATAGTTAAAAAATCAAAGGTTATCAAGACTCTCACAGAATTTAAGCTCTAGGACTAACAGAAAAAGAATGGTTCAGCTCCCAGCTGAAAAAATTGGCCAAACAAACCCGAAGTGGGTGTAAGATTGAGTTTGACCATTTCACTGAAGAACCAGCACCTTTTCACTGAAGGCTCCTTTAAAAAAATTTTTTTTTAATTCACTAAAGGCAGCCTTCCAGGCTTGTGTACCAAAGAGATGTCTTCTCACAAATACAACAGAACAAGCAACAGTTCAAACATCTAATATGCACTGTCTAGGACAGAGGAAAATAGATACTGAAAAATGACCTTTAAATCCCAGCACTAACATTCATTCTGTATGCATACATATATATATATTCCTGCAAAAACAACTGAAAACTGAAACAGATAAACAAGACAGTGAAATATACATTTTTTTAAACCTAAAATGATGCTACACATTATTACACATAACAACTGAATTTCAGAAAGAAGAAAAAATTCTCCTAAATCAAAATTATCTTCTTCTTACTTCTTAATGTGCAATTTGTTACCTGGATCAAAACATACAGTATATATTGTAAAACTTACGTAAAATCAGTATTTGAGTAAAAACCGTACGGTACCTGATGGGTCGATTTTCTTTACTATCAAAGAGTGAGAAGATTACTTCCAGTTCCTCTCCCAGATTGGAGCACATTAAACTCTTCATCTGAACAAAAAGATGGTGGCTGCTAGCAGGTACTGGTGTGTCTTTTTTTCGATGACGATGTTCCATCTAAAAATACCACAAACAGAGGCCAGTTTGAATTAAAATCTCACCAAAAAGAGGTAAGAATTGTAATACAGAGCTACTTGCTTAATCCAAATTATTATTTTTTAATTCAGTATTTATTTGCAATAGGGTTTTTTCTTTTTTTTATTATCTGAGAAGAAGAACACAAGGAAGTTACTTTCCAGTGTTGCACTGCATCATAGTTATCTCTAGGAGAAAAAGAGTAACCTCTAGAAGTTTACCTTTTTTCTACTCTGAAAATTCTCAGACACTTTAAAGCTTTGTGCTGTAACAATATAGTATTTCATAGCTGGTTTAAACAGTTAATGATCTGATATTCTAGTTTTCAAACACATAAAAAATGCTTTTGCAGAAGACTAAATACCAGTCTTTTAAAATGGAAAAAGCAATCACATCCATATTTTACAACCTTTGGAAAACTGCTATATAGAAGCTAATAAATTATCTTGATTTGACTTCATACCTTCAGCATTTTAATCACCCATTAAGAGCAGGACAATATTAAGCTGTACTACTTCTCTCTTATATCATACCCAAAATAATTTTAAACTGCAAAGTTTCTAAGATACTTAGCCTTAATACCAAGGCTATCTTTTTTTCCCCTTTTTATTTTTCAAAGTACACTCCATGAGTTCCATTATTAGTGTTCTGGGTTATTTTTACTCTGTATGTTTCTTCTTATGTTTAATGGTTCCTCACTGTATTTGATCTAGTGTTTCAATAGGATTCCATAATATTGTATATGACTTTGAAACTACTCAAAGGTATACTGATTCTAGCAGTAAGATTTTACTATTAGGCTTCACATTACAAGTTATCAACACAAGTAGTTAAAAATTATAAAAAATATATTATCATTTCAGCTCCACAAAAAAAAGAGAGACAATGATATTTCAGGGGGAGTTATATTTAAATACAAAAGTTATCATAAATACAATTTAGTTTAAATGAAAGTTTAAGTCTTAAGCACATGAGGCTCTGAAATGTGTATCTGTAACAGCTGCAGTAGTTAAATATGAGCCAAAGCCTACATAAATGAACTGGCAAGTTTTCTTAGACCTCACTGGAGATTTAATCAGAATAAGAAATATCAGTGCTGGTTTTAGTAAATCAAGATGGGCTTTCATACCCAAAGGACATCTTTCCTATGCAATTTAACTGCTATTTACATTAATATATTAGAAAAGACCAAGAGCCCAGTGTGATTAATTGTGACAATACTTGTACCACAAGAATACTATTATATTTCCACAAATCTTGTCTAAAGGGACTCATGGGCCAGGTAAAGCTCTAATGAAAAAGAATCTCATAAGATTTTATTGATGATTAAATTCACGTTAACAGTCTCAATTTTAACGATATATCAGGAAACAAAACTTTTAATAAATAACATGTAAAAAAAGCAAAAACATGTAAAATAAAATAAATGCCCAGACAAATTTGGTAGTGATTCAAAGTATCTCATAATGATGTAGAGATGACATAGGTGTTAAAAAATATTTCTTTTCTCAGAGTAAAACTCATTATGAGTTTATGAAACACAAGTTTATTGAATCAGACAAGGTACTTCTGGTTAAGTAGAAGAGAACTGCAATCAAACCAAGAGTATGTAATTTAATAGCAAAAGTACTGAGTATTACATTCACATACCAGCCTGTAGAGCTCTGTAATGCTGATCTCTTCAGGATCCACCATAGCATATTCTTTTCTTGGAACTAAGTCAAGTCCCAGCTGTCTGTATGAGAAATGGAGTAACAGTAAGTAATTTCTACATTCAAGACAAACAAATTAACTCTGATTATTTTTTATTCCAATAAACAATGTTCATGTTAATTGGTACTCTACAGTTGACTTTTTTGGTTTAGTGTATTTTGGCTGTATTTACCATTCACATATGACTCCTCCCCTTTCTCTACTTTGCAACATTAATAGAATATGCTTTTCCACAATTTTAAAATCTGTTTCACATTGTGGACAATGTACAATGGATATTTCCTTTGTACTACAATGAACACTGTACGATGTGAGTGCACTAGTGCAATCAATTTGAATGACAACCGAGGAAAAGAAGATAAAAAGAAAATGCCAAAACACCAGCTTAATCTTAATTTGGACCGGATGGTACCAAAGACGCTTGCCTGTATTCCCTGAGCAAATTAAGGAAATTAGCTTGAATCATATCAGGAATAAAATTTATTTTCAGCAGAGCAGCAAGCAATAAAGATTAAGAACACATAAGAGGCAGTCATGCTGAATTTAGAAAAATTTGAAATATTTGAATGTTTTTCAAAAATATGTTTTAGAGAGTAGGAACTGACCACTTCAAAAACCTTCACAATTCCAGTCAGCACAAAATTCTAAGAAGACAGGTAATTGTTCACATTTAGTCACAACCTTTTCACTATATTAGGTATTAGGTGTCAGCTGTAGAATCCCCTGAAATTCTACTAATCTAACAATATTCTACTGTTGAATATTGTTACATTTTGCCATGGTTTAACTGTATAAATATAGGCTAAAGACTTTGGAAACAGCACCTAAATGCCACAAGGTGTTTTCTTGCTTAAAAAAAAAAAAAAAAAAAAAGGAGTAAGATAATACAATTTGTGTTAGCTTATATTAGTTATTCAGAAAAAAGAAAGATGTAGAGCATAGTAGCATGACGTATGTTAGAGATACCCAAGTAGGAACTAAATTGCGTGACACAAGTTAAAAAAGAAGCCATGCCAGCCAATATAGTTTCAGTTAAGGCACACAGCTATGCTAAGTGCATCATACAGGCCAACAGCCAAGTGTGTTTTAAAATGATCTAAAAGGCTGCTGCAGATATTCCAATGCAATTCTCTTAGAGACACTACCACTGCTATGTAAACTACACTGATATAAAAAGAAGCAAAATAAAACAGTAAGTTATTTTTCACTGTTAAAACATAGTGGACAGAAAAACAATCAAAGTCCATTTAAAGAAAGGTAACACTTGTTAGAAATTTGTTCCTTATTTCAGCATTCTACAAATCAGCCTAAAGTAGTGGCCTTAAAATTTTATTACATTATTTTCATTTATTGTTATATTTACTCACTCATTGCCCCAATCCAGACGAGCAGTGATGTGTCGCTTGACATCCTTCATTCGATCGTGGGTGAGATGGCCAACAAGGACCTGCCTTCGCAGGTCTAGGATTTCATTCATTATATGCCACAGCCGATGAAAGAGATCTCCCTCATTCCTCTGTGAGATAAAAATATAATTGCCTCTACATCACCTGTCTAAGGTGACAATCCTAATAAATACAGATATGGTGATGAAATGAAGAAAACCCTTTCTTCCCCCTACTTAGTCTTTTTTTCCCCCACATTACTGTAACCATATTACCTGCATGTTTGCATATACCTGCATGTGTGTGTGCATATAAAATCATTTCAGAGCTTACCACACACCCTGTCTCTGTCCCACCCTCATTCCAGTATTTCACTCCAACTCCTTATGTCTCGTGTTAACAGTCTAATGTACATTACAGATATGACAAAAATTCAACAAAAAAGTTGTTTCAGTTGTTTATTCCAAGAGCATGTTCATTTTGTGCTGCCATGTCATCCAAATTGAATATATGATCTGTAATTCAAGACTATTTGAACTCATGCACCTAAAGGGTAGAAAAGGCAATAGCTCTAAGCATCCAAACTTCGAACCACCGATTATTAAAGTTCTTTTAACTTGTTGTTGCACTAACTGTACACAGTACCATCTAACCCTAAATAAATAGTATCATGCAGATAGAATCTTTTCCAGGCAGTCCTTCTTCATCTAACTTTGAAGTAGGAAAAATTATGTGAATATGGTTGCTTTAAAACCACATCCTCCTACTCTAATTATATACCAGCTAAGGGCATAAACAATTTCCCATAAAAGAACTTCTGTTGGGGAAGAATCTGTAACTCTTCCTTCACCAATTCTAATTTTACTTGATATAGTTTTTCTGAGAACCTTTAGCTTGAGGAAATTATTACAACCTCCATTTATGTGATGCATCAGACAAAGTTGAAAAAACACTCCTATTAAGATTTGTTCTGTTAATCCTTGCAATAAGCCCTAAGCCCATTTCCCTTTTCCTTGTTGCTAAGAATAAAAGGCATTAAAAACAAAGTTCAGCTACTTCTCCTGCATTATTGCTATGAAAAGCTAAAATTCACTTAGAAGGACCCTTACTCTCCATCAATAACTTTTATATTCCAAGAGCTCTGACAAATTGCCATTTGATAAATCTACTCTTTATTTCTTGTTCATTCACTTCATAAGCTCACTAAAATGGGCATTAATTTATTGTTTGTCTTGGCTTTCTGTCTGGAAAGAAAGCAAGCCAGGGTATTTTGAACATGCAATAACAGCAATGAAGAAAAGTGCTGCCAAAAAAAGAAACAACTGCAGTAAGAATCGGAGGGAAATATGAACATTATAAGTAACAGAAAACCAAAGAAAAAAGATCCTACAAAGAGCCCTTGAATGAGAAGCAAGAGACAGAAAAGACTCTGTAGGAACATTACAGAGAAGTAGACACAGTATATTTTTCACAATTTTCCATCAGACACTAGGATAAAGACATTTCACTTCTACAGTTAAGAAAAATTGAATAAATAGTAAGTCAGGTGCATCTTTGGTCTTGGTATCTAACAATTAGCTCTACTGAAGTAAATTATGTATGCGAATACAGGAGACATGTTAATATTTAAGAACAGTATTAGGCTCAAAATAAAATTTTCAGGTATTAAAACAGTTAAAAAACAAACTGACTTTTTTTCTGAAAGATATACTTCAACTAAGATAGAGCATTTAAACAACAGTGTGTCTTTTGAGATGGCATTAAATCAAAACAATATTATTCAGGGTACTTGCCACATAGAGTTGTTTCCACATTGTTCCCCAGTCTCTTAAAGTTGATGTCATTTCTGTAATAACAGAATCTTCTGTTGGAATAACCATTTCAAATTGTCTGTAACATGCAGAAAAACATATGATATTACACAAGCATTATTGATGCCATTGAAGTTACTAATATGTAGACTTTCTTCTGCCAACAGTGATGTCTATCAACGTACATGGGTGCTCCTTCAGACCATGACACTTTCAGTTTGTATATCAATTTCATCCCCCTGGAAAAACTTCAGGTGAAAATAGTTTAATGCCGATGCAAAGTCTTAGTCCTAGAGAAGTCAAGGTGAATTTTTTTGCTATGAGATAACCATGTCAAAAACGACTTTCACAGCATAATAATTCCCATTGTTTCCAAAGGGATCTTGGCACTTTAGCAAGTGCTTTTCATGCCTGGATTATGTTTTTCATGATATCTTGTCTCTCTTAGGAAATTAACATAACAATGTGACAGCCCCTGGCCGTGATCTGCAGTAGGGTGCACGGCCTGAATGGGAAATATATACTAACAAAGAAAACAGAGGCAACAAAGACTGAACTCCCTGCAAGTACTGTCATGGTGTCCACTAAGCAAAATTATTTCTCCTTTAAGCTTTATTTTATTGTGGTGGTTTATAATTTTATTTCACTGAACCTTCAGTTTTAGCTCCTTGTAAGGAGAAAGCATCCTAAGGCATGACAAACCACATGTGGCCTGAACTCCATAGCAAACAACAGTGAGTTTAACAGCAACGTGGGGACACTTCCACCTGTGGAAATGAGACTTTTTAAAATATTATTACAATCTTCATGATTATTTCTGCTCAACACAAATAACAGACCTTCTACTCACTTGCTCATGCTCCCATAATAAAGGTCACATACAATTAATGTTTAGGCATTCATCTATTATGAGAAACGTCTTTACATAAACAGATTTTAAACTGTTTTGTACCAGTTCTCTATTAATAAGGCCAAATAAATGATACAATGTGAACACTCACAAATTAAATAAAACTTCAGAAAAAACTGTTGAGCTAAGATCACTGACAAAGGTTTTTCAAAACTGATACCATCAAGGTAAGTATTACACTTAAAAAAAAATAAATTTCTTTTAGTTAGAGCATTTGATTTTCAAAACAAAGTTTAAAAACTCATTTTAACCAATTATTCTGGTTTTTATCAACTCTTCTAAAAATTACATCAGTTTTTGTCAAAAATAAATATTGGCTTTTCATCACCCGAAGAAAAGAAGTAAAGGAAAAAAAGTCTCTATTCATTTACAGTTTTAGTGAAATCTTTTGCCATTAAACTGCTACATTATTTTTGCCTTTTCAGAATACATCACTCCAGTTTTCTGACCATGAAGGAGTATCAGGTTAGCTAAGGACTACCATTTCAAGTGCTGTTGCAGTAAGCTGAGTTATTTCTTTGTAATCAAAAGACCTTTGATACAAGTAACTGATCACGTTAAAATATTTGAAATCAGAACATCTCACCTACCCTTTGTTCTTAACACATGCATTCTTCAAATGAATGTAGTTAGATGGAAATATGCCCTGAAAAATAAAAGAGTTCAGGTAAAAGATGTCCCATTACATGAGTTCGGCATACCAGTTAGTACCATTCAATATGCAAATGCATGCTGAATTAGAAGTCCTCCAAATAAGCAACAAAAAACACACACAAGGATAGAACGCAATAAATACTCAGTATAGCTCTAACAGAAACTAAAATGCCATATTCATTAGGGTTTAAATCACAGAATCATAGAATCAACTGGGTTGGAAAGGACCTCCAAGGTCATCAAGTCCAACCCTTGATCCAACACCACTGTGGTTACTAGACCATGGCACTCAGTGCCACATCCAGTCTCATCTTAAAAACCTCCAGGGATGGTCAATACACCACCTCTCTGGGCAGCCTATTCCAATGTCTGATTACTCTCTCTGTAAAAAATTTCTTCCTAATATCCAACCTAAACCTCCTCTGGCACAGTTTAAGTGTGGCCTCCTGTCCTACTGCTGGTTGCCTGGGAGAAGAGAACAACTCCCACTGGGCTACAATCTCCTTTCAGGTGGTTGTAGAGAGTGATGAGGTCTCACCTGAGCCTCCTCTTCTCCAGGATAAACCCCAGCTCCCTCAGCCTCTCCTCATAGGCTCAAGTCCCTTCACCACCCTGGTTGCTCTTCTCTGGACCTGCTCTGGCACCTCAATATCCTTCCTGAACTGAGGGGCCCAGAACTGGACACAGCACTCCAGGTGTGGCCTCACCAACACAGAGTACAGGGGAAGGGAAGGATCACTTCCCTGCTCCTGTTGGCCACACTGTTCTTGATGCAGGCCAGGATGCCACTGGCCTTCTTGGCCACCTGGGCACACTGCTGGCTCATGTTCCAGATTGATCCAAACTCCCAGGTCCCTTTCTCCCTGGCTGCTCTCCAGCCACTCTGTGCCCAGCCTGTAGCGCTGCAGGGGGTTGTTGTGGCCAAAGTGCAGGACCCGGCACCTGTCCTTGTTGAACCTCATCTCGTTGGAGTCAGCCCATCTCTCCAACTTGTCCAGGTCCCTCTGCAGAGCCCTCCTGCCTTCCAGCAGGTCAACACTCCCCCCGAACTTGGTGTCATCTGCAAATTTGCTAATGGTAGACTCAATTCCCTTGTCCAGATAATCAACAAAGATATTAAACAGAATTGGGCCCAACACTGATCCCTGGGGGACACCCCTAGTGACCAGCTGCCAACCAGATGCAGCATCGTTCCCCACCACTCTGGGCCCAGCCCTGCAGCCAGTTCTTAACCCAGCAGAGAGTCCTTCAACACTTCAGAATATTAGAAGATAAACACATGTAGAATACATAAAAGACTGTTTGAGAGCTCCCTTAGTCTAGATGGTTTTATTCATTATTTCCAGCTTGTTAAAAAAGAGACAGCTGGTGGTGATAACGTCTTACCAAACATTTCTTAAAAAAAGGGGTTTCAGAAAGGGATTTTCAAAATAAAGCAAAATAAATAAAGTTAATGAAGTTCAATAAAAATAACAATAAGGTAATATAGGAAGTCAAAATAAAGTTTCATTTTGTGGCTACTATGCCCTGCAGCACACAGGAAAGTTGTAGTAGATGCCTGTCAAAGAGCCTCAGTGTCCTGCCAGGAGCAGTCCTTTCCAGTTGTTTAAGGGCTGTCCACTGTTCTCTTGAGCAGGCAGCATTGCTGCAATGGTCATACTGCTCTTACAGCACACTAATCTTCATAAATCAGAATAAGCAAAATAAAGCAAGTCAGCTTCAAGCTTCTGGTTGGGAACATAATACACTACAGCTCATGCAGTGAGGGAAAATACATATATGTTCTCTTCATAATAAGCACAGCTGCATTTAGCTTTTGTTCGTGATGATGGTGTCCCATTTTCTTTTAACACAGGCGTTAGACCTTCGAAAAAAACACATCTACTACGTAGGGGCAACTGCCCTTGTAAATGCTCTTACTCCTCTGTAATGCAAAGCAGTTCAGGAGAGCATCTCCCAAGGACAGTAAGACATACAGCCTTGCAGGTGTAACAATATGCCAGAAAACAGGATGGCTGCATATGCACACTTACTGCAGACCAGCTGCCACAGATAATTTCTTTGAGTGTCAAAGCTGGCAGAATAACAAGGCAGGAATCTTGACAGAGCGGTACCAATAACAAGAGGAGTTACAAGGTGTTCTTATTATTTTACTTTCAGAGAGACTCCCTTCAAAAATCCAATTCAGAAAACTGTTTGCATTCACAGTAGGAAAGCAGAAAATATACATCTCATCTCTTCACACATCAAGTCATGTTTAGAAAACCTATTCATAACTTCTATCACACATTTGACAGACCACAAAGCAAGACTGACAGCAAGCATGTGGTAAGAATTGCAACAAAAGACACAGAAGATGCAATAACAAACCACAACTGCTCATGCTTTATAAATCAAATTGTAATATACATCAATGAGGTCAAAGTAATAAACATCAGATTAGGCTCTGTGGCTAAATTTATTTTTCACATTGACCTTCCATATGAAAGCAAGGAAATTTATGTGAGCAGAAACTGCAGGCCTTAGCACAAAAGGCCAATGATTTGACATGAGCCCCGAGATACTTCTGAAATTAAAGAATATGTGCCTTATTTTGCTGAAGAGTCTTGGAAATGAAGACAGAAAAAGAACAAAGCTTACAATGCAAGTTAAAGGATCAACAGATGATTTAAGATCTTTCTTTCCTGTGAAAAACAAAATCTTTACAGTCCCAGAGGTAAGACAACAGGACAGATTAAGAAAATAGACAAATAAGACAGATAAAGCTTAAAACAAATTCAACACAAACAGACATTGAAATACAAATTTCATAACTTTTCATGCCTGAATGAAGAAAAAAAAATCAATGAAGTCTGGTTTTGAGTACTATCAGCTATGCTACTAAGGAAAACAAAGACTCCACATCAAAAGGAAATAAAATGAACCATATATTTTACATGACAACACATATCTTTTATTCAATTGATACTCTACATGTGGCTCCTAGAAACTAGCTGTCTCCACTGGCTGCTCTAAATTAATTCTTAGCATCAAGAAAAAGAGGCACAGTTTAACCAACTTCTCCAACAGTATTTACAATTTCTATTTTCAGTAGTGTTTTCCCTTCAACTTAACTCACTTCAAGTTGAAAATCTAAAAATCAGAAACGAAAGAAAATTCACCGGAGTCTTGGATTTGTAAAGTGTACCATTCTAATACACAGAAGCATTTCTGAAGGGTAATCCATATCCAAATCTAATTAAAGCAATATCAATAATATACTTAACACTAAGCCCTAGTTTTCTCTTAAGAGTAAATATCATATACTTACATGCAGACTATAAACTCTTAAGAAGTAAATATACATTTTTGCCAAAGAATGCAAAACCGCAATTGACCTTTACCTTAATGTTCGGGTTTTTTAAGGCAAATCCTCTGTACCACCCTGAGAAGAAAGAACATTTTGCTTTTTAGAATATGCACATCATTTCCACATGTAAAACAGACTTCATCTTTCTCTTTTGAACAGAGATGACAATTCCACAGTGCTGTCAGACTGCACTCATCTAAAAGACTTTCCATACAGTGAAAGGTATTTCATTTAAACCAGCTCATATTTGGATGACTACATTTGAACCATTTCAGGAATTACTCTTAAAGTTTGTATGCCTAAATGTTTGTAACAATGTAACCCAAGTATATTCTGTATTGCACACCATACCAGTCAAACCCAAAATGGTTTCATACTAGCTGTAGACATTTAGAAATAATTTTTGGACTTCATGTTCTAAATTTATCAACCACATTACTGTACAAAATTTATAATATACCTGATTCGAAACAATAGATCCTATGCCTTCTAAAACAACATTTCTTACAAGATTATCCATAAATAATCCTGGTATGAAAGAAAAAAATACCTATATAATCCCAAATGCGAAAAAAAATCAAATTGACAGACAAGCCTCATGTGTTAAGGAGGCAGATTATGAAAAAAAAAAGGCAACTTTATTTCTCTTACATGAGAAACAGACATTATATTTCCATTCTCTACCTCAGAACAGATGTAAAATAGAATGTTGCCACTGCTTAAAGATTTAAATTTGTGACTTTGAATTAATTTGATAGTGTCAAAGACAGCCAGGCTTCCCTCAGAAATACCAAGAAAGCAGAAGAATCACAATGAGAACTCCTTGCTGTTATAACTCTTACCCTCTATATAAGTTTATTAAATGGAGAGATTAAATAAAAATAAATGAACTGCAAATTAATTATTATAAGAGATTAGAGCTAACTGGAATTGTGAAAAAAAACTTAAGAGCCCAAAACATGTTACATTATTGACTTTTAAAATGTGTTAATTTAAGAAAATAAATTAATAGTAATGGGGTTCAAACCACCAGTACATGAAGCTTAATTATCCCTAGAATTCCAGCCTGTGAACTCACCATCGCATTTCTCTAAAATTTGAACGGTGTCTCCAATCTCCAGTGACAGGCCATGTGGGACTGTCCCTCGAAAACCAGCTATTACTGAAAAAGATGATAAGTTTCAATTAGTCACAAAATTAAAATATAAATTATTATTCCTATTGTTAACAAAAATAGTATATTACTCAGGGAAGTTATGTGTTAGAACAAACAAGCTTACTAGAATTTAATAAGCTGTGGAAAGAATCAGAGGTTAAGCCACTTTTATGAGAGCAAAATTTAAAACCCAGAACTTGGGAAGAAACCTAAACACTCACAGTGCTACCATACATGAAAGAAAAGCTTGTACTGGAGAACACTATTAGCTAGACCATAAGAACCCCAAAGGACACAAAGTGTTTTATTCCCAAATGCTTACACTAACACATGTCAGATCTCAGAATTTTGCAAGCTGAAAGTGCCAATACGTGCCAATATTTTTGTTGCCATCTATATGACTCACATGCCATGAAAGAAAAAATCTTATTTCATATTCACTTAACGGATGCTCTAGACCCAGCACTCCACACAGTACCAAATGTGAGGAAATAGTTAGGGAGTGGAGACCAGTAAAGCGTGTTGTTCACTCCAATACGTTAAGTGCATACACAGTTTCCACTCCAGCCTTGCCAAAGCCAGTGAAGAGAGGTCATGAGCTCAGGCTGGGACAAGAGCTACAGAAATGGGCTTCCTTTGCTGGAGATCAAACATGCTTCAGAAACAAAACATCCATCAGAGTAGTGATGTTCCCAAATTTCAAGTCTTATACTGTTAGTGCTAAAACAATAGCCAGCTATTTTTTTCACTCAGAAACAAAATAGAATACTCAAAAGCCACTCCTCAAAAGCTCATTCCTACAACTGTTAAAAATCCATTAACATGTGCTAGAATCCATTGATCTTGGCTAGAACAGCAGGTGCCCACCAAACTGTTCTATCACTCCCCTTCCCAGCTGGACTGGGGAGAGAGAATAAAATGGAAAATGACTAAAAGGTTGACATAAGGCAGTTTACTAAAGCAAAAGCGAAAGTTTGCGCATGCACAAGTGAAGAGGAAAATTGTAAAGTTTATTCTCTACTTAGCAAGTGATGTTTGGCCACTTCCTGAGGAGTAGGGCTTCAGCAGTTGCTCAGAAGACAAACATTACAAACAACTAATGCCCCTCTTTCTTGTCCTTTACTTAGCTTCTGTATCTGAGCTGACATCATGTGTTATGGAATATCACTGCGGTTAATTTGGGTCAGCTGGCCTCTTCCTTCCGCAAGCACGTGTATTAAATCAATCTCTATTAAATTTGGTGCTCCTCCTGCCATCCAAGTTATTTACACAGAACTGAATGCCCTGAAATAAGCACTATGAAATAAAAAGAGCTACTTTTGTTCCAACACCATGACCAGATACACACTTTTAAGCAGGTTAGTTGCAAGACGGCATTTCTACATTGTTAAAGTTTGTCTAAGAGTTGAAAACCAAGAAGTTTTCAATGAATTCTTATACAAAGATCTGAAAATTAAAACAGTTCATTAACTAAGAACAGATGAAAATAAAAATAAAAGTCCCCAAATATCAATACATTGCATATCTCCATTCCCCTGTGGCACTGCAATGACAGGAGTCATTACAGTCACCTTTCTAGCTTGCAACCAGCAAAACTGGATTATGAAGCCTGCCAAAATAGCACCTACAGCTACTGAAAAAAAAAAATTAATTCACTGAAGAAGCATGCAAACCCAACCCAAACCCAAAGTATATTTGTGAGATGTCTTATTTCTAAACTCCATGAGATAAAAAAATACAGTAATTTTCTCCTTAAGAGCCAATATATCCTATCATATTGTTATGATCTGACTTTTCTGTGACATTCAATTTTTATTACGCAGTTACTGAAGCTGTTAGAAATCTTTTCTTTTTTTTAAAGAGAATTTTAAAAAATATTTTTAGGACAAAGAGAAGTTTGAAATCTGACACAGTGTAAAAAATAGATAGCAATTATTTTAGAACATGTATAGAAGAACAAAATTATACCTAGAAATATCTTCTAGAAGGCTGGCCTGCAGAGTACCAAAAAAAGAAAGAAAGAAATGAGGGCATCACCTGTACATCTGCGCCAGCACATTCATCTGATACACTTAAAAAACTCTAGCTGGATTCTTGCAGAGGCTTTGCAGTAAGGTCAGGCTCAAAACAGGTAGACTGTGGTCCTTAGCAATGTCACTCAAAGTAAAATCAAGAGCACTGCAGAGCACCAGAGAATTTAATGCAAAACACCAGAACCCACAGATAAACTTATACCACACAGCTAACTTTCTATTAATCAAGTCACGCTACAGAACTGGGACCCAGACAGAAGGTGGCTGTTATAGCAACTATTATAACAACTGGTAACAGTGGATGAGAAAGTTGAGGTACTCAACAACTTTTTTGCCTCAGTATTCAATGGCAGCCTCTCTTCCCACACCTCTTGAGGGAATGAACAGGAGCATGAGGACTGGGACTCCCACTGTAAGTAAAGACCACATTCATGAGCACCTGAGGAACCTGAATGTCTATTGGACCCTGTGAGATGCATTCCAGAGTCCTGAGGGAATCACCTGATGTAGTAATAGACTATTTACAAGGGCATACGGTGTTAGGACAAGGTGTAATGGCTTCAAATTGAAGGGTAGATTTAGATTATATATTAGAAAAAAAATCTTTACTGTGAGCATGGTAAGGCACTGGAACTGGTTGCCCAGAGAAGCTGTGGATGCTCCATCCCTGGAAGCATTTAAGGCCAGGTTGGATGGGGCTCTGAGCAACCTGGTCTAGGTAGAAGGTGACCCTGCCCACAGCAAGGGGGTTGGAACTAGATGATCTCTAAGGTCCCTTCTGTGAAGACATTCTGTGATTCATGCCTTTTTAGTTTATCTGTGGTGTGCATACATAAGTAGACTACACAGAGGATAACGAGAAAGTCATGGTGGGAGGTAGTTGCAGTTCCACCAGAGAAGGTCCTAGGGTTCGGTGGTTCAGCTAGGACACAGGCTTCTTAACCAAACCATGAAATAGATTACATGTACTGAACCTCTCGCCCTTTTCTCTGATGACCACATTATTCTGCAACACTTCGCAGATGCTCCTTCATTCTTTTTTCTAGTAGTAGTTAAGTACATAATTAATCACTCTGCGGTGACTGTGGCTGAAGGTGTTCCCAACCTAAATTGAAAGCAGTACATATTTATCATACCAATAGAACTGGACTTTTTATATATACAGCATTCATTGACCCATATGCATCATATATGCACCACTGTAATTCTACAACTTCTTCAACAAAATAGCTGTTGTGATTATCACTTTCTCTCTCTTCCATTGAAATGGATACCAGTGACCTTAGAAAAGGAAGATGGACAGGAGGAGAGAAATCTACTCAGAACACAGATCATCTACCAATACCTCCACTCTTTGTGGATGCACTGTACACATGCATGTTCCCACAAAGTTAAGTATCAAAAGACTTACATCTAGATATATTTTTTGTTATTGTAGTACCTGAAGGTCATATAAATATCCTTTTCAAGTGTAGGAACAGTGATTGATGTCCTCTTCAATCACCTCTAAGCCACAGGAGAATTACAGAAACCCACAACAAAAGTTTGCAGCAGGATATGTCCTCAGAAATATTTTAGAAATTGAGTTCAAATACTGCAGCCAGCTGGCATTATTAAATACTTCCTTTCTGCCAAAGGGTAGTCAGAGAATAGGAAAGCAAGACAACAACACAGGACACAAAAACCTAATCTACACAGAAAGTGAAATCACATGGTAAGAACTACAGTGGCACACAATATTAAAGCAACTTCGGTTTTGGGTTGCTTTGCTCCTAAGTTCAGCTTATCAAAAGAAAATTCATCTTTGTGCTCTCATTCAAATCTGTGGCTGTATGTGCTCACTGTTGGACAGTTTTACATATGAAAGTGACTGGCTTATAAAAAAGATCCATCCAAGCCCAAGGTCTTAATTAAAGCCTAAGCTAAGTGGGTATTTTGGTGCAGGAACTCACCTTCTGCTCACCTAGAGCACAGATAGCCTTGTTGTTCTAAAAACTAAAACAAGATATTTTTCAAATTCAGCCTAGTGCATTCAAGCATTTCATGAGAGTTAGTATTAAAAAGATAATTTGAGCCTCACCAAGAACAAGCTAGTTTCACCTCTGGCTTGACCTTTTGTGTATAAGATGAAAATACCTCCACATAAAAGGGTGCATTGTGACACGGTGCTCAAGATGCCCTTGTCTCAAGTTAAAAATTAAGGTCAACACAACAAAAGGAGACACACAGTACATGCAGTTCTGGTTGAGTAGCAGGACACACACTCCCATAAATAAAGTGATCAATAGAAGTAATATCTATAGCAACTACTCAAAGTTCAAAAATAAGCATTTTTATCACAAAAGCAGACTTGGTTTTCACATAATAAAAATCAGCCCTTCAACTGAAGACAGAGGAGTGGGGATAGGATGCGAGGTTAAAGAACGCTAATTACTTTAAAAATTAATTATTATTTGGCCATATTACACATGCAAAATGCTTGAGTAAAAAACAGACTCCAGTTTAATACCCTAAGTCGTGATTCCTCAACTACCAGAGGTGGCATATGAACCACACAGAAATGTGCTTAAGTACACACTAGAAAATCAGATTTGAAAGGTGGAAACACCATGTCAGAGGGACTGCTTTTGGCAGGGAACAAGATACTCTGATAGAAAAGGAATTGATTAGCTGGTAACAGGAGTGGCTGGCCCATTTCAAAGTTTTGCTTGGGGTTATATTCTTAAAATTTTTATGCCTGAAATAACTGGAGATCTGCATATAAGAACTAATGAGGCAGACATTGTTGTTCTTTTCCTCCTAACAGATGACCAGAAGCTATTATTGATTCCAGATATTATCCACTATAATTGAAATCAGGTCCTCTCGGTTGCAAAAGCAATTTTTAAAATTTTTATTCTGGACTTAAAGTGCCATTATTTCAACAGACTGAGACTTTCAAGTACAACTATTTCAAGGGGGTTTGCTTCTATTTAACAATTAAAAAATGGTCAAGAAAAGCTGTAATAAATGAAATCAGGACACTTCAAACATTATAAAGATATATTAGTTAAAATAACCATTAATTTTGTATTTTGCCTTTGTGATGAAAGACTGAACTTGGTTTTATGCAGCTTTTTAGCTGATGAGTAATAATGTGTTTATGTTAGCTCTGAGGAAAACTCCCATTCAGTGGTCTTTGCTGCAGAAATGGAAAAGCTATCCTTTGATATGGCCTGATGCATAGTAAATACAACAGAAACCTGGCACTGTAAGCAGCTGCAGAAAATGCAAAATCAGAGAAAGCACACCATCAGGGCAATCATTATTAAAAAAAAAAAAAAATCCAGCAGCAGATCTACTCAGAACATTGTTTGGAAACTCAAGTTTGAAGCTACTGACCACTGGCAAGCAATGCACCATCCCGTGGTACAGCTCTCAGCATTCTGTGGCCCAGGGATCTCCTGAGCCAGAAATGGCATTTCTGTGTTCAACAACCATTGATATATGATAATTCTATGAATTTGCCTTACTAGGCTTTATATGCATCACAATGTCAGCGTCCACAAACTCACAGTAAGCTTTCTGGTTTAAATATGCTTCATGGAAGAAAAAAGTCTTCCTTTTGTTTCACAATCCCACTTAAAATTTATGTCTCATGTTTTGTAGGGAAATCTGAATAAGCAATCTCTTGTCACCCTCTCCACACGTTAGCTGTACCTTTTCCAGGATGAAGTTTTTTCTCCTTAAAAGAAGCTGAAGAACCTATTCTGGTTTCTAAATAGGCAGAATTATTAGAAGCATAAACACACAGAGGCATACAACTTTGCTAATGCAGACTGGCTATATTTTACTTTAAATGTGGGGACCTTTTATATACGAATTGATCTGGATGGAGTGGCATGATAGCACAGCTACGTGCTCATGCTCCTAATACACGAGCTAATTCGGGCATCTGTTCATAATGCATTGTGCTGCCTACAGATACCCCAGGAGGCTTGCTGCAAACCAACAACAAGCTAATGAAGACAGCGAGAGAAAAGCAGAGAGGGGGTGGGGTGGAGAATCAATCTCATCTCCTTTCTACAACCACCATATATACAAATGTTAGTTTCAATAACAGAAGTGATCCTGAAATCTCCTGCTAAGGATAAACACTCTCAAATTTGTATTTAAATAAAACAATGTGGGTTCTCTCGCATGTATATGTACACTGCAAGTAAAAGGATCAAAAGCATAGCTGAGATGATGACAGTTCAGAACTCCTGAGCCACACGTGGCTTTTGAATATCTCAAGTGCTGCTCATGTGCAGCAGTCAGTTGTTCTTCATAAGTGAGTGCTTGTATGGAATTTTCCTAACAAGAATATTTACTGAACAGCTACTTGTGAAAATACCTGAAAGCAGACCAAAAATCATCAAAAAAGCTTGTATCAATGTCCAAGCTTTGAAAATATTACATAAAGTAGCATACATATAGAAAACTATTCACTTTTCTGTAAAAAAACCCACATCTGGAATTCCTACTGCTAACAGCACCAGCGACCTGTACAGATAAGGCAAAGGCCAAGCCTGAAATGCACAAAGGACACAGAGCTGCAGCAGACTGTATTCCTTCCTGTGCTCAGCTCAACATTTGAATTCAGCAAGGTAATCACTTTCAAATCCCCAATTACAATATTGCCAAGAACCACAGGACAATTCTAACATATATAATCAGTTTAGTGTGAATGTCTGAACATTTGTCAAGCTCTCTTCATCCTTCATCTCTATTACAGCCAGGAACGTTATCATCTCTTTGGTAACAGCTTGATCAGTTCTCCCAATATCTGCAAACATTTTTGCTAACTCATTCCTTTGGGTACCTTAGCTATTAGACACTATATCTTAGAACAGATCAGTAAAAGTAACTTGTGTTGATGGCACCTATTTTATGTTGAGAATGGCTGTCTATCTAGAACACCAAAACTAGAATAATTTCTTCTTTTATGAAATAGCTAGTTCAGCTCTTTATATTTCTGGAACTCCTACTGAATCCTTTTATGTCTACACCTTGTCCCTGCTGAGAGAAATTTCTTGATTTGCGTTAGTTCTGAAACAAGGAATTTAAAAGTAAAAAGAAAATGAACCAAAAAGGTCTTTACAAGTAGAAAAGCTAGTACACCTTCGAGTCTATGAATAGATGAAACAGCTCTTCCCCAAGAATTTGCTCAGGAGTCTCCTCTACAGAGAAGGAACATCAATGTAATACCATAAGAGGCATCATGGTAGAAGGTGAGGTGGATTCAGTGCAAACAGGTATAGATTTCATGCATTCAAATAAAATATAATAAAGGAACTAATTTGCACTCAGCTCAACCCAGTCTCACTTTAATTCTTTAAGGGAGAGCTACAGATGCAATATCAATGCACTAAAACTGCAATGTTGAACAGGAAGTGTGGATTAAGTACAGATTTTCCTTCATTTGGAAATAGCAACAACTTAAAAATCCAGTTAGTAGAAAGAAGTAAGTGAAAAAAGTAGATTATGTTTAGATGACATTATCTGTAAGAACAATCTCTTTTAGTTAAAAGTAACTATGACTTTTATTGAGACTAAGTGTTTCCAAAGTTCTGATAATTTCAATCTTTGTTAAGTAATTGCCTTAATTTTTAAAAGCATGATCAAGGAAAAGAGTTACTGCTATTTAACTTGAAAAAGTGTTTACGTTTCATTCATAGCCTTTGGGGAAACAAAGTCTGTGATTAAAATCAAATAAACCAACAGGGGGTTTTGTAACTTCCTGTGAGTGTCAAGTATCATAAATAATCGAGGATGAGAGGGACACAGCCTCAAGCTGTGCCAGAGGAAGTTCAAGTTGGACATCAGGAGGAATTTCTTCATGGAAAGGGTTGTTAAACACTGGACCAGGCTGCCCAGAGAGGTGGTGGAGTCACCATCCCTGGAGGTGTTCAGGAAACGACTGGATGCAGCAATTAGCGCTACAATCTAGTTGACAGCGTGGTGATCGATCAAAGGTTGGACTCGATGATCTTAGCGGTCTTTTCCAAGCTAAATGATTCTACGATTCTGTAAAGTATTCACAGCACAAGTGCATAATCTCAGGCCCACCAAGGCCGAAAGAGCCGCAGATGCCAGATCTCATGCCCACTCTTCAGTGCATTTTGTACCTCATTAAAATATGAGATGATGCTCAGCAAAACCTCCAAAAACTTATCTGAGGAGACACAAAATTCTACATTATTTCAAATCTGGAGCCATGGTGTAATTTCATATTTGCCACAAAGTTTGTTGGCTACATGTCATATCCCTACAAAGCCACCAGAAACTGAAGGAGAAAATTGAAAGCCTCATATGATTATAGACACAGGAGCTACCTTCCAGAAAGCACTTAAATTTTTCCAGAATAACGGAACGATGATTATTTCAAAGACGGCTTTGAATACATGAGTACATTCTTACAATTTCATTCTGACTTAATGTCAGAACACTGGGTATGGTCCATAGTCTAACGACCACACATTCCCTGTTCTCCTCTTTCCTCCCCAAAAGCATTATAACACAACATGCTTCTCTGAACTCAGTGAGCATAATTTCACAGCCTTTAACAAACTGTAAGTAGCACCATGCAAACCCAAGCTCAGAAGAGCTGCAGTCTTGCGGACTGCAAAGAAAAGACAACCGCTGTGCAAGCCGAAAGCACTGCACTTCACCAACTATGAGAGGCAGCAGGAACACAGTTAGACAACAGTGCAGTCACTCAAAAACTCCATGTGTTTGTATCAAAGACTTTGGTAAATGAGTCTGGTTTCCCCTTAATATTAGCACTGTTTGCTACCTTTAAGCAATAAATAGCATACAAGGAAGCCAAGAAAAGCAGAGTATAAATTTTCTTCACTAATACAGAAGAGACAGAACACCCTTTTTCCAAAGCAAAGTCAGATCCATCAATTGACCATATAAGTGAAAAGTTGCCCACTTTTCTTGTCTTTCCTTCAGAAGAGCAAAGTTTAATTCTGTATTTGACCTGCCATCAGTGGAAGATGATTAAAAAATAAAAAAAAAAAAAAACAACAACTGGAAAACCAGTAGAATTCAAACACATACGGACAAAGCAAAACACAAAACATAAAAAAAAAAAAAAATCAACACATTCTGCAATTTTCAGTGCCACTGCTTTTCAACTTGTCTGGTCTCCTTATACTTCAGATGAGTTTTAGTCTCCTGGTAATCCGTATTTCTCAGATATTCAACCACTTCATTATAAATTTATTTTAAGCATTTTCATTTAACCAATAAGAGTTCTGTTTACTTTGACTTTAACCTTTCTCCAGTGTTCTCTATAGCATTTTATAACTCAATAAATTATTCTGCTTTTGTAAGCTATGAGCCTTAACCACATTGCTTCTTACAAAGAACATTTATTAAATGTCAATTTTTTGCTGCACATCAAAAATTACTGCAATATGGCATTTTTCAGAAATGAAAGAAAAACCCTACCAACTTAGGCAATAAGCAAATTGTGCAATTCAGCTAACGTGAAAAATAAACCATAATGGTGAGCTTCTGAAGACTGTCTCACAAATTGGCCAATTCTCTGAGATACAAACTCAGTATCAGAAAACCACTCGAAAGGCAGGACAGTTTGGCAAGGTGTGGAATTAAGTGCAGCTAAGGAAGACAGCGATTATAAATCACCAACAAATACCCTGACACATGGGGTCTTTTTAACCTTAAATGAGTCAGGACTTTCTTGATCTAATGTCACTGAGAGGCATTTCAAATACACTGCAATACAGCTATCAGGACTAGTAAAGCAAAACTACTTTTTCCTGCAAAAATCCTTAGAGATGGCTGAATGCAAGTTTAAAAATCCCACTCTGGCTTTAAGATGGTTTATTAGGTTTAATGGCTGGAAATAACCACTGCACTTTTCAGCCTGACTTGAATAGCTGTGCCAGTAGAATTCAATGTATTTAGCCCTGCGGACTTTCATCATTAATCCGTAATCTCCATAAAGTTAAAAGTTCGAGGATATTTAATGAAATCCTGCAATTACCTTAAAATGTATGACCAAATAGAAATGTAACAAGTGCATACAATTTTTTTTTCTAATCAACTCTCTGAAAAATAATTAAAAAACCACAACTATCTGGATGAATACTTTTAATAGTGTTTCTGTGCTACGGTGCACCTTCAGAAATGCAAGTATAGGATCTTCTTGAAGTCAGAACCTTCACATTCTGCTCATGCTTGCTTAAGAACAGTGCCTGTTACTCCAAAATCAAGGGTGAAGAGAGTTTAGGTTCGGGTGACAACTGTTTATGAAAGCACAAAAGAGAATGAGAAAAATGTATCTGCAAAGTATAGGCAACCAATTAAGATAATAAAGATTGCTGATAAGGGGGCAATTGTTCTGTTTGATGTGATGGGGGAGGAAGAAAGTGTATGAGCAAACAGTCCTCTTTGCTTTTTAAAATGTTTGTTACAATTAATTGCTGCATCTGAATCTTTATTTATGTAAGAGTATTTTGAGAAACAAGATGATTCTTTCAGTTTTCAACACCTTGGAAGAGTCACTAAAAATCACAGAATCACAGATATGGTGAGTTGGAAGGGACCCACAAGGATCATCAAGTCCAATTCTTAGCCCTGCACAGGACCATCCCAAGAGTGCCTGAGAGTATCCAAACACTTCTTGAACTCTGTCAGGCTTGGTGCTGTGACCACTTCCGTGGGGAGCCTCTTCCAGTGCCCAACCACGCTCTGGATAAAGAACCTTTCTCTAATATCCAAACTAAACCTTCCCTGACACAGCTTCAGGCCATTCTCTCGGGTCCTGCCACTGGTCACCACAAAGAAGAGAGCAGTGCCTGCCTCTCCTCTTCCCCTCACGAGGAAGTTGTAGACTGCAATGAGGTCTCCCCTCAGTCCAGGCTGAACAGACCAAGCGACCTCACCCACTCCATACAGCTTTCCCCTCAAGGCCCTTCATCATCTTCATTGCCTCCCTTTGGATGATAAAAAAGAAGTCAGTGCCAAAGTCTTCTTTCATGCCAAGGGTGGGATTTGAACTCGCACTTGCAGAGCACAAGGGATCACTCCTTAACCACCTGGACACAACTGGTGGTGTAACAGTTCTCTCCTTACCCAGTCCTCTAGATTTGGCACAGAAGCCTAGGAATGCATTTCAGATACCATGGGTCCAGGAAAACTTGAAAAACACTCATGTAGTTCTAAGAAATTAGTACTGGGGGACACACATTATCATCTGGCACCATAAAACACTTCCTGAGTGAAACTAGTTAGGATTTGACAAGCAAATGCACAGTGCCAGGTAAACCAGACATGGGAACTTGTCTTTTAGTATTAAGGAGTTTTCCAATCCTTCTTCAGCTGAAAGAACCTACAAGACTCTTTCCTGATACTCTTAAAAACAAAAACTCTATTTTATACATAAATAAAATTAGCAGAGACAGGTAAAAAGACTTTTGTGTCAGCCCAGTGTCTGCCAGCAGATCAGAAACAACACTGAAACGAGGGAACACAAATTAAGCACATTTGCAATCTATCCACTTGGCCTCCATCCATGCCATTAAGCCACATGCCACGTGCTTGTTTTGCACTGAACCAAGATTCAAAACTCACAGGGTTAAAGGAACAGATGCTGCCAAACTTCACTTGAATGGGGCATGAACAAGACTGGGAATGACGGGAACTGCAAGTCAAGGCAAAACCTGCAGCAAAGAAATGCAAAGTCTCCTCCCAAGAGGCTGCTGCCCTGGAAGGCACGGCTCCCAGGGAGGACCAGCAAACACACTGCAACTCCAGGACTCCCCTTGGCCACAGTGCAACAGTTCATCAAGAGAGTCATCACACCACATCAGACACAGCTGACAGAATCATTATGCTAATTTACTTTCTTAAATACTGTGGGTGTTTTTTCCCTACAACTAATAGCCTCCTGGGGATCCAGGTAGAATAACAAAGGCCTCACAGGATTTATCCAGCAGTTGAAGTAAGGAAAGAACAAAAACCTTCTGAAACAAGAATATGAAACTCAAGCAGAGACATCTATGGCTTGATTCAGCTTGATTGTTGTTCAGTTCTTGTACTCCACCAAGCAGTTTCTGATCTCAACTCCAGCTTCAGCAGCAATATACAGGTGTTGAAAATTAGTAAACTAGACAACCAGTACACTGCAAGATTGTTTTTAAAACTGAGTGAAACAAGTCCTTAGAACTGATAAGATGAACATCATGTGACATGTCTCCTGTACGGAGATTTCTTCTTTTTAAATAAAATATTGCCAAAGTCACTCAAAAAATCAGCTGCTGACAGTCAAACCAAATGGCAAAACTGACGGTGGTTAAGCACTTTAGAAACAGTAACTTTCCTTAGACATATCTGACTTCGTAACAACTGTATCATTTAGCATTTCTCCATTAGTTGCTTCCCCTCTCTCAAAAAATCTTTTGCCCAAGAACTCTGAATTTAAGGAGTTGATATATATAGGGAGAGAGAGAGAGAGACTCAAATGTATAGACTCGAATACATATGGACTTGTGCACCTGAATGCGCACAAGTCCATGGGACCCAGTGAGATTCATCCCCAGGTCCTGATGACTGCAAAAAGGAAAATATAATCCTCATTTTTATAAAGGAGAAGCAGAAGACTTAGGGACCTACAGACCAGCAGTCTCACCTCTGTGCCATGCAAGATCATGGAACAAGTTCTCCTGGAAACTATGCTAAGGCACATGGAAAAGAAAGAGATGATTGCTAAGCGCCAACATTGCTTTACAATGGGGAAATCATGCCTGACAAATCTGGTGACCTCCTATGACTGGGCTACAGCACTGGTGGATAGGGGCAGAGCAGTTGATGTCATCCACCTGGACTTGTGCAAAGCATTTGACACTGTACCACACAACATCCTTATCTCCAAATCGGAGGGACATGGATTTGATGGATGGGCCACTTGGTGGATAAAGAACTGGCTGGATGGCTGCATGCAAAGAGTTGTGGTCAACAGCTCATTGCCTGCATGGAGACCAGTGACAAGTGGTGTCCCTCAGGGGTTGGTACTGGGGCTGATACTGTTCAACATCTTTGTCAGTGACACGAACAGCGGGACCAAGTGCACCCTCAGTACATTTGCTGATGACACCAAGCTGTGTGGTGCAGCAGACACGCTGGATGGCATCCAGAGGGACACTGACAGTGTTGAAGGTGGGCCTTTGTGAACCTCATGAAGTTCAATAAAACAAAATGCAAGGTCCTACTCCTGGGTCATGGCAATCCCAGACACACCTATAGGTTGGGTGAAGTGACTGAGAGCAGCCCTGTGGACAAAGACCTGGAGATAAACATGAACAAGCAGCGTGCGGTCATAGCCCAAAAAGCCGACTGAATCCTGGGCTGCATCAAAAGAAGTGTGGCCAGCAGGTCGAAAGAGGTGATTCCCCCCCTCTACTCTGCTCTTGTGAGACTGCTGAAGCAAGTCCAGAGGAGGGCCACAAAGTTGCTAAGAGGACTGGAGCACATCCCCTATGAAGACAGGCTGAGAAAGTTGAGGCTGTTAAGCCTGGAGAAGACAAGCCTGTGTGGAGACCTCATGGTAACCTTCCAGTATCTGAAAGGAGCCTACAGGGCAGCCAGAGTGGGACACTTCATCAGGAACTGTAGTGACAGGACAAGGAATAATGGGTATAAATTGAAAGAGGGGAAATTTAGGTTAGATACTAGGAAGAAGTTTTTTACTGTGAGGGTTGTGAGACACTGGAACAGGTTGCCCAAGGAGGTTGTGGGTGCTCCAACCCTTGCAGTGTTCAAGGCCAGTGACCAAGACCTTGAGCAACCTGGTCTAATGGGAGATTGCCCTGCCCATGGCAGGGGGAGTTGGGACTAGATGATCTTTAAGGTCCATTTTAACACCTTAATATTCTATGATTCAATTAAATACAGAATCCCTGGGAGTACCATACATGAAGAAACACTGTTTTGGATTTGCTTCAGCTGCAGATTTTGATCCATATCATAATCCTAATCACTAATTAAAACAATTACAGGTGTGTAAATAATCAGTAAAACACTTAGCCTGTAATAGGTTTATTCTTCCTAACAGCAAATCAAAGGGACCAAACCAAAGAAAAAAATGTCATTTTTCTTTGCAGGAAAGAAGTAAGAGAAGTAAGATTAGAAAGATTAGGAAAGTATTTGCACTGAAATACAGTTAAAGTTGCAGAGGAAGAGGAAAGTAAGAGATACACTAAGGCTTGCAATTTGCTTCTAACTTTCTTAAACAATTTCAACTCACTTATTAAAAATATGCTGTTTATTAACTCTAAAATTACCATCCAAATTAAAAGGAATCTCTTTTCCACTTCACTAGGAGTGCTTGAACAGTCAGCCAACAATCACGGCTGGGCTTAAACTGAAATTCATTAGTTTCAATACCCAGTAATGTTAATGGCTATGATAATTACACTCATTGGTGGTTTAGTTACTTGTTGTGCCAGAAAGAGATACCATTATGTGACCAACATAATCCTACCTAATCCTTGAAGGCTTGCATATAAACCACAGAAGTGTCACAGAAGGGAAATTATATACAAGCAAAATCAGTGAAGTGTTATGACTTTTCATATTTGTTTTCTAAAATGTATGGAAATTAGATGATTTCATGCTTTCAATCTCCAAAAAGAACTGGGAGATGTCAAGTGAGCTGAAACAGAATTTTTGTGCTCAAGTACAATTCTTCTGGAATTTGCAGTCTTTACATTTCCACTGGATTAGACATGAGAAGAGACAAACTATAATTTTTACTTGGAAATACCCCTACCAACAGTTCATTTTTTCTGGGGAAAGAAAAAAAAAAAAAAAAAGGTAGACGTACTGATTATGAAATTAGATGTATTTATTTTCATCTGCTCTATCATTTCTATTTTACTATTTGAATTCCTTACCCCCGTTTTGTCATTTTAAGGACTGAAACAACTGCCAACATTGACACATAGCAAGCAACAATCAGTGAAAGGAGTGGTCAAATAGTGATGAACAAACTAGAATTAAAGATTAAACGCAAGAGATGTTTAATTTGTGCCTTTGTAAAAGCAGTGCAGTAGCACCCAGGACACAGAAAGGCCCTGACATTAAGTGTGAAGATTGGTTGCCATTACAAATACTAAATTGATCAATGGAAGCATTGTCATGTAGGGCAAATACATGCCAAATCAAGATTAAAATATTATATTAATGATTCAACCTCACAACTTGCTTTGTCCAGGTTTTGAACCTCAGGACTAGGGATTTACATTAAATATTCTGGGTTGACCTGGTTTCATCAATGTTAGTCCTATTTAAAACTTGTACGTCTAGGACTGGGAAGTGGAATTAGGTGAAAGGACAATGGTTTTCTGACTTTTCTGGTTTGGGGTAGGCTTTTTTTCCTTGAATAACTCCTAAAATATATTTTATTTATTCCCAAATTATTGAAAAAGAAAAGGTCTCTGGTTTTAGCAACCCTAAAGCTAACCAAACTATTATAGAACAAAAAATGGGATAATTCAAGTAGATGCATTTTATCTTACGCCTCATGAATTTAGGGTAGTAGTAAATAAGAAAGAAGCTTTTCAGTTTTGTCTCCCCCATTATTAAAAACCTTCTTTACAACATTGGAAGCATATCTTTTGCAATTTAGAACATCATACTTAATTCCATTTTTTTAAACTATAAAATTACTAACGAAAAGGAACTGGTAATTTAAGCTTAACAAAGTTGTGAATTAATCATAAAACACAACACAGGACTCATGTAGAACTACATATCCTTATTTCTACTGAAGTAGCTTGAAATAGCAGCACTAGTGGCAAAATAGCCACTACTATAATTGTAGGTTGGAAGGCACCCTTAGGATCGAATCCGATCATAAAACACCTTCATTATACTATACCATACTATGCTATGACAGAAAGGTATCTAATCTTAACTGTGGTATCTAAGAGAGGTCTTTCAGGGTCACTTTGGTGTCTCTGCAAGACATTGCATTCTGCCATAAAGCCTTGAATATCCCAATGTCAGGGAGACCATAGTTCACAAGTGCAGGTTTTACTTTTCTTGTATTTCTAGTATAACTAAGATGAGATAAATAAAAACACTACCAGACGTTGACGTAGCTGTGGTGACAAAAAGAATACTCTGGCAATGACCTACAACATTTTGGACAAATATTTCCAGTTGAGTTTGTCATGGAATTAATAAGATAAAGCTGATGTTGGGATGGATGATGCAAACCTGCAGCTGCTACATTTTGCCTGATATAACTGCAAACCTTAAAACTATGAAAACAAGACAGTATTCTCTTACATAATAAACACTAAAAAAAAAAGAATAAACAACCCACAAACAACAACAAACAAATAAAAAACAAGAATCAATAGAAGAAAAGGGATGAAAGAATTCACCAAAGGCTTATGATGACAACTGTGCATTATTCCCAGTAAAACAAAAAGTGATAATATAAACACAAGTATTAAGAGAGTGCTGAGACTACTGTAGCCTGCAACAGAGAATTCACTGAAATTCCTAATCTCGTCATAAGACTCTAAAGTAGGTCACAGCAAGCTTAAAATTTGACAGAAAGCAAAGACTAAGGGGTAATAGTATGTAAATCACCTTACTTGCAAAGTTGATACTTCCCCCTCCCCCCTTGATTTTGACAAAGCCTCAAATACAAAAGGATCCATTGTCTCTGCAAAGGGAGAAATATTTATGTACACACCTTTAAAAATACATATTTAGCGACAAACCATGTGCTTTTATACCATGTCTAATTCATCTAGAATTCCTTCAGAAATTATTTTTTCTTAATTAGCAATTTACATCTGGTCAGTATTACCTTAAATGCTATGATTAGAAGGTATTAAAAAAAACAAATACAGCATATAGCAATCCTAGTTCAAAGTATACATATCATTATAAACACCTTTTTTTTTTCAAATCATACTTTCACAACTCAGGAGAATTTAATCTAAATTTTGCACAGAAGCATTTAGAACAAAATTCAGTTAAATTATGTTCTTGTGAAAAGTAAAGAGGAAAATACAACAGTTATTTCCTTGTGAGCAACATTATTAAGTAAACTTTGTGTAACCACATTTATCTTAACATTCAGCACATCCTGAAAATTATGTTTATTGGTAAAACAAATTAAAAAATCACCAAGGATGAAAAATGTCTGCAAAGTGTCTGACTTATCTTACAAACTGTAATCATGACTTTCAATACTTAATATGCTTGACACTTAACACTTAGTAAGTTAAATAATTAAGTGAAATTTGTCTCTTGCCTATATTCAATGCATTACCTTGGGCATTTAGGATATCAGAACCTTGGAACAGTCTTGTTTTGTTCTTCACTCTGAGTAAAATTCTTATAAGAGGCTCCCAAATCACATTCTCAAATCTGAAAGGCACATTCTGATAGACAGCTATTGCAGCTAGAGATTTTGTTTCCAGCTCAAAGTTTCAGATTTCACCCTGGGAATAAAGCATTGCACTCACGATACTATTAGTTAAAAGCAAAATGCTACTGCACCAACATCGCACACAACACAGCATATTAATCTTATTCTAGATTATTATACAAAGGAAATAATCTAACTAACTCCTATCAAACAGCGCTTTTTTGTTCTTTTATTTCTTTACACCCTGTTTTAAAAACATTTTTCTGTAGACTTGGAGGGCTTTGACAGAAAAAGGAAAAAACAAAAATGGTTATGTTAGAAAAATTATACTGGATACAATACAGTGACAAGATGAAACCTCTGTGTCAAATATTTGTGTTTCGTTCTCTAGATTTTAAGAGCTCCAGTACTATACTCACACTTATTGACAATATACAGTCATTTTTTCAAATGTCTGTAATCAAGATAGCTGTATGTAAGGAAATCTTCCAGGCTTAAACCTTCCTTAAGGTGCCAGAACAGAACTTCATAACACCATGTAACGAGATTTTACATACACGGTAAATCAACCGCAACAGTTTAGAGTATCTGTCTATCCACGCCCAGGTTATATCACAAGTGCTTTCTCCATTGCTAAGAGTTGTTGATGTGTGTCAGCCAACTGGCCTTTGGCTAGGGAGTGGGAATGAAGGATCATTAAACTTTAATGACTTCTATCTTTGAAAACCCGACTAAGTCTATTGTAAAGGGAAAAAAACTCCAATAATTTTTGTCAATTGTTAATGCATATTCTTCTAAATCTTGGTCTCATGTGGGTGGGGGTGGAGAGATTTGGAAGAAGTGGCAAAAGGAAATGGAAGAATTGAGGACTCTGAGGAAGCTGCAGAAAGGTTCTGCAGGAGAGAGAAAGATGGAAGCTTATAAGAATGAGGCTTTCAAAGACTCCAAAGTAGGCAAAGCAAAGCAAGAACCAGAGAAATTAGAAAACTGAGGCAGGGATAAGAGTAGAAATATTTCATGTGTGAGAAATGGAGCAATTAGGTGGAGAACTCTCAGAAACATATATATTCTTAAATATTTTTAATATTCTTTTAATAGGACATTTACCTACATGGGTAACTGTAA
>JAYRBT010000042.1:26183566-26195891 GCA_036023395.1 Myiotriccus ornatus | reverse complement strand
TCATTAGACTGATTCCTAATTTTACAATTATTCTAACAAGAAACATTATCGGTATTATTAATTTCATAAAATATCCTCTAGGTGCAAAACCAAGGTTCTGGTCTGAGATATTAGAAGAAAAAAAATACATTTTAACCAAAACTTAAATTACAAAAACATTAACCTATCAAAATTGAAAAAAAAACATCAGAAATAACTGTATGCATGTTTTCAGGGTTTTCTAAGTGAAGAATTTAATGGAATATCGTATTTTAACATTTCAGGAAAAAACTGTGTTCATTATACTGTAGTTTCTGGTAGCATAATCTTTCTAATACACTTTTAACTCATGTTATGCTATTCTTAAACAGAAAAGGAAAACTACAAAATAACCACAGCATATTCCTTTGTTCACCATTAGTACCAGCCTTTGAGTGTCAAAGAAGCAATATTTCAAATATAATGCTACTAGTAAAGCACTCTTTGCCTTACTTTCCTTTTGTGGTTACTCTTATCATCTTCAGAAATTTTTTAAGAGTAGTGCTTGTACGAAATTCAAAGGATACGGAGAGAGGAGGTTAAAATAGAAGCTAAAGAGGCGAAAGGTTACAAATGAGAAGAATGGAGGTAGGAAGTGAGACAGATTCCTACTTCCTCTTCCTTCTGAAATCCTAGACATGTTGTATCTAGCTTCTGAGAGGTAATAAGAAAGAATTGCCACCATAAGACAGTCTAGCAGTGAAAGAGGTTGCTCAGGAAGGTTGTGCAGCCTCCCAAACCACAAGTCTTTAAGGCTACCAACCAGATAAAATGCTGAGTAACCTGGTCTCTTGTCACAACTAACTCTGATTCAAGTAGAAACTTAGACTAGAGACTTTCTGGGATCCCTTCCACTCTGAATATGCAGTGATTTATTGTGAGTTCTCAAGCTGAGTTTGCAACTAGAGTTCTGAATCATACATGAAAAGGATAAAAGAAACCAAAAAACAAACTAACAAGAAAATTCTGAAGAACCCTTTTACTATGTTTACAGCCTTCCTGCTTGTTGTCATGTTCAGAAGCAACATTAAGAGTAATCTGTTTGATCTTCAAGGAAGGAAGAAAAAATTATTATTCAGTACTCCCACAAAATCCTGTTTCCTTTAAAAGCTGTCTAACTGTACATTTTGTACCCAGCTCAGATGAGACTACAGTGAATACAGCCTGCATTTAAATGAAGACTTGTCTAGATAAAGCCTGAAGCTCTTGCGTTCTTCAGAACAGTCCTTTGCCTGAGCCCTGCTCTCAGAGGGAGAAAGGGGTATTTCTGATGAACCAGTAGAATCAACAGCACTCCCACATCTTGCTTAATTACATCTACCTGGGTGGTAGACACCACTGTTGGTGGCAGTCCTGGTATCCAGAATCACAAGGATATAGCAACAGTCTAAAAACTGAAGGTTACCTAGGAAATCGTAATGCCCAAAACAATACACACACACACCCCCACCCTCGAGTAAAATCAAAATATAAATGGTAGAAAGGTATTCTGTGAAATAAAAAATCTTGAAATAAAAATGTTCAAGATGAAATACAAGCTATTTGGATCTGCACATACTGCAACAAAATATAGACATACATTACACATCACATTAGGAAGACATAAATAAAAATTATAAAAATAAATGATGACAACTACATTTGTCAATTGAAACACAGTAGGATAGACAACGGGTGAAAAACCAAATAATGGGTGTCTCCAGAAAAATCTTTAAAACGCATTTAAAGAGAAGGATAAGTGGAAGCAAAAGGTCCTAGAAAGTATGGGTACATCCTGCATTAGCATAAAACAACCTTAATGTGGAAAAAAGTAGTCCCTAAAAATCAGGGAGGTGGAAAAAATCACTGGTGTATTGAAAATATAACACTGAATGACAAATTCTGACAAGTAGAGCTAAAATCAAACAGCTGGACTCCAGATTTCATTTTTGTATGACAACTCAACAGAAGCACCTTTCACCTCACTGTATTATAGTTAAAAGTGCACTAAAATGAAAATAAGAAAAGGAGAGACTGACTCTATTACCTTAAGAGGAAGATGGGAGAAAACACATTAAAAGAACACCTATCACTTAAAAACCATCAACAGAAGAGAAGTATCAAATGCATACAATGCGCAAAAGGCAGAAGACCTTTCACTTTTGCTTTTTAAGCTACATGTAAATATTTGTATTATTTTGGCAATGGGCAGAGTCTGGGAAATTGAGAGATTCAGGCAACAAAACTATTCACTAGAAGACCAAAAAAAATAGGCCCATTTAGTGATACATTTCACTCGAGTTTAAATTCCTTTAAAAATAAAACACAAACATGAAAAAAAAAATTTAAAAAAGAAAACCATTCCAATGTCAGACAACCTGACCACCATCACACAAAGCTGTATCTATGAAAACATACCAAAAACAAAAACAAAACAAACAAAAAAAAAACAAACAAAAACAAAACCAAGGATAGTAGCAAGATCTTTACCAAAGAGCTGCATGTTGAGGAGCTGAGCCTGCTTGTTCGCATACAAAAAACTATATTTTAAATCCCTACTAATACAGTTCTACAAAGAGTGAGCTGTTACACAGCCCAGCAGTCAAGCTGGGGAAAAAAAAAAAAAAAGCAAGTCTTGCTTTCTCTTTTACCCAAATTAATCCTCTGTGAAAAATTTACTTTCTATGACTGCCTTTTAAGTGAACAATAGTTAGGAAAAAAAGCTATCTATTGGGTCATTAGTGAATTCGTCTACCATGAAAAATTATATCTTGCAGAACACAACAGTGTTTTATTCAGTCAAGATACCAGTCAATAGCACTTTCCAGGGATGATTGATTGCATATATCCCATTGGAAAGAGCTGTGCTCTTTAATCCAAATATTTTCTATTTAATTTCTAGCCAACAGTGACAGGGAAAAACTCTCATCAGTGAGTTTAATTCTTTGTAGTACCTTAGATGTTTCTTCTTGCTTCATGCTGCCAGCCATCTTCCAGCAACATTCACAGTCCCTCAGGTGAAATTACATCCCTCCAGCGTTTTTTTCCTCATACAATGTATCCTGAGACAGGGCTGGTAAAACCTGCACAGTTCATACAGCACTTTCCACTACAGCAGCTCTATCCATTATTGATTCAATGCAGATAATCCAAAGCAAGAGGAGATTCTAAAGGCCATCATTTCATGGGACTCAGAAGTCTTGGGAGAGACTGGTAATACCAATTACAAGCATATATGGGGAGAAAATAGGTTGAGAAACTGAAATAACAAATAGCTCAGGAGGCCTCACAAGAAAGAAAAGACGAGATGATAAGATAAAATAAAATAGGGTTTACAGACAAAATTCATAACAAATCCTGAAAAGGCTCATGTAAATATAGCTCAGCTAAATCCTACTTAAATCTTCTCCATACCTTCCACTCACAGGCTTACATTACCTGCACATCAAAACTTATGTGGCTGTGACAGGTTTTCATCAGGCTGCTCTTCACCACAAATCAAAGATATCTGTCAAGCCACAAGCTCCAGACCCGCAGCAGACTCTGCCTTAAACCCAGTTGACAGGGAAGGTAAACCTCAATTTTAACTTGCTTTTTTATTCCTGTAATGTCACTGCTTTCAACTGAACATTTATTGAAGGCCCCCACACATCAATGTGTCATGAGTAATAGTGTTTACTTCACTTATGTGCTTGGTGGCACCTTCTGAGCAAATGGATTTCAGAGACAGTTGTCACCACACAAACTCCCTGCAGCACCTAGTGCTTAGCAGAATTGTAAAAAATAAACCAGATAACAAAAACCCAAATTGTCAGCTTGCTCAAAAAAGAACCCATGCCCTTGTGATCAAGGTGAGGCATAAGCAATAGACTTGTCCCATCCCTATCTTAAATTAAAACAGTAAACCTAATTTACTAAGATTAACCTTCAGAACAAACCCACACAGTTTAAACAAGACAGGCAAATTTGGGAATATGCAAATTTATCCATTATGGAGTTTGCATAAAATCTGAGGGAAAAAAGCTATGAAACTTATGCTTTATCCTCATGCTGCCTTCCCTGGCAGGCAGAGAGAAAGGCCTCTTCAAATCATCATGAAACTCAGCATTATTAATGGCCACCCGCCTTAGAGACACTTCTGTGGAGAGGGTTTTCATAGCTAACATTAATATCTGTGCAGGAAATCATTTTTATTTCATTTTCCTAGTGCAGTAAACCCCAATGTCCCAATTACAATTGCTTCACAATATTGCAAGGCTTACGTTCCCAGACATTCTCTCATAGAAAAGAAATAAAAAAGTAAAGACAAGAGTGTGGAGAGGAAAGAGATTACTTACTGCAATTATATATTTCTGTGTGCTGTTACAGCATTTAGCTGAATGGAACTTGCATCTTTAACTGCTAATATAACACTAATACTGAAAGTCATAAAAGCACTCCTGTTCCTCTTGATCCTGTCTGAACAACCACCACAAATATAATAGGTTTCTAGTATTAGAGACATTTATTTTTGGACTACCTAGTCTACCTGGCCTAAACTAAAAAGAAAAAGCGCTCTCACCTCTAACTTCACGTCCTCATGTGGACAGACTTGATGGAAAAAGTTTTCTCTCAGAAGAAATACAAAGTCTACCAAAAGTAATTTCTTGACATGATAAGTCAAAGAAAAATAAATCAATGCTCCTCTGAACAGAGTCCCTTTCTATCCCCGTGACATCAAAATCTTAGTAACACATATTTCGTCAATGTTTAGGGGAGAGCGTGTGTCACTAAGAAATCCTGTGTTTTCAGCCGTTAAACATATGCAGATCAAGTAAGCTCTCTGCATTCCCAGGGAGCTTTCCCATGTCAGACAAGCCTAGCATCAAGGCCTGTATAATAGAGAGAGTAATTTACTCGCACTGTGGAAATTAAAATAAAATGTTCAGTTATTTTAATCTCCAGAAAACAGAAATGGATAGACTTGCAGAATGCCTATGAAAACAATAAACAGATAAATTGGTATAGCACAACAAATAAATGCATTGATTAGTAAGATTTAAACATGAAAATCTGTAGTTGATGTTAAGACACTATGAAGCGTTCAACTGAAGGATGAAGAACACAATTTAAAAACTGTGACCCATATTGCTGAACACACTTCTAATTTTGCAAATAATGAAAAGCAATTATGATTCTTTCTAGTAGACATTAGATTATTTCCTGCACTTGAAGAATGGAAATTAAAATGAGTATGGGAAATATAGTACTGAAATGATATGGCTACCACTTTATCTCTCAATATTAAACAAAACTTTCAGACCTCAGGCACTTTTCTGATTTGTAAATGGGCCTCGGACATTGCAAACACACTTGATTCTGTTTAATGTGAAATTTCTCAGAGAAGAGGAGGCAAATGCAGTCAATAACTCAGTGTGAGAAATGATCTGCACGACTGAACTCTGTCCCACTTTCCAGCTGAAGTAGGTTAGCTCAGCTGTCAGCCAAACCACTGGGCCCTTTCGGGGAGACTGCTTGGCACACACAGTGGTCCTCACCTTTCGTCAGTATTCAACAGCCAAGCCAAAATTCCATAAGTTATAGAAATTACTTATATAAAATTATTAATTTTAACACTATGGCTGATATTGCTACCATTTTATAAGAATACTTGAAATGCATTTTTAAGTATCCTCCTAACCAAGAGTAGTAATATGTAATGCCAGTGGGAAAGACCTAGTTGCACTAAATGTATTTATTTTTATACATCATTAAAATAAATATTTTCAGAGACAAAAAGATAAATTATTTATTTTAAAGTCTAGAAATATGTTTGTATTATCAGAAAACTTTTAGTGCAGTAGAAAACTGTAAACTCTTGGAATGCTCATGAAGTGTCACCCCTCACAAGGTACTGGTGATAGCAAGCAGGTACAGCATTACATGCAGGTTGTGTGAGCGTTACCAAACTGTTTTCGATCAATCTTCAAATCTCACCCAGACTGAAATTCTGTTTACAATTCTGCTCACAAACAAACCAAATCTGCATCTGTTTATATGAATCTCTAAAGGCAGGAATAAGACATGAAACACTTCATGTCACACAACATTCGAGTCTTTCCAATAACAGAAATAAGTTTTTCTAATCCTAGGAAAATGGAAACAGCTGCAGTACAGACAGCAGGCCTGCTATTTTCTACTACATAGTAGAGACCTATGGAAGATTTTAGTAAATACAGTGCTGTTACAGACCCTGAATAGCTGTAAAATGCCCCATCTGGGTTAAGCATAAGTATCCAGTTAAAATCCTGGCCTTCAATATAGAAAGATATAAGCTTAAAAACAACGAATTAGTGCTACAGTATATTTGTCAGGCTTTAGGCCGTAACTTCTCTATTTAATAATCTAAACAACTGCATACACCTCATTTTCATTAATACGTGGCATAGGAAAGATCAGACTGGTAAACTACTTGATCTAAGCAGAAAGCTAAAACTATTTGTTACACCACTTTTTACTATCAGGTGCACACAGCATGAGTCTTACTCTTTACAATTATCTATTCTACAGAAAAAGCCCTAGAGTTTTGTCCATGAGCAGCATACAGTACTTATAAAGTGTTCTCAAAGTGAAAGACATGACACAGACAACAAAGCTTGACTGGGCTTACTGATATTGTAATTCATGGTATATTTAATAATTTAAAGGTTTTGATATACATTAAAACTGAGACAGTAGTTTATTTTCAAGTAAGAAATGGAAAGAAACATTTGACAAGAGTTTCTAAGTAAGGCTTATGGAGGTCACTAACACATACAGTTTATCAGTCAAAAAACTTTTGATAAATTAATCTACATGCTGTTCTGCCTGCCTATGCAATTATTTCCATATCTTTCCTTGAATGCAAGATTTTCAACAAAGAATGGGACATCCACAGGGAGTTTTGATTTTCACTAAGTGCTGATCTACAAAGCTAATAGTCTTTAAAAGTTTCAGAGAAACACTCAAAATTCTCTGATCAGTCTTGAAAATCTTGAGGGTTTTTTTGAACATACTCATTACAATTTAAAATTACACAGTCAAACAACAGAAGACAAGTACATACAAAGTAAACTGAAGATGTCTGTGGAAACTGTTAAAATAGTAAATTTTTAAAAGGGTATTTTTTCATGTTTATTGTAACAGTAAGCTTTGAGTCAATGAGTACTGATGCTTTCAAAACCTAACAACCTGCAGTCCTGAGCAACATGCTGTAGCTGACCCTCCTTTGAGCAGAGGGATTGGACTAGATGAACTCCAGAGGTGTCTTCCAGTTTAAGTTTTCCTATGACCCTGTGATCTTTGAAGAAAGCACAGCTAGAAGTCAGAAAGCCGTAAATTTCTGTACAGATGGGCTCCTTTTACCCAATTGTATACCCATCCAAAGATAGACAAAAACCAGATAAACGTGACTTTGCTATGAACAACATGAATGAAATGAAACAAGAAATAATGAAAGGAAATGGCAGGCCACAATTTTATTTAATCAGGTCATAACAAGAATCCAGGTCAAAGCTACAGCATTCCCTGCATGGTGTCTTCTAAGGATGCCGTTCTTTGATCCAGTCAGAGACCTAGCTAGGGAAAGATGATCTCTGTCTGTTGACATAAGGTCTATTAACCTTAAATAGTAACCACATTAGAATGTACAGCTATCAGCATCAAGATTGGAACAAACCCAACTTCTAATAAAGAATACTTCTGAGACAAACAGAATCTGCCCAGTCTCCGTTTTGGTTACCAGGAAAATTTCTTAACCAACGGGAGCACATGATAAACTAACTCACAAAAAAAAGCATAAATTCAGCTATACTGCTGCAAAGAAAGTGAGACAGTCCTGCAAGATCTCCTCTTTTGTCCTGAATAGGCTTGATACCTAAATCCTAAGTTGGAAGGATGCCATTACCAGCTAAATTAACCAGTGCTCCTGGTTCTGGTGATGGTACCAATAAACTGCATTCTCTCCTTTCCCTACACCTACTGTAGAGTTACACTTGGTCCTCTGCCAAGTGTTTCAAAAGGACAGAAAACCAAGTCAGAAACAGCAAGGGAATGTTCCTACTGACTGTGGATGGGATATCATAGAGGCTTTTTTAAGCCTACTACACTATAAATATCCAACCTATGGTTTGAGAAATTTTTCACAGAAAGCTGTATTTTCTCTTTCTTACCATAGTAAGGCAGAAAGGCAAAGCAGAGCAAAAGCAAGTAGTCTGAATAAGTAAATAGAAGTTGGTGGAAGCTTTCTCTTCTTTAAGTTAACATCAAACCCATTGGTTAAATGCATCTATTACTGTAGTGTGATGCATCTTCATTTTGAAAGTCTTTTTAGCACCAGCTTCCACTGACTATTAATGAGTGGTAGCAAATCGTATTCAGCTCAAAACATTAGATGCTCCCTATACAGCTGATGACATTTATTAGTTTCCAGAACTCTCAAAGATCTTCCTAACAGTAAAAAAAGGTTGTTTGTCTTACATCAACCTCCAAATTATAAAAGAGCCTAATTTAAAGCAGTAAGATTTGACAATCAGTGAATTCTGAGAACAAAGCATGTATGCATTCCGACAGTTTTAAAGACTTACTGAAAATGAGCAAAGTGTAAGACTCTGGTACTCCTTTTACATACACATTTGAAAAATATTTGAAGAGCACCAGGTCTCCTACAAACATTTCTATGCATTCATTATAAGCTTTTATAAAATCCAAGAGCAAAACATTTCAGTCATTGCTTATATACTATATATTCCTTCTGCTCTCTCAAAGTGGTACCCATTTGCATTCCTTTAGTGTTTAAGTCATTAACAAAAAGAAAGACAAAATTTAAGAAGGAACAGCTACTATAGCAACACTGGTCAAAACAATGTTGCATTCTTCTACCTCCCCTTATCAAAATTCCTAGCTGATAATACATTAGAAAGTAATTTTAATTTTCAAATGCAAAACAATAGTAACCTCTTGGCAGAAGAAGGAAGTGGACATATCAGCTACAAATCTCTTGGTAGCAGTCATTAAATCCCATGCCTAAATATCTCAGGCTGTTTGCACTCTCAGTCCTGAGGGTTCATTTAAAAAAAAAAATCACAGGAAAGAAAAAAAAAAAAAGATTTCTAAGGGCCTGAAACTAAACCTGTCAACAGGCTGCACAAACAACTGAGCTACAATTACATGGATTTTTAAGCTTATTTCTTGCTATCTGGCATTTTGAGTCACAGGAAGATAACTATGATATTTTTTTCCCCATAGGACAAGGGAGAAGTTGGTCAGAAGAGTTGGGCAGAGATGGCACACTTCTAAAAAATATCAAACAGCATCTAATTTTTGTAGATTGTCAGAGATGATTTCACAGAAATCTGCATGAATGCTACAGACATCAACCCCATAACTTTAATGAAGAATCAGAAAATCATAGAAAGAATAGAAAAACTTACACGTTTTGCAGTGCTACTCTCACATTCATTTTTTCCACATCAATCAATTGCTGTCTTTTCAACAGAACACTAAGCTACTTCAAACACCCCACTCACTTCTCGATAGAAATAACATACTCCTTGGTTCACTATCATTGATCTGTTGCACATTAGGTTAACAGTCATTATGCAATTAATGGAAAAACAGATATATGAACACTGAGTTAGAGGGTAATGATGGCTTCCAATTGGACCTTTGATATAATTCAACAGTTTTATAAATCAGAGTAATTTGTTGTAGAATTAGTGTGCTTTCACTGGCCTTGAGGGCCAACAGTACAGTTTAATATGACAGATGCTTTACAGGCAGCAGAGACTTTGTTTACATTAATAATTTACGTCTATAGTAAATTATTCTATGCTTTCAATTATCAATTAACGTTTTGGGAGAGAAAAAAAACCAAAACACCTAAGTTCACAATTCCAAGAACTAAGCCAAGAGCAGCAAGTTGTTTTTGTGTAATTCTGCTGAGTTCTCATTTTGATTTATTGCTTGTGCATGGAGATATGTAAAGTAGGGGATGCACTTCACATTTTTGATCAGTGTTAATTACTCCCATGTGCTAGCAGTGAGAGTGGTTGCAGCAATTAAATTATCATGACAGCAGCTATAGCAGCTGTGGCCATAGCAGCAATCTCCTTTTGCTTTTTCTCCCCAGAGGAGTGCACAGCAAGGATAGCTCCAGACCCTGCTCTATAAAATTCAAAGCTCTACTGGGAAGGCAAAATAAGACACAATCTGCAGAGCCAGAGAGTAAATGAGTGAAAAATAAAAGAGGTAGTGAATATATGCAAATAAATGGAAGGGGAGGGAAAATAAGGGCAGTGGAGTCAAAGAATTTTTTGGTGGGTGTGGCTTGTTGTGATGTTTTTATTAAAGAAAAACAAGAAACCACAAGTATAACAAAAAGGGACACTGAGTACTCCTGACAGCACCCACCAGTTTCTGAAGAACTGTTGTGAGCTACTGCAGACTTCCAAAGCACAGCCTACCGAGAGGCCTGATTGATATTAGGCCATGTGGTTACTGCAAGCCTCCTTTTCAAGTTTCCTCCTCCATCCATAGAAGTCTGTCTCAGTTGTCAAAAAAAAGAAACAAACTGCAGTGTCTCAGAGCATCAAATACTAGGCAAATGCAAAAGCATCACTAAGTCCTGGGAGAGAGAGGAGGCTCACTTGAGGAGGACCTGGTGTACTTCATAGGACAAGGTCCCCACAGCAATTTACTGTGCAGACTCAGATGTGAACTGAGGTACCCCAGGGACAACAGAGCATCCTCTTTTCCCACTGACCATGATTAGACTAGTTGGAGAGCAAAGCCATCCTGAGTAAAGGTTGCATTCCTGAACAAAGGTTGGGGAGTAAAGCTGCCTTTACCCCACAACTCTGGGAACCTTTCAATTCATAATCCATCTTTTACCCACACACAATACTATTAAATTTAATAACTCAAGATATACCAACTACACCTCAGGCAAATTAAAAATGTATCCACTTTATGGAAAGTAATCTAAAAATAGGAGATGAGAAGGCCATTGAAAAGTATGTCCTATTATGCTCAATTACAATCAATGGATGATTTCCAGAAACTAAATTTATTATAAGTATCTAAACATTTCTTGAATTATTCCTATATTACAGATGTTACTTCAGCTTCTTAAAAGCAATAAATTACTTCAGGTTTTGGGGGGGTTGTGGGTTTTTTTTTTTTGAAGGTGGGGGGTTTTTGTTTGTTTGGTGGGAGGGGTGGTGGTATTTAGTTTAGCTACAGAAGAGCATCCAGTTCTCACAGCTGCTCTGTGCTCCTGGAAGTGATTGCCTTCTACTATAGCAGGAAGCACCCAAGAGGAAGAAAGAAGCCTGTCCTCAAGTGTCACTAAAAAGCTTGAAGGATTTTAAGAACTCAGCTGATTTCACCTTACCTAAAGTGAAATGATAGAGTGTTGAAATGACACACTGAGTATATAACAGCAGTAGCAGTTCTTCGAAACTGATCTCATGTCTGATCCCTATCTCAATTGCTTAATGTCAAATAATGGGAAAAATTAATGAAGCAGATTTGTTTTCTTCAAGGATCTATGGATTTTTCAGCCTGATGCTAAAGAAATCCCCAATCTACACTGCTCTGCAAATCCACATTGACTGAAAAGCCTCATAAGGCTATGGGGTCTCTCTATATATTTACACTGTATTAAGGACAGGAATGCTGAGCATTACTTTAATAGCAGTAGGAAAGACAGCAAGTACACCTTCTACCATACTTTCTCCAATTCATTATGCTACAGGCATATTTTTAAATATCTTGCAGAGCATAGTAATTAGGTGATATTTAGGGGTATTTTCCACATGGAACTTGCAGGGCTATACCAGAGTTTCTTTTTCCCTTTAAAGCATTTATTGAGGACTAAAAACCATCAAGAAACTTTTGTTTCCGGATATTTAATTGCAAAAAGAACAAGTGAAAGTCACACCCAGTCTCAGAAAGCTTTTATAGAAGTATACACACACAGAGAGTGGGATCAAAGTAGAAGTAAACACATTAATGCAGAGTTCAAAGCTTCCACACATTACAATATATTGAAATGTGTATGTATCCAATCTCCAAGTGCTGAACTACCATTATTGGAATAATACTTCAGAAATTATTATTCTCTAAAGACTTTATTTAGAAGGTGAAATACATTTCAAGGATTTTTATTCTACACCTCTAGGCCTATGACCAATAAAAAGTGGCAAAGCAGTTCATGTTAATGGATTCTTAATTAGTCTGGGATGCACAAAAGAAATTTAACATAAGAGCAACTTCTAATTCTAAGCTTTAAAACACCAGAGAGCTTCTC
>JAYRBT010000042.1:26140704-26171461 GCA_036023395.1 Myiotriccus ornatus | reverse complement strand
TGTGAGGGAGTAGGAAGACAGAAGAATTATTTCATAACCATTACAGAAGCTCATTACAGCTGGGGGTTGAGCTGCATTCCCAACTTCTCTGCTCTCCTGTGGAACTACAATGAAATGACAGCCCTATTAGTTGTGTTTTCTACAGCATGAAATTCACATTTCACCTGATTTCAGACTAAATCTCTGCAATATGACATCCCGATTCTGAGCATCCCATCATGATTACATGGCAAACAACTTATATTGCTTTGCAATCTCACATATCATGATAGATTTCTATTATGTCTACTTCTCACCTCCTGAGGTGAGCTGCTTATCTTTCAGCACAGGCCCAAGACCCCAAAACTGCTTACTAGATCTATTAACATACAGGCTCATGAATGAACTGGTGCAAAGAACACGACCGCTACTCAAAAGCTGCTGCAGTTTCTGTTTGCAAGGTACTTTTTCCAGGGCTTGCAATTACTGTATTTCTAAAGCAACTCCAAACAGTTGCTTCCAGATCAATTTTTCCATACATTCACACAAGTGCAGCACCAGCAGACAGGAAAGGTCTCAAGGGACCTATGTTCTCTCTGCCTCTCTCCATAGCTATGGCTGTAACTACAGGCTAGAGGAGCCTGAGGCAGTAGCTACCATGAACACAGGCAGACATGCAGTGGGCACTGCTGTGTCTGCACAGTGGACACATCTTACAGAGCCCCTGCCTTTGTACAGTCTCATGCTCTGCTGACTTCCAAGCAGTGCAGTGGCTGCGGTTCCTTTACTTACACACATGTTGCCATCTCAGAATACCTCTTTCAGGCAGCAATTTTGAACAGCTTCATATTCTTCTTCATCCCAGACTTTTTGGGAAAATAAAGCTACCTTATGACTGAGTAGAAGCCATTTCTCCATGAATAGCTTACCCATAGTTTCCTGGAAAGCACTCTAGGGAGATGGTATTATTGAAATATTTCTTTGTCTATTTCCTTGTGCATTTCTTGATTTTAGTTCACACATGCAGCCAGACAGAATATAAATAAGGAGTTAAACAAAGGTATACTGGGTATCTGCTTCTCTAAATGTTTTCTGAATATGGAAGTAAACCCCATTTTTCCATGTTTATGTAAATTCCATTTTTTTAATTTTTAACACAATTTAAGATCTATACTCTCTCGTACCTACTTGTTAGAAATTTGAGATAAGAGAACAGCAGGTCCAATCCATTATTAGGCAAAGATTAGCTTACAGTTTCCCAATACCTGTGGAAAGATGCAGAGAAGTCCCTTTTCCTAATTTTATCCCTGCCTATTCCTATGAACATAAGTAAATTTTACCCCGAACAGTGAATTTGCATAAAAGCCTAAAGGAATCCGACACTTGTCAAAGCTATTCTCCCCCAGTAAAGCATTTTTCCCCCAACAAGTCCCCACTAAGTTGTGTGGCAAAGAGTTACTACTGTCAACCACAAAGAAGTAACAGAAATAATCATGAGAATTTGAGATACCTAACAAACGTCCATTGAAACAGTGCCTTAAATTAGAATGAGTCAATAAATGAAGATTGACATATGCTAACCCATCTTCAGGAAAGGGAAAGCCATTTTTCAACAAGCCTTGTAGGTTCACAGCTCAGATAGTCATTATCAAAAAATAGTTTGTCTAGGGAACTGAAGTAGCAGTTGAAACAGCCTAGTAAGCAGTTGCTCTGGATGACCCCCAAAATCAAAATTAGACATTGTTTAGGACCAATCCAGATGCCCATTTTCCTTCAGCTCTCTGAAGAAGCAGAAAAAAGTTCACACTTCCTCAAGGCTTCTACTGCAGTAAACTCATGAAATAAGGAAAACAGTTATAAAGCCAGAGCACGCTGTGATTTTTTTTAGCTATGACTGATCTTACCTTGAGGGCAGAAGGACAATTGCACACATGTAATTTAGTATATAAATACAGGAAAGCTTATTCCTCTGTCCTGGAAAAATCTTTGTCTTGCCAGAGGGTGAGAGAAACAGTGGTAAAGTATCTGAAAGTAAGAGAATCCACCTACAGCAAGATACTCCTCTCTCATAAGAGCTGCATGTTTTGTCAGTGAATTATGAAAAAGGCAGAAGAGAATATTTCCCTGGGGAAAACAGCTCCTTGCAAAAGCTTTCTTACTAATATCTGAAAAGTGAAAAAATTGTTCTCTTTGAGGACTGACAATATGGAGACCACAGCTTCTTAGTTTTGCCAAAGCAAATTTTAGATTAGAGCAGTAGACATGCATCCTAATGAAGGGATACAGAAGGAGTTGTTCCCCTTTAAAAATAAAGTCCCTAAAGAGGCAACATGGTAGAGATATACAGTATAATGAACAGCACAGAGAAAGTAGGTCAGGAGCATTTATTCAACATTTCTCATTAAATTACAAGTAGACAATGCACCTAAATTAAAATTGGTAACAGAAAAAACTTTTTATATAGAAATACTTGTTTATGCAGTAGTTATTCTATCTAATTACAAGAAACAGAAGGCAAGTTCTTAGTAAAACCAACAAGAAAAAAATGGACATTTGCAAAAGTACTCAACACAATATAATACTTAAAAGAAGAAGTATTTTGAAAGGAGACAAACCCACAGTCTCTAGGTGATAATCATTAACCTGTAACAGAGAGGAGCCTTTCCCCACTGGCAGGTTCTGTGTCTCCCAAGGAACCCTCTTCACACCTCCCACTGAAACAGACTCTGGCCTCTTGGAAATTAATCACTCCTCCAATTAAAAATGTGGTTTCCATATTCTTACAAGAAAGGCTACATGATCCATCTGTAAGAAATAATTTTCCGTTTTAAAATTCTGTTGCATGAAAAAAGAAAAAAGATCATTGGTTTTCAAGTATGTCTGAAATACAAGTAGCTCTGTTCCAGACCAATTTATTTACAGTCAATAATAGTATTATCAGTAATGCAGAAGATTGTTACATACACATTCTACATCAACTTCTCAATTTGCATTTCTTATCAGTACCTAAGTAGATTTTATTTTTATGGCTACTGAGAAAAAATCTAATAACTATTGAATTACAGATTATTAAAGTGGGGGTGGGGTTTTAGGGGTCACAACAACAAAAAAAAAAAAGTTGCTGGCTATTCCATTTATCTTCATTTAACAGAAAGTGAAGATGTATTTTACCAATCTAACTTGCAATGTGGTTTCATTAATAGTCTTACAAACTTTCAGGGAGGATGAGAAAAAGAATAAATACAATTGAACAAGTCAATCCTTCTAAACTTTCAGCCTTATACACTTGGTGTTTTGGTCACAAATGTAAGCATTTACTGTTTAGAAAACAGTAAACATGTTACCATTTAGAAGTGAAGCAGCCTGTCCATAAAACGTAGATGGATAATTATTTTCCTGAACTCCTGCTAAACCCTGCTTGATCGTTCCTGATTTTGGTTGATTTAACACAATTTACTGCTGTTCCAATAGCCAAACCCTTATCCCAAGAACAGCACACAAAGATGTTACAGGGAACAGTTTAAACTGATCAGAGACAACACTTTACTTACCTGCAGGAAGATAATAGGAAGAGATTGCTGCAAAAGGACAAATTAAGTCGTTTATCAAACAGGAAAAAACACAGTTGAAAGATATTCAACTGAGCAGCAGAAATGTTGTTAAAAAAAAGATGAATTACTTTGGGAGAATTATGTGCTGAGGTTCATCTATTATGCCTTACACTAAGTTATCATTTTCATAAACCCCAGAATTACATATCTCAAGTGACACAACTCAAACTGTGTACTGGCAAAATTTGAAATAAACCCCCAGAAAAACTACCTCCTCAGTACATTTTACCATATATTATATAGCAGTCCAATCTGTATTAGCTACTGTTGTCATGGTTATCAGTCCCATCCAAATTCATAAAATGAAATTCTCACTTCCTATACCCCACACACCAAGAATAATACCAGCAATCTATTCCACAGAGTTTATTCCTTACATTTTTATTTCCTGGCTTGATCTGCATCCCCTTGCCAAGTGTTTTTTCTATGTTTGTTTCTATACTTTAAACACATACAGTGTCATGAGAAATAATGAATACTAGAAGAGCTAAATTCAAAAACAAACACTCAGGAAAAACTGTAGAGAAAGTAAAAAGAAAATTCTGCCCTCACTCAAAAGTTTCATCCTCATGGACACTAGCTCTGTAGCTTCTATGGCATAAATAGCCTTGTAGTTCCTCAATCACCTATTAATTCAGAGAATTTTCTATCTTGAGAAGTGTCATTGAGAATATCTCTCACTATTGAAGAATTCAGAGTTTGAATTTGCTCAGTTTGCCATGGGGACTACATGCAATTGATAGAGAACTCGAACGGTAACGTCTCTAAAACATCCAACCACCACTGTTTGGGGGACTTGAAACTCTCTGGCTTATTGGCAGGAAGGAAGAATTTCTGGTTTATTCTGTTTTGTTTTTGAGAGAATGAGCATTTTGATAATTCTGCATAGAGATCCTGAAACGTCTCACTCAACAGGATAGTAGGGCTTCTAAAGTCACATGAAAAGCAGTGCTGAAAGCAGTCCATCAAAGCACACACTACCACCCTCACTCAGCCTATTCCACCCCACCCTGTGCAAAACACAGAAGCAGCAGGCCTATACTGCTAGAACCGTATGCAAAGAAAAGCACAAAAGGATGTCACTTGTATGGTTGTAAACATTTTATACTTTGCCAAAAATGCATGGAACAGAGTCTATCTTACCACTTATAGATCAGATTTCATCTCTAATCAATGAGAGGGCCTTCTGTAAAGCAGTTTGCTTCATCTTCAAGTAAATATCTTAATATCCCACCTGCACTTGTCCTTAGGAATGTGTTTCTCAAGGTAGTTTGTTCATGCATCAAAGCCTTTAGACGTTTATTTGATGTTTATTTCCTTAAGTTGTACATGAAATCAACACTTGAGTGGCCACACACTTCCTACCGAGCTCTGTCACAGCTCATACGAGACAGAAATAAGCTCAGTTCCTCCAGGGAACTGAAAGCAGACACCATAGTAATGGTGTAGAGTTAGGACATTCAACTGCCCAACCTTTGTGAATTTTTATCAGTAATTAAAGTAATTTAGCAATTCCCTTGCTGGAATAGTAGTTCCAACTTGCAAGTGTGATTATTTTGTGGTTTTGTTTTTTTTTTTTTCCCTGAGCTGGAAAAAGGAGAAATACTTGTTTATTTGAGAACCAGCATTCTAGATAGCAACAACCTTCAAGTAATTCGACTTTGCAGCTGTATATCCCTTGTCTACCTCCTCCTACTCTCTATAATCTTTGGTATTTGAGTTTTTTTCCTTGTGTGTAGTGTGTGTGAAGGCAAAAGCAAACCTAAATTAAAGTAGTTGCATGTTAAGTGATTGCTTAATTATGGATACATAAGCTTAATGAGAGGGAAATAGAGTGAAGTTTCACCTGGGACAGTCATTAAAAAAAAAAAAAAAGCGCAGTGAATAAGATGAAAAGTGATGTGTTACTTTCAGAGAGCCCTAGTCTGCTAAGTCACTTCTTTTAATTAGGGTTGGCAGCTTTTGAAAAAGTGCATTCTAATTCACATACCTGGCATGAAACTGGGTATTTAAGTCTCCTTTTAGTATTTCCTTCCATTCTGGTATCCTTTTTCTTTGCATTATGACATGGCAAAAGATCCAATGTTTTCTTCTAATCTTACTCAATATCCTAGAAACTGCTCAGTCACAAAACCTGAACCTATCTTCCTTCCAAGAACAACTTCTGCCACAGCAATTTAAAAAAAAAAAAAAAAAAAAGAAAAATCACCAAGGGATAATACTTCTGTTCACATACATGCTCAACTCATTATCACCACCAGACATCAGTTGATGTTAAAAAGAGGACAATACATCTCTAAGACCATACCATAAAAAACACATACAATTTCTAAAATTCAAAGGGAAGTGTTAACGTTCTACAGCAATTCAGTATATGTTATAAACACCAGTAAATTTTAACCTAAATGGTAAATTTGGTAAGTTCAACATTTGAAACCAACTCCTTCTTAGAAAAAAGACATTTCTCATTGTCAAAGGACAAAAAGAAACCTAAATGGCTGGGTAAAGCACCATTTACTTTTACCCAAGTAGCACATAAAGATTCTTTAAAGTACAAACCCCAGGAAAATAATGCAACTGCTTCTTCCTAGTCTAATTAAAAAATCAGTTGTGGAAGCTATATTAAGGAATTCAACTGATATCACTCTACTGACACCCTGTAACTCACTTGAAAAACTAAAATTCTGCTAAATATCATAGATTCATTACAGAAATAAGAAAATGGCTCCCAACACATCTAACTAAGGGTAAGTTTAATTGTGAGATTTCCTGTACTGTTCTTATCACTTGACAATTACTGCTGCTCTTTTTTTCAGACAGCAATAATCCCAGTACAAGTCTATTCAAATTAGTCAAAATCCTTCACTTTTTCTCCCAAACTGTTATGAAATAATGATTCAAGAATTGCTTTGTTCAAAGAATAAAACCAGGGAAAAAAACAAACAAAAAACTCAAAAACCCAAAACCAAACAAACAAAAACTCAAAAACCCAACAACGAAAACCAAACAAACAAGAAAAAAAATTGTTTTAAAAAAAGGAAGTTTGTTAAACCCTTTAAGTATCCTCACCTGAAGTTATAAAGTATTTTAAAAAATTCATCATTCCATGCTATATCTCATTCTGCTCTCCTAGGAGAAGCAGGTATAGAGAGTCGAGATACACATTTAAACTGAACATTTGTTAAGTTCTACATGCTGACTCATCAGATCTAGTGAACATTTTAAACCTTTAATAGCACATAATTCAAGAAAAATGAACTATTTATTCTCCTCTCCCTCCCTGCTTTCTTCAACTACAAGTGCCTGGTTTCATAGTCTGCTAAAATGCATTTGTTTTAACATAAATAAACATTCAGTCACTGTTCAGAAGTTAGCCACTAACCCTCAAATCTTTTGCTGAAATAGCTGTTTCACCTCTGTGGAGCCAAGGAAAGTATTGCCCAGCCTTCACCCTCCATTTGAGGAGATACAGATTTGTCACTCTGTCAAGTCACAGACACTATTAGTTCTAATTCAGAGATGCATGTTCCCCTCAATTCTACTTCTTGTGGAGGATTCAGAAAAGACATTAAAGCTACTGAGTATTGAGAAAATGGTCTAATTCTTCCTCAGATTTAAGGGTACCACAGAAAAATGGAGGCTGGCAGTGAAGACTGACTAGGTCAGGCAAAATGCCTTCAACTAATAAATTTAAATTGGTTTTACCTGTGACATGAGTGACCACATTAAGAATTTTCCCCACCACTCCATTCAAACATTGATCAGCTTCAAATAAGAAAAAAAATTCCCAATTCTATGCAAAGAAGCATCAATGTCCATGCTCAGTCCTTTTAAGAAAACAGAAAGCCTTACAGCCATAAATTTTTATCATAAAAGGAAAGTTTACCACAGGAGAAGCTCAAGTTAATGGAACTATGCCTGCATATAGCAGCTAAGCAGTTGACCTCAATTAAGTCTGCAACTTAGAAATATATCTTTATAAAAAACAATTACCATGTAAATACAATTAGTTCTTACTATCAACATACAGCTGGAGTCTACTCATGGCAATCATTTCAAAATTATAGACTCCCCAAGGATACATTTATTTGGTATACTGTTTGCAGTGACCAAGTACTTTTGGCAGAAGACAGCTCTTCCCTGTGAGTCAGGCTCCATGGCATCACAAGAAATCTCCTTTTGTCCTGACCAAAATAATTCACTTTCTTCTGAGCAAAAGTCAAATTAAAGCCTTGCACTGAAGTGACTAAGTCCAGTTAAAACAGGTCCAAATAAAAAAGCTATTCACTCTTTTTTCTCCTTCCATTTTCCCCAAATATCTTATACTCTAAAATTAATTTTAAAAAATAGAGAAAGCCCTAGACTTAGAAGTTTATCTCCAAAGAATTATAACTAAGCTTGGAAATACAACATATTTTGTCAAATATATATTTTTTAAATTATGATAACAAGTTTCCATATTTCATTTTTTCTGGAGGCATGTTGTTTCCAGCTATTCCAAAAGCAACCAGAGCACATGGATGGGAGTGCATAGAGTTAAACTCAATACCAAGATAAACTTTTTTTACTTCCATATTGTAAAAAGCAAAGAGAAGAACAGAACTAACAGGTACCAAACACTCTTTACTATTTTGATTATTTAGCAAGTACAGATACTTTCCCACACAATTAGATTCCAAAACTTCATTCTACATGTTATTTGCACTTTATCTCAACCATTGCATCCTGTAACTCAGAAAATCTCTTTTATACAAAAATATACAAATACAGAGTTTAATTTATTACTTTCCCCCGAACTTTATTATAAAGTAAGATATTTTGAATTAGTAAAAAAGTACATACAGTACATGTCAATTATTTGTCTGGAGTATCTTCAAATATTTCACAAATGTAAGAATAAAATTTTTTTCTTAGGCTTACAAATTAACATACAAAGAGATCTGGCAATTTGCTGTATGTCATAAAACAAAACTGCAGAACAGAGAAATAGAACACAGTTTCCTTATTCTCAGCCCAGACCCTGAACATTATTGCATAATTACTATGGCTAAAACTATACCACAAGCAATTTGTGGCTGACAGCAGCCAGACAGTAATTAAAGGACATAAATGAACAATGCAAATCCCACAGTTGAAGTCCCTAAAATATCTTTTTGAATCCCTAAAGAAATTTATTTAGGCTTTGTCAAAACTGAAGAGGTAACTAGAGTTTTTGCCTCCATTAAGTATCGAAAGAAGAAGCCTGTGATAAGGACTTTAAGGTTTAAATATTAACCATAAATTATCTGATTCTGTACTTGGTCTACAGTTATCAAGAGTCCCAAAGCAACTTTAGGTATCTCCCCCAAATCAATCCTGTACAAATATTTTCTGTTTGTAAAGGGGAAATACTTCAAACCCCTCCAAAACCTGCAGTTTAAATATTGTACAGATACTCAGACACAGGCACACCAACTTCCATTCTTCCTGGACCTTTGTTTCACTACAGTGATGTCCTACATGACCCTGGTCAAATCTTTTCCTCAGACTTGTCCTTTAGGAGCTTTGTGAATGCATACAAAATGAAGTCATGGTCTTAGCATGTAAAGACTAAATGTAAGGACTCTGGAAGGAGCAAGCTGGCCAGGGCCCCCCTGAGAGCCAACTAACATCAGCTAAAGCAGAACTGAAGAAATCATCTGACCCAATGCATCTTCTGCACTGTGATTCCTGGGCAGCAGCATCTACTGAAGACACGATAAGGATAAAAAGAGATGGCCCCTCCCCTTCATCATGTAAACAATTTTTAAATCATTGTTTATATTTATGAAAAATGTTCGTTTGTTTCTGCACTCGATGCTACAAAGGACAGCTTCCTTATGTATTAAGATTATATTATTTCCGAGTGTGTCAACAGAGACAAGGGCATTGAAATAAGTCAGTGACTTGAGTAAAAATGTGGTCTTTATTTCCATCTGTGTAATCAGGAATACTAGATGTTCAGTGATGCATACATGACCTTCCAAGGACATGCTCAAAGCTTAAGGACAAGACGGTGTGGTGAGAGGTAGACTTGGTACCCCCACGTGCCTGATGACCACCTCTTAGGTCCAAGCTCGGACAAGTGTAAGTTCAGAGAGGTTCTTTATCTCTGCTGTGGCAAGATAACCACATGCCACAGACCATTATCTACAGTTTGGCAAATTCACCTACAATTGTAAAAGGCATTTATTTCTACATAGTAACGTAAATATTCCAGATTACCTGTATCTCTCAGTCATGCCTCACATGTCCTTCAACTTATTTATAAATTCAGTAGCTCGCTACTGCAGTTAAGTGAAGATACCTGACCTGGAACATTTTAAACTCAAAGTACCTAGTTTACCAAGTTCTCCTTAGTTTTATTTCTACAAATTCAGTTAAGAGACACATAAACCCTCTCAAATAAAGCCCTTAACATGAAGTGACAGAAGAAAATTCAGTGAAAGCACTACTGAATGTGGTACCATCTCACCCAAAAGGACTTTTTTTTTTTTTTGTCATTCATTTCTATAACTTCAGGAGAATCAGGTAGCCAGTCACCAGAGCAGAAGCCCTTGACCTATTTGACAACTACAACAGAACTGCGATGTAAACTGTCATTACACAAACTCTCTCTGTAAAGATTTACACAAAAAGTGCTTAAGCAAGAGGTTTAAGGTTACCTTCACACAGTACATTTATCATTACTTTTGCTGCAGTTGAATCCCTTGAAGTGTGTACATAAAACACATTCATTTCTGAAACACTACAGTGGGAAGTTTGTTTCCATGGCAACCTAGCAATTGTGGGACACTTTGGAGGGAGGTGTATTTTTTTAGCAGATGGAGAAAAAAAATACAGTATAATTCTCAAGCTTAAGCTTCATTTCAGAGTTGTTTATATTAAGCCTTAAAGCAGAAAACTGTGGTAGGATATTTTGTAATTTTACCTTTTAATCAAACAGCATAAGGCTTGTTAAAAAAAGTTTAATCACATATGATGAGACTAAGCAGGGCTAGCTATGACAGATCACCGCTTAGTTACTCTACATGAAATATCTTTAAAAAATAATCTGAAATAAAGACATTCCAAAGCTTAAAATCCATCATTAAGATGTTCCACAATTAATAAAATATATTTATATTCCTTTAGCATAGCATTAGTCATTTATCTTACTCAGAAGAGTTAATAGCTTCAAGTGTGGAAGCCTACAAAGAGATTTATGGTCTAAATAGTACAGAGTCTGAAACAAACCTAGTTAGATCAATGCTCCAAGAGTTTCAAGTTAAACACATATCTGTACAAACACATACCTGCACAATACCATCCTACAATGCAGTATAGTACTGGCCTGGCAGACAAGGGGAGAGCAGTGGGTGGTGTCTACCTGGACTTCAGTAAAGCCTTTGATACTGTCTCTTTGATACTGTCCCAGAGAAGCTGATGAAGCACAGCCAGAATGAGCAGGTAGCGAGGAGGCTGAAAGGCCAGGCCCAGAGGGTGAGGATCAGACAGTGCTGACTAGTGGCAGAAAGTCCAGCTGGAGGCCAGTAGCACTGTATCCCAGGAGTCAAGACTACGTACAATCCTGTTCAACATGAGCAGAGTGTACTCTCAGCAATTTGCTATACTCATCAGCAGCCTTGCTGCCATCTGGGGGGACCTGAACAGGTTGGAGAAATAGGCTGACAGGAATGTCCTGAAATCCGTCAAGGGGAATTGTGAAGTCCTGCACCTGGGGAAGAAGAACCCCAGACACCAGTATATGCAAGGAGCAGGGGGCAACTATCTGGAAAGCTGCTTGGCAGAAAAGTACCTGTGGGTTTCAATGGACAACAAGATGAACATGAGCCAGCCACGCGCCCCTGTGACCAAGAGGGCCAACAGTACCCTGGGCTGCAAAGTACTGCCAGCAAGAGTGGTGATCATCTATTCAGCACTGCGAGAGTAAAACAGATGGAACTCTACAGGGCAAGAGATATGAACATATTGGAGAGAATCCAACAAAGGGTCACAAAGGTGATGAAGTGGCTGCAATGAAGAGTTGAAGAAAACTTGCTGCAAAAATGTTGGCAAGCAACATGCAGTAAGTTCATGTTTTAACAGCCTTGCATAATTAAATGCTTGTCAACATTCACTGGGCATAAAGCTTTATATGACATGTAGTAAAGAAAAGAAAAGAAAAAGTCCATTGAAGTCTAACCTATGCTGGCACTTCTTTGCAGAAAGTGGCCAGAGGAAAAAAATTAGGACAATTTAAGTAGAATCATCAACTTGCTCGATTTGGAAGGGTCCTTCAATATCATCTAGTTCTAACCCCTCCACTGTGGGCAGGGATGCCATCCACTAGACCAGTTTCCTCAAAGCCCCATCCAACCTGGCCTTGAACACTTCCAGGGATGGAGAATCCCCAATTTCTCTGGGCAATCTGTTCCAGTGCCTCACCGTCCTCCAAGTAAAGAATTTATTTAAACATCCAATCTACATCTTTCACCACTTTTAGCCATTCCCCCTTGTCCTATCAGTGTCTTTCTGTGTAAAAAGTCACCCTCCCTCTTTTTTATAAGCTCCCTTTAGGCAGTCTTCTCTTCTCTACACCAAACAACCCCAGCTCTTTCTGCCTGTCCTCATAAGAGAGATGCTCCATCCCTCCAACTATATTCATGGCCCTCCTCTGGACCCACTCTAACAGGTCTGTATCTTTCTTATGTTGAGGATCCCAGAGCTGGATGCAGTACCTCAGGAGGGGTCTCACCAGAGTAGAGAGTAGAGTATCAGAATCACTTCCCTCAACATGCTATCCATGTTGTTTTTGATACAGTCCAGGATGCATTTGGCTTTCTGGACTGCAAGCACACACACAGTTGGCTCATCTCCAGCTTTTCAGCCACGAGAACCCCAAGTCCTTCTCTGCAGGGTTGCTCTGAATGACTTTTTCTCTTGCTCTATACAGGGTAGTAATCTTTCTTAAAGGATGTCCTGTATATTTGCTGGGGTAAATGGATACTTTAAATATTTAAGTTCTACTACGGTTCTGGAAAGAAAGCAAACACATATTACTTTTCTTCTAAAGTAGCTCAAAAATTTAAGACAGCTTCCATGTTTCATAAGAAGTGGTTTAGATTATTACATTGAGTACTGTCTACTGTAACAAAACAATTTTTCTCTGCAAAGAATTTGCAAAAAAAGAGACTGGTGTTTATTCCTCCGTAAGATAAAGGCTCTCTCATAAGTTACAGAAATATTGGCACAGACTAATAAACCCAGAAAGGAAAGATCTCTAACAGGGCTCATCTCTATCACAATTCTTCTCTCTAAAATACAAAGACTCTACTTCATTTTGTCAATCATTTGAATCATCACAGGCACAAACAACTCCAGTACAAGAGAAATGACAGTACTATATGTACACTAACACACAAGGAATGCTAGACCCATTGGAAAAAAAATCACTGCAACTGGTTTTGAAAACTATCACATAGCATTTTATTCTCTGTATGGAGAGAAATGCAGACACAGTTTAATTCTAAAAACAAGTCTCAAAGCTCTTTTTCCAGGAGTTTTAGAAGCAGTCATTAAAATTAACTGAGAAGCCACAGTATTTTCCTGAGTCTTCATAGCTCTCAGTAATTATTTCTTTTCACTAGCTTGCTTTTATCAGTTAAAGTGTTTTTGATTAACATTACATTCATTAATATCAAAAAATCTATTTAAGCAGGAAAGAAATTGTCTGCTAATTACCAAAGAAGCTGCCAATTAAATTATAACACTTCATTAAAATTACTTGTTAAAATAATAAATCTACTTGAAGTAACACCAGTAAATTTTTTTCCAAAGATCCAGTTTTTAGCATACATTTATTTCTATGAATTATTAAAAATAAATATCAACCATTTATGAAAATAAAGTTACATGGGTTTGTTTCTAGGGTAAAAAGACAAGTTCTTCCCCCTTTTTCTGTGGTTTAGCTAAAGTCAAGTATCTTCAGCTGTATTATTTCAGATTGACATTAAAGAATAATATTCACTCCATTGTGTCCCCTCCAAATTCATTTAGAGTAGCTAAAAATTCTAACAGTCTTTTGCATTATGAAACCTTGAAAAGGGACCACTTCTCACCACAGTGAGTTGGCCCCTGGTAAATCTTGTTTTCTCCTGCGTCAGACAGCCTTGCGGTTTGACCACTTAATTCCCACCTAGCTCAGTATAGCAGTTTTCCAGCATTTACACTGCATGACACACAAACCTTAGTCCATATACACAAGTATTAGATTGTCTGGCCAAGTATGCAGTGAACGTTAGTTTAGAATCAATTACATGGAGTTAATACAAGTGCTTTGATGACATATTCTAAGGATTCTCAAGTTCAAGTCCAGAGTTCTGTAATATCATGACTTGGATAGTCTCAGGAATTACCTGGTACAAGCTCAGGCCAGACTATCCACACTGCCATTTGTCGATGGTCAGAACTGAGGTAGCTCTCAAAGTGTACTTTACACCAATCCACTCATGTTTTGTGACTGCAAGTACAAAGAACTTAAGATGTGATCAGTTTAAGACATACATGTTGGGTGTGGATGAGGGTGGAGATCTCTAGACTACAATAGAGACCATTATTTCTATTACAGTAGAACCTGAAAACCTCAGGACTCAAGCAGCTTGGTGCTAAATATATTTAATGACAGCTTTTAAGCCACCACTATCCATGTCCTCTAGGAACTCTAAAAACTATTACATGAAAATAATACACTATACTTGAGTTAATAATTTGAAGGTTCCCCCATTTTTGAATCAAAGAATATTGCAAACGCTTTTCTTGGTACAAGCACGTATGAGGAAAACTGCCTTTGCAGCTCCTTTCCGTTAATCTTCCAAACTGGTACCAAGAGGCGCCTGAGGGAAGATAGGTACATGAGTACCTCAGCACTTGCCAGGCAACCAAAGACTTAACAGAAGCAACAGGAGTCCTTCTGCTTTAGACCTGAGCTCTCATACATGTACCAGAGGGGTGAGAGTACATGAACAAAAGAAACCCAAACAAGTTAGCACAAGGAGTTCTGGACAGGCATCTGCCTGTTAATCATCAGTCTGTTCTCACTTCCTCTCCTGCAGCTTCTGCTCAAGATGCTTCCACTTTCACAACTCCAAGCTTTGACTTCCTCAAATCCGTCGCATTGACTTCTTGTCACCAACACTCTCCACAGTGACCTGCTGCAAGGCACACAGAAAGGACTTGAAGAGGATTGTTGGAAACAAGGACAAAAACTGGGGATTAACCGAGGAAGATGTCACAAAAGGGCTGAGCACACCTGCTTAGCTCAGGCTGCAAGAGGCAGTAGCAGCCCAGGACATCAGCAATACACCAAGTGCCTGCACAGAGCACCTGCATTCTCAGTCAGGCAGTGCCAGCTGGAAAGACTGAATGTTACTTCCTTCTGTAAAAAGGGGGAAACAATCTCATACCCACTGCCCAGTACTTTATACTAGCTAAAAATGAGGCAGCTAATTAACTACAGACAGCAGGTGACATTCCTGATTCAATTATCTTCCCACACTCAAGGGCTTAAGCAGACTTTGACAACAGCCAAAGACAGAAAGCTCCCCTATCCTTCCTCACAAATCCTGCTTCTGTTGCCCCCAGGTCTTCTCTCTCAAATACTTTCCCTGACAATTTAAAGCTCCCACTCTTACATGTCTTCTCTCTGGCTTCATCTTATCAAATTCAGGGGTTTTTTCCACCACTTTCCCCTTCTAGTCTGTTCCTGTTTTGTATCTCCAGACTATGTGCAGAGTACAAACAAGTCACAGATGTAGCTAATCAAGAAGTTTCGATGGATATGAAACACCTGAACTTGAACAGAGGGGGCCTTCAAGGTCTCCTATTACCTGATACATCACCATCAGAAATAACTGTTTAATGTTAGAAATAACTGTCAAGTGTTGCTCAGTACCAACAGACCTTTTGTGTTCCTATTAACTACAGAGAAAACCCTCTAATTTTCAAGTCAAATGGGAGAGCTAACACATTATTCATATAAACCCTTAAGGACACAGGGAATCCCAACGGTTTCTGAAACACTGGATAGTGTTGGCACATCAAAACATGAGGATAATAAGCAATTTAAAAATAAATATTTAAGGCAAACTATTACTCTTATAAAAGCAGCTGTTTCTACAGAAGATATATACATGCTTGAGTCTATAAAGCAAGTTTTCTAGGCTTATTGTAGCAAATCTAGAAATACATGGAAGTATTGCTGTCAGAAAAAATATTCTGGTCTTAATCTCAATCCTGCATTATTGATACCACCAAAGTCTTTATATCTAGCAAAAATATAAATAGTAAATAAAAACATTTTATAAATGCCTTAGGATAACTGGACATTTTTTAAGAAATTCTAATTTTACCTTGTCCATTTCCCCTTACCTTCTTCTTACTCCTCTCCCAGCAGCTGACAAGATTCTAGTCTGATTGACAGAAATGGGTAATCAAAGTTTGGTTTCCTTTAGGTACTAGAGATCCATTTGTCATGAAGTCTGCTTTTTATCAAGGCCTTCCTAGGTCCACACTATAAAGAAGATTAAATACTGACCCAAAATAAATGATCTGACAGCACTGTTTCCTTTTTCTTGCGGCAAGTATGTCCAAACTCCTCTCCTCAGCCCCCATTCCCCTCTGTGGTGGGTTGACCCTGGCTGAAGGCCAAATGCCCACCAAAGCCGCTCTACTGCTCCCCTTCTCAGCTGGACAGGGGCGAGAAAATAGAACAAATGGCTTGTGGGTCAGGACAAGGGCAGGAAGAGATCACTACCGATTACTGTCATGGGCAAAACAGACTTGACATGGGGAAAAACTAATTTAATTACCAATCAAATCAGAGTAGGATAATGAAAAACAAACACAAATCTTAATAATACCCTCTCCGCAATCTTCCCATGCTCAGTTTCACTCCTGATATTCTCTACCCAGCCTCCCCAGCAGCTCAGGGAACTGGGAACAAGGACTGCAGTCAGTTATCCAACACTGTCTCTGCTGCTCCTTCCTCCTCAGCAGGAGGACTCTTCACACACTTCCTCTGTTCCAGAATGGGGTCCCTCCCACGGGAGACAGCCCTTCACAAACTCTCTAACAGGAGTCCTTCCCCCAGGCTGCAGCTCTTCACAAACTGCTCCAGCCTGGGTCCAAAGGGTGCATGCAGTCCTTCCGGAACATACTCCTCCATCATGGGTCCCCTGCAGGATCACAAGTCCTGTCAGAAAACCTGCTCCAGCATAGACTCCTCTCTCGTTGGGGTCACAGGTCCTCCCAGGAGCCTGCTCCAGCACAGGCTTTCCATGGGGTCATAGCCTTCTTTGGGCAACCCCCTGCTCTGGTGTGGGATCCTTCACAGGCTGCAGGTGGATCTCTGCTCTTTCATGGAGCTCCACGGGCTGCAGAGGCACAGCTGCCTCACCACAGGCTGCAGGGGAATCTGCTCTGGCACAGCCTTGGCCAGCAATGGGTCCACTGTGGGCCTGGCTGGCATTGGATCTGTCCAACACAGGGGAAACTTCTGGCAGTTTCTCAACAAGCCCCCTTGCTATGAGAACCTGACCACACAACCACAATCCACACGCCCCCGCCCCCAGCATTCACACTGAATACAATTTGTCACAGCAAAATTAATTCATGCACCTAAGGCTCTACCAGGGACAACAGCCTGAGAACCAAGACCACTCGCACTCCGGACTACACAAAAATTATCAATAGCTCATATAGCATGTTCATGTCATGTTTAATGTGGCATAACAAAGTCAGCTGTCAAACCTTTAGGCCAGGATAAGTTTCAGTCTTTCTCCAGTGTCAGTGTCTGGAGAACAGTAAAGAGAATATTGACTCTGTTTCTTCTTTCAATACCCTAATAAGGTAGGGCATGCGAATTGTCAGTTCTCAACCCAACTGTTACTTCACCTAATTGGTTTTGACATTGATAGCATCTCTTTTCCAAATGCCTAAGACTGAAAAGGTTAAAAGAAAATTGTACGTGGCATCAAAGAATTTCCAGTTTTATGCATTTATTTTGAGAAATAAGGCCTTAAATTTAACCACAAAACATAAGCGGGATTTATGCTGATCACTTAGAAATTGAAAACAAAACACTAGTTTTCCTCATCACCTTTTTAAACTCTTCCTAGCAGATACGTGTTAAAATCTATCCAGGCTAAAGCCTGGGTACACTGAGTACACAGTTCAAAAAGAAAGTAAGTAAATCTCTGGAGAGCTTGGATGCTCTAACAATGCTCTCTTTAGGACATTTCAAGAGAAGCTGTTATTTGTTATCGTAATCCAGATACTACTACTTCAAACTTGCAGTGGCACATTGCTGGCATATAGCAATCCACTATTTGTCTGTATAGCATCGTAAATAAACAAACAAACAAACAAAAACCTCCATTTGACACACAAAAAAAATACCAGCTGACAGCATATGATTTACACATGACAATAATAGCAAGTGGTTCAAGGAGGTAATGTTTTCCCTAACTGAGCTTTATAATATACACTATCCTGCCACTTCGGAAGCAAACTCTATAAAAAAGACACAACAGCAGAAATCTTCCCCTATATCAGATGACACCAAGCCAGACATTTATGTCCACACCTAACTCTGCATGCTCTAAGTAACTAAAGAAATTGTTCTCACATGTATTGTTTAATTGCACTGTCTTTCTCACGTGCTGAAAGCAGAATATGAGATACTAAATGGTAGAAGTTGGACTGGTTTGTATTTTGTTTTAGGAATCTTTTGTGAAGTTTTGGTTTGGTTTTCCTTTGGTTTTTTTTTTAACAGACTTCTATCACCTTGCTTTGTGGGCTTGTTTTGTGGTAGACTCTTTTACAAAACAAGGGAGGAAAACAAAGAAGTGAGTGAAGAAACACTGCCTTTAAAGTTCATCTTTGGTACCCAAAAGATGAAAATCAAAAGAGAACATAAATATTTACTGTAGAAAGCTTAAGAGAGGGAGCTCAAGAATTCCAATTCTGTTAAATAAATTATCAAAACCAGTAAGCTATGCTTAAAGAATTCATAATATTTCTGTTTAAGGCTCTATAGCATGACAGCTTAGAGGAAGTTAAGTTTCTTGACAACTTAACACTGACTCACATTTAACTGGGAGCCTCATGACAATTCTCTAGGATGTCAGAGGGACCTCCATACACCATGGTAGCAATGCAGCATACTTCTGAACCCCAAGCCTACACAGACCTCATGCAGGCCCCCCAGCTTCTCACCGCGGTGAGTGCTCAACAACCACATCCTGATGCCAGATCCCATCATCTTAACACAACAGATACTTCTTCAAATGCTGGAACATGTAGGCTTTCAACCCTCTTAATAGACTATGTGCTTGACAGGCCAAGTTCCCACTTCAGCACTGCCAGGTCACTAATCTGTCTCACAAGAAATTCAGCCAGATCACACCACCACACTCATCCAGCCAATGCTGCAAGTATGTGCACAGCTGATTATATTTAGATCAGATGCACAGCTAAAGCCTGCTCGGTCCACTTTCTTCTCCTGCCTAAATCACCAGCAGAAGACAGTCCAGGTAGTCAAGCTGCCTTTAGAAAAATGCCATTTACTGCAGATATTACAGAATGCAATGGAAACAAACACCAAAATAAAAGTGAGAATTCTTCAAGCATTTGCACAGCTTCTGCATATCTCCCTATTCCATCTTATCTTCTCAGCTAGCCTGTGGGAATAGCAAATGCATACAGTGGTGCTCAGAGTCTATCAGGTGGTAAAAGCTGAGACTCTCTTTTGCTATGAGGTGATGGAGACTTACCTCTACACCCCACTTGTATATAGATGGCATTGCCATGTAGAGATGCATGTTGAGCAGCATGATACCACTGTGCATTTGCAGACGCGCAAAGCAGCTTCACACAACTGATGCTATCAGCACTCAGTGCAACATGGGTACTGTCAGGACGGCCTGGAAGTGTGAAATGGCCCCATGGATCCAGTAGTCCAGCTACATATGGCTTCTCCAGGGCAGTCTTCAGAAGTAACAGAAAAAAGCAGAAGACAACTTTTTCCACAACTGATACACTTTTTTCAAGTACAAAATAAAAACAATCCATTGGCATTCATACTGAAACTAGAAGTAATTTATGATTTTTCTAATTTAAAATTTAGTGCCTTTAATATCCATGTGCATTGAAATCACTGCATCATGGTTGTATCTGTTGACAAAAATGGGACAAACTTTAGAAACCAACAGCAGCATTTAACACAGTGAGAAGTGGCAGAACAGACATTCATTTTTCCTTTAGTTTCCATCCACCAACCACAGACGTAACTCCTGAACTATCTCAGCTATGTCAGAGGATACAAGTACACAAGCTTTCAGTCAGCAGCGATAGCTTGGTTTTCAGCATGCTGCTTTACAAACCAGGCATTAAGTTCATGTAATTTGGACGTAGTCAATGATCAGATCAGTACTAGATGTAAAAATGTAACTCATTATGAAGACTTGCCATTCCACACTCCAGCCACAATGGGCTATTAAGGGATTCGTACTCAAAATCATTTACCATTAAGTCTCCAAGTCCTATTTATGATCTGTGTTTCTTCCTTCTTCAATTTTTCATGTTGAAAAGATAAAGAACTTAAGCTGCATGTTTTGACAGTTTAAGGAATACTGTCACACCCCAACAGAACATCGGTACTACCTGGATGTTTCCCACTGAGGATAATCACCAAGCTCATGTAGAGCAGGAAAATTACAGTGTGACTGAACAGAACCACAATCTGCCTTTGTGTCTTGCAATTCCAAGCGTATGAGCCTGTTTGGGAAAAGCAAGCATGGAGGTGCAGAAGCCATCATCCTCTGTTCTTTTCCAACAAGGCCATGCTTGAATGGTTGACAAAAATTCAAATGACTACAAGAATCACAGACACCCAAGCAGTTTACAGTACAGACCCTACCCACACGATTTAATTTCTTTTTAAGAAAAGCAATGCTTAGATGCCAGAAAATGAACAAAACCTACATTTGCAAAGGGAATGGAAAAACAGAAGCAGGTGGTCAAGTAGCTAAGCTGGCAGAGCATTTGGATGGTAGCCGAATGGCCTGAATTCAGTCTTTAGTAAGGTCACCAGTGTCTTCCACAACACACACACAGCTGCATTACTTGAAAACTTAAATCATATTTGTGATAAGAAAACAGAAAGCACTTTCAAACACATATTTTAGATTTCAGAAGTGAACTATGTAAGAGTATAGGCGTTTAAAACTTTTAAATACAAATACTATTTTGCTATGAAACATTATTATTGTCTATAAAAAGGCCACTAATGCAAACATTATGTGCATTCATCATACTTTTGCTGCACAGTTCATGACAATACAGGTTCAATTGCTGTAACTCGCTGCAACAGCCCTTTGTGGTGGTATTTTGAGCAGTACTGGTACACATGTACTCACACACACATGCCCTGTTTTCTAACTAAGAGTGCCTGCCAGCAGCCCAAAGGCTCACTCTAAGCAGAAGCCTACTGAAATAAAAAACCCCTGAAAATGAAAAGGAGTCCTGTAGTGTGCACTCAACCTTAGTTCAACAAAAATCACAGTCGTTCATCACTCCCCACACTTCGGAACAAATACATACTCCTCATTTTATTTAATAAATGGTGTTTTCTGGTACACAATTCTACTATTCTGTCTTTCACCAAGGTGAAATGAGGTGACACAGACAATACAGGGAATGCTAATGTATTGTGCAGCAAACAAAGCATTTCTTTTAAAGCCAAATGAACGTGTCATTTAATCAAGATTGGGTTTACCACTTGAAAGTTTGCTTACAAATTACTTCAAACTTGATTCTCAGCAGCTACAGGACACTGGCAGAATCCACTACCTTCATGAAACATCATTAACAATAATATCTTACAGATAAGATCTGTAGCGTGCGATTCTCTCAACATCGGCCATCATCTCTGTCATCTGTAGGTCACATAAGTGGCAAAGTCCTGAAGTTGCAGCTAAATTATGCCTATTCCTAGCAAATTCACTAGGACCTCAGTGGCTAGGGTATGTAAGACAGGAAACAGCATTACTCCATGAGCTGTTAATTCAAGAACTCTTCTTTAGTCACAATTAAGTATTGAGGCAAAAGTTTCCAAGCAGCCTTCTGGAAGTGAGAAATCATATTTCCAGGAACAGATCATTCAGATAGCTGCAAGCCCCAAGCCAGAGGACAAGGACTTTTGATTAGCCCAAAGCTCATTAGCAACATTCAAGAATCTCTCAGAGTCGTTATCTAGCCAACTAAAACCTGCATGACCTACAAACTAAGATAAATACAACTGATTATAGAAAGCTCAAATCTGAGGTCCTTACATTAAACCACACAACTAAACAAGATAGTATGAAAATTCAAGCTGAATCAAATATTGCAAAATCTTGACACGGTCTTGTTTCTGAAGTGTACTTTCATAAGATCCAGTCAGCACCAGAAGTAATGTTATGTATCCGTTCCAAACCATAATCTCCAACAGCATATCACTGAGAAAAACTGCCCAGATCTGCCTCTCCTGCTGTCTTTACTCTGCAAGTTTTGCAGCAAACCTTAATTACAACTTCCCTAGTGGAAAGGCAGGCAGTAGATGCCACAAAAGAGGACAACAGTAGAGTTTAAAGAAAAGTTTCTTTCAAAGTTTCCCACACTTCTATATATTTCTCTGTCTTGCACTACAGTCATAACTGCTCCTCGCTCTCCATGCCTGACTACCAGCTTTTTCTCTATCAGGTTATCAATAAACCCTGATAAAGCCACACGGCAGTTCTGACCTTTCTACCCCTGCCTCCATAATCCTTCATCCAGTCTTTTCCCAAAACCAGTATCAACTGTTCTCTATTGGGTCTCCTAAGCTTAATTCTGTCCAAATCTTAACTTCCAGCTGAAACTGCTGCAACAACATACAAGCTTCCATATTTTAAAAAAAAAAAAATCCTCTGAAAAATACAAATAAAATATATGCTTAACACAAGTGTTTTCAGTTCACACACTTCATGAGTTATAGCAGTTCATCTTTGCAAGATTAATATGCAAGTAGTTTCTAGGTAAAAAACAGTTTGTAAGGACCACAAAACAACTAGCATAAGATCTTCATATGTATCTTCATACAGCTCTACAGATAAATTACTTTCATATTATCAGAAAAATAAGCTAATTTAACCTGAAACTAATGTTGTACAGAAAGTACAGAAAGCATTGCTTTATTTGGGAGAAGCACATGGGTAATTTAAGCAGGGGGTAGGGTAGAAGCTCTGGTTCTAAGTCATTATTGTAGGAGATGTTAGAGCCAAGTGCCAGAAAAGCCTGCCAAGTGCTATTCACCCACTCACACACGAGTGTATAATGCTGCCTTGAAGAGAGCATGACATGAGATTACAAAGCAAATTCTATAAAATCCTGCTCCATCTCTAAGCTTGGGGAATTTTAGGCATTTCAGTCAGGTATGCTACACTGTTTGTGTGCTGCAACATTTTACACCAGCAGTGTCAGTGTTTCAGTGCAATATCTGAAGCCGCAGCATTCCACTCACCTCCCCAGGGGCCGCACAACATGCCACAGGCCCCAGGCACGCCTTCTCTCATTAAGTCAACATCCATAGAGAACACAAATTTCTTTGTAGCTAGTACGTAATAACTACAACTAGGAAAAAGTCAAAGTATTTTATGGCTGAACTCATGAATTTCTGGACCTGAAGTCCACTACGGAGGAAGAACTGCATGATAGAATTACCTAGTATCCAACCTTTGGAACTAAAAGACCAGATCTGCCCAAACAGCTTTCTATTTAATATAGATCTGAGGAGACTAAACTATTCTTTTTCAAATCACTTTTGCATTTTATCATTAAGTTGACTGCCTATCTAACCTTTCATACCAGATATTACTCAAACACTTGCTTTTGCAAACTGATACTGCAGATTTGTTTAAAAAAAGCCAAAACCACACACATCAAAATCCCAAGTAGCATGTATACAGATGTGAAGACTAAAGGTTATCTAAACTATCTTTGTCAAAAGCAACAGTAATACTCATGCCTGATAACAACTATTTGCCCCTTAAATTTGAAAGGTACTTCAATGAATCAAGATTTCAGGGGAGAAGTAAATACTGACATTTTCTGACAAGTTATATATTTTAAGATCAGTTTTAAGAACTCATTATAAAAACAGAATCCTAGACTGAGCCATTCCAATTAGCAGACACATGATAGGTCTCTTTCCTCCCCTTTAACTCCCAGCTCATTGTGGTAGGACAGAACAGCAGGGTGTAGTGGGCTGACCCTGGCTGGATGCCAGGCACCCCACCAAAGCCACTTTATCACTCCCTTCTGCAACTGGACATGGGACAGAAAATATAACAAAGGGTTCATGGGTTGAGATAAGGACTGGAAGAGATCACTCAGCAAATACCATCACAGACAAAACAGACTCGAGGATATGAACTGAATTCATTACTAACAAAATCAGAGCAGGATAATGAGAAGTTAAATAAATCTTAAAAACACCTTCCCCCTAACCTCTCCCTCCTTTCAAGGCTCTACCTCCTTCCCCTCGGCAGCACAGGGAGACAGGGAATGGGGGTTACAGTCAGTTCATCACACAGTGTTTCTGCCACTACTTCAAGTGTGGGGTCCCTCCCATGGGAGACAGTTCTTCACAAACTTCTCCAACTTGAGTCCATCCCATGGGCAACACTTCTCCATGAGCTGCTGCAATATGGGTCACTCTTCCACAGAGTGCAATCCTTCCGGCACAGGCTGCTCCAACGCAGGTCCCCCACAGGGCCACAAGTCCTACCAGGAAAACGTGCTCCAGCATGGGTTCTTATTTCCATGGGTCCACAGGTCCTGCCAGGAGCGTGCTCCAACACGGGTTTCCCACAGGTTCACAGTCCTCTCTCAGCCATCCACCTGCTTTAGTGTGAGTCTCCTCCACAGGCTGCAGGTGGATCTCTGCACCCCCGTGGTCCTACATGGTCTGCAGGGGCACAGCTGTTCCACCATGGTCTTCACCACAGGCTGCAAGGGAACCTCAGCTCTGGCACCTGGATCACCTCCTGCCCCTCCTTCTCCACTGACCTTGGTGTCTGCAGAGTTGCTCCTTTCACATATTCTCACTCTACTCTTCTCTGGCTGCAGGTACATCTGTGAAATAATTTTTTTTTCCTTCTTAACTATGTTATCACAGAGGCATTACTATCATTCCCAACTGATATCACCTTGGCCAGTGGCATGTCCATCCTAGGGCTGGCTGGCATTGGCTCTGCAGGACATGGAGAAGCTTCTGGCAGCTTCTCACAAGAAGCCACCCCTGTAACCCCCCCACTACCAAAACCTGGCCACGCAAACCTGAAACACAGGGACACACAAATTCAGAAACTTGTGCGAAAACTGATTGAAAACACACTTAGTAGTTGAAGCATAACAAGCAAGGCAACTGCCAACTTGAGGAAATTTGGAAAAAAATACATACACAGGTTACGTATCACATTCCAGTTCCTATTCTCATAGATTTCTGTACATCAAGCACACCCACCACACACTCCCAGGGAGTGTTTTAGATTTAAAAAATGTTCTGAGCACAGTAACGGTCAGCTCGTAATTTAGAAGTCGGACTAATTAGAAGGGGAGAAGACACCCAAGAAAATGCCTCCAGTATGATATTATTTATGTGATGCTCTATCTTTATAGCTATCATACCAGAGAATTAGTAAGGATGCTGTTTCACATTTAAAAGATATTAAGAAGTCTGGTATCCCCACAGATCACAAGCAAATCAAACAATTCCTCCTATGCTGAAGGTGCATGTTATGTATTCAAAATTTATTGTGGTACAAAACAAACAATGCATAATTAACAAAAGACTACTTTCTGTAAGTTTGAATTGAAGTTTTCAGACCTAAAAAATTGACAGACAGAAACGAGATAAAGGAGCTGGGTGACAAGGGACAAGAGCCAGAAGAGAACATGACTGTGGCAGTGCAGAATGCCCACACACTCCATTGATGGCTTCCAGAAGAGCTGGAAGCCATCCACAGACACATCCACAACAAAGAAGAAATAGGACAAGACTAGTAGAGATAGTTGGAAGGCATCACTGCCAAGGCTTTTTCCTCAGATTTATCCCCAGAACTATCCTGTCTGAAGAGGCAATGGCAATGTTTAAGAGCCATCATCATATTAGAAGCAACAGTTCTCATTAATTTTAGGGTATTCAAGTTCTCATATCAACTACATTATTATATGTCATCATTATCAAGTATATATTTTGACTATATGACGGAGAAGTGTTTTTCTTTCCTACATTAAGATATCAAAAAGACTTCCAGTTTACTTGTTTAAGTTTGGGATGTAGAACTATAACACAGACCTCTCATAAGGATGTTTGAAGTATGGCATCTGTGTCCATTTTATTTTGTTATTTACATATCACTAGACTCCTGCTCTACATTTACCAACTCTTGGTTCTATCACTGTTCTACTTTTTTTCCAGAAGTTTTCCTCCATGGCAAAATTTGACAAATTTTACATCCACAGAACTGAAATTACACCTTTAAAGTTTTTAGTTTCTAATTTTGTGACACTATTTTAGCAGCCTACTAAGATCTGACAAAAATTAATCCCAATTTAATGTCCAAAATGTGCGCTTGGACAGTTCTGCTTGTTGCATTTGAAGACAAAAGTTTGACATTGCAAAGACAGGTAACTGCTTACTAAGTAGCCTCTGGAATAGGAAAGCACTCCTACTTGCTAGCGCTGTTTAGATACAATCTTAATTTAGGGCTGTTTAGATACAGTCTTAATATGAGCACTTTGACTAGTGTAGCAATAAGCTAGACTTTGTAAGAGTGTTGTAACTTATAACTAACAGTGGGTTCAGAAAACAGAACACCCATGAATCCTGCCCCATGAAAACAGTCATATTCTTGACAGGCTAACTAAATTTCTCATCAGGCTGTAGTTTTCTATTATACTTCATCTGAGGTGCCTGCAGGCACACGCAGAGCTCTGGGGTCCTGCCATGTTCTGTACTCCCAGCTGCACTCTCCCTCACCTCCCCCATGCTGGCACACACCCTTTGGCAGACAATCCAAACCCAGCTAGAGGTGCTGATCCAGTAGAAATCCCTCTCTGCCAAAAAAGTGGTTAGTTTACAGCCGTATAAGCTCTTCTCAACTGTTCATCACAGAAGCTGTTACGAGGGAGTAGAGGGAAGCACATGGCTAGAGATGGGCAAGCACCAGAGCTGGCCTGGCCTGGACATGGTCATGCCAGACAATTATATTCTGCTCACCCAAGTTTTCCCATACACATATACTCAAGACAATATGCTATTCTGAGTTTCCTGTATTACTTTGACATATGGTACTGTAGCTGTGCATATTCCTATCCTACACAAAAACCCCATAAAACCTGCTATTTGTAGTCTTCAGAGTGCTTTTGAGGTTTTGCATAAGGCATGTAAAGACATAAGTAGCATTTTATGGAGGTCATTAAAAAGCCAAATTTATGCCAGTTCTGCAAACAATAAATCCACTTCATATACTAACCAAAAGATCTTAACTTGCTAGTTTAAGAGTCCATTCAACACCAATCAGCTAAATGAGCTTATTCTGGACTTTGCTTCTATAAAAGCAGGCACCTCCCCATCAGTCCTATCCCTGTCTACTTGGTCATTATTTTGCTGAGGAAGTCAAAAAGATCCAAAGCATCCTTCTAAAGACCTCAGATCTCTACCAGCTGTAAAACCACATTTACATCTCAATTATGATGCTGTGAACTGGCTGCTCAAAAAGAGAGCTAGAAGCAATATTTATCAATATAAATCCAAACATATCTTTCTAAGAATCGTGATGGAAACCAGTGCAATTTCTAAAATATCACAGTTGTACTTTTCCTATTTACTAGGTTACATTTTTCAGGTTAGATTGGGAAAAGAGGGAACCACATAATTTGTGCCTGCTTAATAGACACCTAACCTCAGCACTTAATCATCTTTAAAACTGGTTTTATTTAATATGCCTATTAAACATAAATTTTTAGAAGCATTGTTATTCAAGCCCCAGCCTATTTGGTAGAACTGAGTCTTTGCAGAAGTGAAACTAAGAAACACTTTTCTTTGCATGCAAATACATTAAAGCCAAAGATTTGCAGTCTTAAAGGCTTCCTCGGGAATTTTCTGAATGTAAACAAGCAAGACCACACTTAAGCTTAAAGACACAAAAGCAACTCATGCAGTTCAACACTGAACAACAGACAGGTAGCAGCATCAAGACTGACACCATTCATCCTTCATGCCACCAGGAAGCCACGGCTTTTCATCAAGGGAACAAGTTTTAAACATTACTTCTTAAAGCACATTGTAATTGCTCAGGTTGAGATAAACCTACTATTCATATCAAAAAAAAAAAAAAAAAAAAGAAAAAGAAAAAAGTATTTTCCAGAAGCAACCACTGACAGCAGCTTAAAAGAAATAATGCTGAAGATCACTATGGAATAAGTGATTCCTATATCAGCCTGTCTGTGAAACTAGAGATTCCATTATGTCAGATTCCTCTGAATATTGCTTAGCATATTTATATCTCCAAACACTATCTCCAAAGAAGATTAAACTGGAAAACCAACAGCTGCCTCACATACAAGAACACAACAAACTTTCCTGTAAAAACACATGTTATTCTGATATTTTACTCATTTCAGCATCTTACTATGCTTTTTCAATTAATCAGTGAAAAGAAATTGTTTAAAGTCTTTGGATAATTAAATCTTTGCAAAAAGCATAACTTGTCTGTTGTCTTTTCTACACACAAGTCTTTAGTCTTTCAATCCAATTTGTAAAGAGAAAGAACAAAATCACTTTTTAAGTGATTGAATTTCGCTTTCCAGTAACAGAAGCAACTAGAGAATCTGAAACTTGAGATGCTTGCTATTATCACTGACATACTTTACCAAGACAAATATAATGGCTAAATATGTGCAGGCAGATATCTCTACCATTACTTTGCCTACTTAACCTGGCAAGCAATAGGAATAATCCCATTTGTTCAACACAGCTGAGCGCTCAGAACTACATCTGGTCCAATGAAAAAAAGCTGTTAGGTCTTGTTATTCCAAACAGAAAAGAGGATATCATGAAGTAATATCATTTTGGCTTGGGTTATATTTGGTCTTTTTTTTTTCTGCTAGGGGTGGGTGGAGGGAGAGAGGTAATGAACGCTGCACAGAACTAACACGTGTTTTCTTACACGCAAAGAGGAGAACAGGGATCTTCTGTTTTCTACCTTAGGATTTCCTCTTTTTTTGTCCTGTTTTACAGACGGAAAAAAAAGGAAGGAAGCTGGGGGCAGGGGGAGAATGCAGAGGAATAGGGAAGAGACAGATAAGTGAAGAATGTTTAAGAAGTTTCCACTATTAACCATGAATAACAGAGCAGTTCTGCCGACTGTAGTCCATGAAATTGTTTCAAAAATACGTGCAAAGATTTCTTCTTTATGGTAAGTAAGAGGAGAAACAATCTTTACACCAGAAGGAGCACTTCTAAATCCCATGCAAAGACAAACTGTGTATCAAGCTCTTCCTTCAGGGTACAAAATATTACCCAACTTTATTTCTTATCAAAACTACCACTACCACTTTAAAAATAATTTAAAAAAAATTATTTATAACCTGTGGCCATCTCTCTACCACTTACTTTCAGGCAGTGTACCACACAATTGTAGCTAAGGACAGAGTGTTCCTTGTAGTTGTACCTATGGATTCAGTGGTTCATAACGTTACCTCTGATGATATTTAAGTTACCCAGTGCTCTATTTTTCTCCAAAAGATAAAACAGTATACTTAAAACCCAATAGCCATCTTTATACAAAGCTCTTCCTTAAAAAAAATAATGGTCTTTATTTTATGGGCAACATTATCTACATAAGCATCAACACTACTTCATATAATACAACTACTGCAGACTTATATAGTCTGTAACATAACTCCTGCTTGATTAAGGATCAAGCTGTTACCCATTGTTGTTTCTATAATACAAAAATGAAATAATACAAATTCTGCAGTCACCTTGCATTTAGCTCAAAGCAAAGCATAAGAAGTACTGGTGTGTCCTGTCCCAACCCACCCAACATCTTGTACATATTTATCTCACTACACCATTCTGAAGAAAAGTTAAAATAAGGCTTTATGGAGTAATCATTTCCTTTCTGCACTGTAGTCTGTAATTTCAAAGAGTTTCAAAAAATTAAAACATTATCCTATTATGTGGAAGATAATTCATGATAGTAAAAAAAAATGCCTTGTTCTAAAAGTACTTAAACAGAATTCTGTGATTTCAATTACAGAATAGCCCCTATTCTGCAGTTAGTGCTCACCTCTTACCCACAGTATTACAGAGTCCCACTCACTATAAAAATTATTCATGGAAATGTACCAGTACACACTTTTTATTTAAGAACTAATTTTTATTTCTAAAAAAAAACTCAGAAATCCTAAGTTGACTGCAAACAATAATCAAGAAATCCCAAATGAAATGGATTTCAAAGGGCACTGAATTTCTTCTCTGCCACAGAAAGAATTGAATAAGCACATCATTTAGTTACCAACTGCATAAGACCAGCCACCTGCTACTTCTAGAGCCCTGAAAGGACAAAAACACACCCCTGAAATCCAGTAACACAGAAAGCAAAACTGAAACAATTTTAAGTTATTCCTAAATGTCTTACTGTGTTTTTCTACACACAAACTATTGCGTGCTTTTCTACAAATTATTGCGTGTTTTTCTACACACAAACTATTGTGTGTTTTTCTATAACTATTGTCTGTTTTTCTGTAACTATTGCGCGTCTCTCTAAAACAATTGTCTGTTTTTCTACACACAAACTATTGCGCGTCTCTCTAAAACAATTGTCTGTTTTTCTACACACAAAACTATTGCGTGTTTTTCTACACGCAAACTATTGCATGTTTTCATAGAAACTATTGTGTGTTTTTCTACAAACTATTGTGTATTTTTCTACAAACTATTGTGTATTTTTCTACAAACTATTGTGTATTTTTCTACAAACTATTGTGTATTTTTCTACAAACTATTGTGTATTTTTCTA
>JAYRBT010000042.1:26061808-26130226 GCA_036023395.1 Myiotriccus ornatus | reverse complement strand
TGGAATGGCCTGCCCAGAGAGGTGGTGGATTCACCGTCCCTGGAGGTTTTTAAGATGAGGCTGGATGTGGCACTGAGGGCCATGATCTACTAATCACAGTGGGGTTGGATCAAGGATTGGACTTGATCTCAGAGGTCCCTTCCAAACCAGTTAATTTTATGATTCTAGTTAAAGTAGTATTCTTACTTTATTTCTGCGTTGCAGTGTGTTGGCATGATGCTCTCATACATGAAAAGCCAGACCCTTCTACAGCCCTTCCAGAGTGGTGTAATTGCACCCCGAGGCAAAGCTATGCTGTTTTAACTGTTGAAAAGGACATGAGGTTTTGTCTGTGCAAGTCTTCTGTGTGAAACCATGTATAGGGTCCATGGACTACTAGAGATGATAAGATTACCCTGAGGTTTTTCCAGGTAACTCTTGTAAAGATACTGGTACCAGTCCAAAAAAAAAAATTTTGTTCCATGGGAATTTATATGCCTATGCTGTTTTCCTGTTACTGAGCACGAACACTCATTGAAAGGATTAGTGAACTTTCAGTGGTTTTGCTCCCCAACTCACTTTGCATCCCGTGACAGATTGTTTGGAGTCTCTAGGTGATGAAATGACTGAAAGTCACTATTGAAAATCAAAATAATACGTGTCAGGCTAAATTAACTTTCACATCAGCCTATAAACTTCCATTTAAATCCAGTCTCTCCCTGTCTCCATAAGACAGATCTGCCAACATGTTGGCTGGGAGTCATAAAATTCTGCCCCAGCCTTGTAACTGCTGTCTGTCATGTTAACCATGACAGACTTCAGCATAAACAGTCTTCCCTTGGACAAAGACAAGACTACCCTATAGCTGAAATAGCCTTTTCAAAATTATTGATTTGCAGCACAGCTTCTTCAGGTCAACAGATCTTAGAGTATAAATCACATTGTCTGTGGGCAAAGAAGTACCTCACCCATAATATGGATCATTTCCCTGCTCTGAACAAAATCCTTGTTCTTTCAGAAGATTCAGTTCTCCAAAGCTTCTGGCAACATCTTTTACTTCCAGGTACACCTGAAAGGGTGGAGGCAGCATATAGGAAAATTAAATAACATATTTTTTCCTGTCTTGCTGTTACCTATTTACAGGAAAGCCTGTGCTTTTATATTCTAATCCAGGTTGTGTTGCTTTCTAGTTAATTCCCTCCAGCAGCCTTAACCAAGTGGCTTTTAATAAACATATCACTGTCCACAGTACAATTTGTTCAGACTACATTAATTATGCTACATATCAACACTTCCTACAGCATCTGCCAATGGATTTTAAAATGAGTTTTTTTCTCGAAGTGTGTCTTTCATTGTTTCATCGTCAGTCTGACAGTTAGTTTCCTACTCAAGGTCTTTATGTGCTTTTGAATGCATGCTGCTGGGGTGTAACATGCCAGAGCACAGCATGTTTTTCTTATTCCTGCCATGTCTTGTGTCCTATTTTTAAGAATATTTGATTTAGTGTGGAAAACTAAAGTTTGATAGGTCTCGTACATGTCTACCTTTTTTCATTGCTACCTAGAGGATACTTTAGTGAGAATTGTTTTGTTCTTGATGGTGTAACCACCACTTCTTTTGCTCAACTCCGAAGATGTGTTAAGGATGCTATGAGAGCTTGTCTCACATATCCCACAGTCATAGATCCCTCAAATACTAGCAGAATCTCCGAGTTCATTAGCTGGACTTCCTTGCTGGGCATCAACTCTGCCCATGGCTGGAACCCAGGCCCCTTGCCTATCCTCTGACTCAGACCTCGTGTCTTTATCGATACAGGTCTCTTTCTACTCACTGGCTACTCCAGTTTGTACCTTGCTAGCAAATTACACGTGTTCACACATGCATGCAGTGTTCACTAGGAAAACAGATACACCATGATTCCTCCAGTTGCTAGTTCCTGGACCTGCAGACCTTGGGAGTTGCAGCATCTTCTGCAGTTGCTGGCACTTAGACCTTGCAGCAGTATCACACATAGGACAGAGGGTGAATTACACAAAAAAGTATTCAAGAAAAGGATTTAGTAAGAAGGAAAAGATGTGATCCAAGTGCAGGGTGTGATCAGAGAAGCATATCCACCAGCAGTCTGTTTAAATGCAACTTGCCTTGTTTTTTTTCCCCCTGCTCGCTGCCTCCTTTGTCTGATGTTTGCTCCTCCCATCCTTCCTTTTCTCTGCTTTTGTCCCCTCCTCTAAATTTCCCATAAATTATACAAAATCTCACAAATACCTTTTGATATCCCATCCACAAACACCCTCAGAAATACCATTATACATATGATAATCACACGTTTCCCCTTTCTTATCAATGACAAAATTCATGTTGAGTCTGTTCAAAGCTGTGTGTAGTTCCTTTAATGGCATTAGTTCCTGTAGTGACCAAAGACAACTTATTGTCCCTGTTATCACCTCCTCATTAATGTTTATTTGTGTATCATGCTCATTAATGTTTCTTTGTGTGTAATCTATCATTTTCCTTGGGTTTTGTTGTTTGTTTTATACTGAATAGTCTTTAACCACATAAAGTAGTGAACCAGATGCCTTCCCATCCCACCGTTCCTATTCAGATCAGCCTGAGTGCATTACCTCCTTCCTCTCCAAATAACCGCAGCAGGCATGGTTGTGAACGGGGAGCTGCTGGCTGCTCATTGAAAACCCCAGCAAGGTGATACAGCACCACTGCCCCCAGCATACAGCTGTCTCTTCTCATCTGTTCATTCACAAGAGTCCTCAGATGTTAGTTCTGCCTGTCTCTGTTTCATGGTTTTAGAGGCTGGTATTCTGCTTAATACCTTCCTTAACCCCCCACCAGTTCCAAATGATCACACAAGTAGTGGCGTCCTCAGTTGTTACCCCACAGGGCACTTTCAAGTATCTAGAGTACCACTGGTGATCTGTTTCTCAGATTAAATCTATGTGCAATAGGGGATTTCAAGACCTGAAGCTTCTACTATACCACAGATTTTGGAGAGAGAGAAGAGATTCCTTTTACCAGTAGACATTATAAGCTCTGTAAAGGGCCTTGGTTTGATGCAGATTAATCATTGTGAACTGAACAATTAGCAATTACACCTGGAGGACAGGTTCACTAACTAATTCTGGAAGTGCAACACAGTTTATTTTAGTATGATTACAAGAATGGATCTCCTAAAGTAGTATTATTTAAAAATGTTTTAAGAGCCTTTGTCGTGATTTTTAATTAAAAATGCAATCTCAGCTTTTACCTGATAAGCAAATGGGTCTTGTGGAGGACTGGAAATTGCTAAGTTATTGTTGGTAAAATCACCTTCTATGTGCTTCGCTGTTTGAAAAGTAAAAGGGCAAAATCCTTTCATGTAATTGTTGCAATAATATTTTAGTGTTTTTAGCTTTCACAGCACATTTCTTAAAAAATTGATGATGGGAGAATATACAAGTGAAACTAAATATTTCATTAAACGGGTAGTAATGGATTAATAAAGTAAGTGAGGGATTGTATTGCTTGGTAATACAGATCTGAGCTGCCTGTGATCCTGCCATAATTTTACAAATAATTTTGTGGCAAATATGCCCTGTATTTTGTCTGAAGACAAAGGGATGTCCCCACACCTCAGCGTGAATACATAACTCCTGTTAGCACAAGGCATAGGATATGTTGTATTCTCCAAATATATGCCATGAAGACTTGCTATTTGGTTTTCTCTGAATTCAGAAAACCTTTATAGCTTAAAAGCAAAGATGGATGGCCTTTATCTTGGTATTTCATTCCAGTAGTCTAGGCCAATTCTTGCCTGTTCAGTAGCAATTAAAGGCTTTGATAAATGAGTGAACTACCAAGTATCAGCTTCTCGATATACTACCAGAAGTTCATTTAGAAGTAAGATGCTTCAGACTACCTGGTGAACACATACACATCTTAAACATGATGACTTGTTTGCCCGTTAAAGACTTTGTTTGAAACCTCTGCTCAGGCCTTCTGTTACCTGCAGTGGAGCAACAGTGAGTTGTGGTTCATCAGTCCTCAGACTGATGAAGACCTTTAAACTGTTTCTGTATTGGCAAATACCTGATTCTTACCCAAAAAGGCTTTCTCATTGCTGGAACAAATAATAGATGTGGACATGCTTTATTTAGATGTAGAGGTGTGGACTAGGGGGTGTTATAAGTTTTTTCAATGTTCTGAGTGTAACACACATGCCAGGATAGTTTGTTATACCTTGTTCACTGCTGTTTTTACTGGGGAGTACTTGTTTTCTGTAAGAGCACTGAAGATGTAGTTTCTTGCTGACAACGATGCCTGCCACAGTGTGTGCCTGTCTATATATAAACAGGTGATAGAGTTTCTCACCCTTGGAGACTAGCCAGCTTTCTTGATGAAGGGGTGCAGGCTTTAAACAAGCATAGGTTATGAGAAGAGTGAACAGTAGAAAAGGAAGAACAGAACTTAAATATTATGAAATTACAAGCATTAAGTATTTTAATTTCAGTGTAGGTTAAATTCTTTTCTGTACAAACAGCCTTCATAAACTTTCCCAGCCCTGTGTGCTTTCTTCCAATGTGTTATGTCTTGAAACCTCTGCAAGAGCTCTGCATCTTTCTGTGAACATCTGCATCCTAAAACTGCAGTTGTTCCCAGATTGTGAGGTTTTTGCTTCACATTCTCATCCACAAACTCCCAGCAGGCTGAAACCGGGAGAAAAGCCTGAAAGCTTTTGAATGTCTTTCTATGGGCCTTTTAAAGTAGCTTTAAATATTGCATCTATAAAAGCCTCACACAATGTGGGAAAGAACATGGCATTGAAAAACTGGGAGGGAGAAAATGAGGTAAGTTTTGTGCAACTTTAAAGCAGGCCTATGCCTGTGAAGACCTGGGCACATAATCCTGACCAGTGTCTCATTTAAGTCAGGGAAATATGTTCCTGAAAGTGCAGGTTCTTTGCAGAGTTGTTATCTCGACTCAATCAGTAGTTAATTACTGTCACTTGAGTGGAAAAAGTCTAGTGTTCAATGACCTGATAATTGTATTAAATTATGTATTGGTCAGTATCATTAAAACCATATAACCAGACTGAAACTGTGCTGTGGCATCCCTGTCCAGGGCAGGGGGATTGGAACTAGATGATCTTTTAGGTCCCTTCCAATTCAAACCATTCCATGATTCTGCTTAGATTGCAATATAATGTGCAAATATTTGAAAGATGCCAAGTTGCTACACAGTAGGGTTAGGTAATTTGGGAGTGTGCAATCAGCTTTCCTCAATAAGAATATGCCAGATACTACATATGTAATGTGTGTAGCTATTTATGCAATACAGTTTTGTGTTAAGGAGTTTTTCTGCCCCACTTGATGCCCTGTAGTATAAGCAATAACTTTTTTTGCCATACAAATGGGGAATGCTCAAACTACTTCATACAGAAAGAGTACCCATATTCGATACCTTCATTATGCTGTGGAGTCAGAAGTACTCAGCTGGAGTCTTTGTTGATTTTTCAAAACATCTTGCATGTTATGACGGTCAAATGACTGACAACAAAAATATGAAGTAAATTAAAAGGGTATTGTGTTTGACTTGAGTTTTTTCTATGATCATAAAGGATTTTAGATCATCAGTATACAGCAGTACTTGTTAACTTTTAATGTTTCAGCACTATAGAAAATGGTTTAGTTGCAAGTCGCAAGTCTGATCATTGATCTCAAGGCCTGGTTTCCCACCAGGTATTTCCATGATCACTACTTGTTTGCCATTCTCTCCTAATATTTTGCTATAGTAGACCTGTAAATGAGAAATTGTAGTAGGTATTTTGTCAGTGGCTTCAGTATTCCACAGGCACCTGTCTGTTCTTTGTAGTGCATTTCAACTGGGTTTCTTGAAACTTTCCTTTTAATTTTTTTCCTCATGTCTTCCAAATAGTTTTTGTTTGGGTTTTTTGTTTGTTGGTTGGTTTTTTGTGTGGTTTTTGTTTGGTTGGTTGGTTGGTTTTACTTTTGTGTATTTTTCTCTGATTTTTATGACTCACAGACCAGGGTGAAATGGCCCAGCTGCTTCTGTTTGATTCTTGCTCATTGATATGTCATCCTCCCATTTGTCAAGGATGTCTCTGTCTCAGAGGAGTAGCTACTTGCCCTGTGTAGTTGTAGCAGGTTAAAAGCCTTCTCTTTATCCCCCTGGTATAGAAGGTTTATTACTGGATATGCTCTCTGTTTCACCCTCACAAGTTGGTGTGGTATGATGTGGCTCTGTCCACCTGAACAAATAATAAGGCACAGTAGATAAAGGCAGTTAGTGCCACATTCCCTACAACTATATTGCATGGTTTGGTGTTTTTGCTTAGAATTACATGTAGTCAGTCTTCCCACACCAAGTAGCCCTTGGTTTAGACCCAAGTGTCCCTGCTATAAGGGTTGGGATGCATTTTGTAGGTATCTGGTCTCCAGATGAATCTAGTTCACATGCCCCCAAACTGATCTCTAAGCCAGTGCACAAAGCAGCTGGAGGATGACCAGGGGCTGCAAGACTCCTGTGTGGGTCAAAGCTGTGCTGAGATAGAAGAGGGACAGAGCTGGTGGGCAGTGTAGGGGAGCATGGCACAGCACCCTGCCATGCAGGACCACTGCCAGAGTTCACAGCATGTGCCCCAGGTCAGGCCCAGCAGTCCAACAGTGGGAGCGCACAAGGCTCACAATATGAAAACAGGAATGGCTAGGGAACAAGTCCATAAGTGATGCTGCTATCAGCAGAGCATTTTGCTAGTCTTGACCAGTGTGCCAGCACTGAATTTTATTATGACTCAGTAATGCATGAATAAATGAGATAGAGCTTTTTCTCTGAAGGCTGGTATGTAACAGAAAACATCCTGCTGGAGGTTTTAATTGATTCTGTCCTATATGGGATGAAAACATGCAGCCTGTGTTATTACTGTACTAATTTAATATTCAGGAGCCTGCATGGATTTACAGTTTTAGCCAAATAATGCCTGAAAAACATAAGCAACTTGTATCACTAATTCTAACACTCTAATTCTGTTTCTTGAGGAAGTTAACTTCAATTATTTTATGATCCATATCGATGAGCTACATTAGCAGTATCAGTTAGTAAGCGTATATCATACTTAAGAGTCAAAATGTGTGTCATATGTTTAATAAATGCATGGAGGATGAGAAATAAATCCAGTATTATAAAAATATTTATTTCAAACTCCGGTACACATTCAGAATATGCTCAGAGAAATTTTATATAGCCGGCTGTGAGATGTCCCAGGGATCTGTAAGACATTAGTATTTGAGCTCTTACTTAAAAATACTTTCCTCTGAAAATAATTTTCAAAAATTTATATATAAAGGGTATAAATACTGGATTATTTGAAATACAGTCAAAGCTTTGTTTCCTGAACCAAGGTATCAATTAGGCTGAACTATGTTGATGTACATCACTGCACACTATAATGAACTTTTCTTTTGAGCCACTGTTTTTTTCAGTTTGTCTTCCAGTTTATGGAGGTTTCATTCTAAAAGTAGAAACAACTTATTTTGCTACTCTCCATCTGGAAAACCTCCAGTTAAATGAGAAAGTAGCAATAGACCACAGAGCTTCTAACATCACTTTTCTTTGTACTGATTCCTCAAGTACAAAATTCTCTTAAACATCTCAGTTTTGAAGGCATTCTGAGTGTCAGGAAACTAGTCAGAATACCTGAGGGAAATTTCAGCCTGTTCTGTGAGTTTGAAACCCACGTACACCAGGATCCCAGAAATGAGACCTCTCAGCATGCACTGTGAGGTTAATTCTAGTTTATATGAGTCTGAAAAAAAATTGAAGTGACATTTAAAATAAAAATTTCGTGCTATTTTTAGTTGTTATTCTCAAATAGTTGCCTTTTTCAAGGGAAGTCTACCAGTGGGAAAGTTAAAAACACTATGATAAAAACATTTTAGTTAGGAGCATGGTAAAAATTCCCATCCTAATGACATGGATGTCTTACAGGAACTGCTAAAGAGGGCTTTAGGTTTTTTAAGGAATTGACACAGCCTTTTCTTTAGCTACGGAGTGTAAAGCAATTGTTTAAAAAGGCACCACGAGGCAATTCTTTTAAAATCAAGAGGATAAATGTGCTTGGGAATTAAATCCTGTTAGAGGAAAAGGACAAGAAAAGGAAAATCCTTGTAATAAAGAGTTATTGATTCCTACGAAATCATGATGACAAGAAGTAGAGAGTAAACTAATTAACCTGTTTTGCAGAGCAGTGTTGGCAGAAAACTTACTAGGCTTAGTATCGTAGATGCTAAAGACATCTCAAAGAGAAATTGTGGCAATGAAGTATTACTGTCCTTATTAAAGATGTTGTTAAGACCCCTTTCTGGGAGAGCTGAGGTCACAGTCATAGTAAGAAGAAACTAAGATGCCTATTTCGAGCTTGCTGGTGTTTGCAGAGGATTCAGTGGCAATGATAACACACCCAAGTACTACATTTGCATACACATCTTTACTTGTGATGCCTTCCAGTATGTATTTTTTTAAGTTTTAAAATTACAGTCTGGATCATCTTGGCACAAAATTATACTCTTTTTTTCTTTTTTTTTTTTTTTTTAGTAGTTTGTTTTCGTGTGAAAATAGCAGTAATTTAATATTTATTCCTCAAATTTAAACCAGCATTATGCTTATGCTTTAGTATGGTGTCTTTGATATGCCTTTGTACTAAAAAGCAAGTTTAACTGATTTTTATTAATTCAATTTGGGTGATAAGTACATAAGAAGAACCTAGATGGTCACTTTTGTCCTTCAATTTCAAGTTCTTGTGTTGAATACTTTCTTCCTCTTCTTTGTAACTAAACATTTTGAGTTTCAGGCTACATAATTACATTGTTAATCTTTCCAGATAAGAGAGTAAGGTTCAATTGTTGCTTCTATCCCTGATTTTTACATTATGTGGATCTCAGCTCTCCCTGTTTACCATGTCATGTGATGAAACTAAACAGGGAAATATAAACAGAAATTTTGCTTAACAGCAGTTGTAAAAAATCAGAGAAGCTCTAAAAAGTGTAATAAAATTATTCAGAATATAATTCTGAAGTAGATAAATATTGTTTCATATTTGTAACCAAGATATCAAACACTGCATTTAGTTACACTAATGTAAGTCTGTGCCATTTACCCAGGAATAAGTATTATGTGGCTCTGAGCTTGCAATAAAACCTGCTGTAGTGTGTTAAATATTTATAAATCGCATATTAACATCACCATTTAAATATTGTTATGAACACTTATTAGGGTCACTTTCATTAGTGTGTGTGTGGGCATGTGTGGCCATCTCTATGTGAGAACAGTGGGTTTGTTCTGGTCTTTATTGGTGTAGGGGTTTGTCTGGGCTGGAGCAGAAAGACAACAAGCAGTGGCATGGATCTGCTGGTGAACTGGGCAATAATGTAGTCTATTATTTAAACATGATCTTATTGGCAAGCACATTGGTTTTGTTTTATTAAAATTCCAACACTTCACATTCTTATTAATCACTTTCCCACTCCTTCTATTCACTTGTGTTCTGATGCCTGTGCTCTGGTACCCATAGCAACACTTGTTAATGCTAATGAAACTGCAACATCCTAAGCTCCCCAACAGAGCAGCCCTGTTAAATATAGCTATTAAGCACAGTTGTATTTCTGTTAGTTCCAGCTCCCAGCAGACACCTGCTCTATAGAAAATGTTCTGAGTTACTAGGATTTGGTAACTCACAGCTTTTCTTAAAGCTGTCATTTGACTGGAATAAAATTCACATATTCCCAGACAGCGGATGGTACAGTTTCTGTAAAACTGACAAGTGGTATTAATACTGTGGTATTAAGTATTCTTTTGAAGTGCTCATTTGCATTCAATGAAAAAACAGGCAGGGTTGAGACTGATTGATCTTTGAAGAAGCTACAGGATGTTTTGTCTCCTAGAGCACATGGACATTTAAACTAAATATCATTCATAGTGTGTTAACAAGCAGAAGTAATAGCTAAATAATTCCTCATGAACTCAGACTCAATTCAACTTTATAGAAGTATTTGAGCGTTTTATGAAGGTAGGGAGATGATTATGTACATTGATTCTTCTTTCACTAAGAAATATATTTCCATGTAATATTTGTGAGGACAATAACAGGGTGTTTTATTTCTATTATTCTGAGTTTTGGTTTTGAATACTGTTTATCTAGCAAGTCATTAGTCATCCATCTTTTATACTCTAGAAAACAAAGGAAAAATCCTGTAATCAGTATAAAATTGCTTCCAAGAATATGACCACAAATTAGGGAATGCTGCTGTGCCAACAAATAGATGCTGCAGTGCCAAGACTGCAAAACAAGGAAGCTGTCATGTGTGTATTTTGAGTGTCAAGCTGATCCTTCACAATAGTCATTCATAGCAGCTCAAAAAAAAAAAAAAAGATAAAGCTTTAAAACTACTCATTCCCTAAAGGGTTTTAAAAGCAGCACTGTTTTGTGCAGAATTGCCTATAGGAATCCAGGTTGGTTCCTCAGTGTACCATATCTGGGGGTTTGGTCATTTTGTTAACTAAATGGTTTTGCCATGTAATCATTGTTAACTTGGGGGAGGGTGCTCTGTCTTCCAGCCAGGATCTGTTGTGCTTTCAGTGTGGAGTGCCAGGTTTGCTAGGTGTCTCTTGTATTCCTGTCATTCTTTCCCCCTTTGTCTTTGCATGTCTAAACCCCCCTCCTTTGCTCATTATTTGGACTCCTTTATTCACCTGTTTAGCATTGTTGTGTTCATTTTTGTGTTAGGATCATTTCAAGTTCTTATGCTAATCTCCTCATAATATTAACCAGCTGTATTAATGAGATAATAAACCAGACTTGCTGGTAATGAATTGATTCATTCAACTACTGGATTTAATTAGAAAGACACTTAACATTCCAGCAGATGTTCTTATTTTGTTTCATTATCCTTGTGTTACCAACAGTGGGCTTATAAATACATACTTTTCATGTCTGTATTTACATCATAAACTCTTCAACTTAAGGTCTTGTTGTTGTGCCATAGACTACAAAAAATGACATGAAACCTGTAAATGTCTTAAGCAAATTTGTATTATTCCTTTTTCATCATTTCAGTTCTCAGACTATGTGAAGTCTTCAATTTGCAGAGTATTCATCATCTAATAATAATAAATTGATTAATCCATTTTAAATTAGATAGATTTCTTCTTCCCTAGTTAAAAACCCTTGTCTTTGGACTTACCTCCTTCTGGTCTTGTGACTCTCATTCCTTTTTATCTAGTAGCAAAGCTTCAAAAAAGAAGGCTATGAGTGCCCCTCTCCTCAGCATTCCCTGCAGACTAATTTAGGGACTTCCTCCCTCAGCTTGCTGGTTGCCAGTTGGAAGGGTCTGACACTCCCTGAGCTCTGGCATCTGAGGTTACTCCCCAGGGCCAAGCCATGTGAGTTGAGTCTAACAGTGAAGTTACTTCCTTTATCTGAACCCCAGAACCTCCACTTTCTAGTTAAGATAATGTAATTTGTGCAACAGTGTTCCATTTGTCCCCAGATCTAGTCAGAGCACATAGTTCAGATATGCAACCAAGAAGAATTGAGCACAAGGGCTCATATTGCATTTAGTGAGTTACATTTGCCTACACTGACAACAGTGGGTTTTGCAAAGTGAAGCTATTTCTGGGTGTCCTTGTTAGGAAGCACAGTGGTAAAATCTTAGTGATTTCTTTTCCTTTGTGTGTAGTGCCTTTGAAGAAACCCTTCACACTTTATAAGGCATGCTTATGGTTAAATTGTATGAAACAGCTGAGGCTGTAAAGCTGAGATGAGGGGAGGAAGCTGAGATGAGAAAGGGAAGATTTTGTTTCACCTTGCTGCTTCTCACCGTGTACTCCTTAGTTTGCTCTTGCACTTGGTGGACTCCTGTGTGACCATTTTCAACATTATCGAGCAAAAAGAAAGGAGTAAATGGTTCTGTCTGGTAAAGACTTGAATTGACTCGGCAAAGCATTTGTCAAACCAAGGAGCCAGCACAAGCAGAAAGGCAACAGTAAATGGTTAGGGAGTGGTAGGATAAGGTGGAGAAAGACAGGATAAGATGACATTGTTGTGCTTTGTGGTGACAGTAACCTGTTACACTGTTAAAACCATGAGGACTTCGCCTTTTACACAACTCCCTTTCAAATGCTCAATCTTTCCTTCCTTTTCTTTTTGATATGTCTATTGTATTGGCCATAAAATCATATGGAATATTGTTTTGTGATAATTCAATGCGTGATTGCACAGGTAGAGTACATTGCCTGTTCTGCTACAGTCTGTGTTATAAGTGTGTGGGTGTAACGTTTACTTAATTGTGCAAACCAACATTAGTTTTGAGTTCAGAATAATTGTATGCAAAAGTAAAAATGTGCCAGTAAGGAAAGTGAATCCATTTTGAGCTTGGTGCTTCACTAGCTGTGAAGATTAACTATATTGTAACTACTCTTAAAATAAAATAAAGCCATATAATTTCTATAACAGGCAGACTTGTTTTTTGTTAGTTTTCTTTAATCACTGTTGTAATGGTGTGTACAGTTCCTGCGCAGGGATCAGAATTCCATTACTAAGTGTCCTACGGGTGTTCATAACAAAAAATAATGCTTATTTTAGTTTTGAAAGTAATTTGTGTAATCCAGATTGTTTTCTCTATCAACTTATTGTCAAATATCTTCAAAGAATTCATTTTATTTTCTCCTGAAAAATTTGGTATACAACTTAGTCTTTGTTATCAAAGAATATATTCCTCTATTCTCTTCTTTCTACTAATCTACATTTCTTAGCTCTGAAATGGCTATAAAAGACCATAGTTTTGTCTGTTCTGGTAAAGGTTGAACAACGTGGTGTCAGCTCTCAGTTCTGTGAATGAGAGAGGGATTTTCTTAGTTCCTGAGTTTTGTAGGCTTTCTGTGAAGCCTTTGGGATACCTGTTTGCATAACTGTCATGCTGTTTTTTCTGTCAGGCAGAGGAGAATTCCGTGGCGACAGGATGATTTGTCAGAAACCTAATGGATGTGTTTTATAGGACTCTCTTCTTATAGGCAGGTGAGTCCTGTGCTGTCCATCACAGACACAAATAGGAAGGGGTTAGGTGATAAATTTTATCATTGTTAGCTGTTAATACACATTTGTTCTCCTGAGTGGTAAGCAGGAGGGCCAACTGAAGCATTACAGGGAATCGCACGTTCTTTGAGTGAACTGGACCAAAAAGTGCTGTTTGTTATTAGCAAATGCAGAGTAACACACAGGAGTGAACACAAAGAATGTGTCACTGTCTTGTACATTAACACCTGATTCACAACTTACAATCTTTGAATCAATGAAGACATTTCAGTGGTTAATTCAATGATCCTAAAAGCAAGCAAAATACCATAAATAAAAAGTAAAGAGAGAAGAGATTGAGAAAAAACTGTTCTGATTTAGAATTATTTTTTTTTCCACTCTTGGACATTTTCAAGCCAATCCTCACCACAACACATGAAGAAGGATAGAGTAGAACCAGCCAAGAGTTGAACCAGGACAACAAGGAATGAAGGACCATTAGGAGAAATTGAAATGTTGCTGGAGGTTTTTGTAGTAGGTGTTGAAAGACCAACAATTTTAAACAGTGCAGAAACAAATCCATGAAGAAAAAAAAAAAGTTGTTTAACTGGTTTAACAAAGGCTCATATAGCCTTTGACTTAAACTCTCCACCCTCAGATTTCTGGAAGACTGTGCTTTTTCTGTGATTACTGTTTGTTTGCCCTATTTTTATATACTTCCTAGGGAATTGCTTCTTGCCCTTGTCAGCGAGGGCACGTGCATTAGAGGGATGTTTAGTCTGTCCCTGTGAAGTCATTCTTGTTGCAGTAGATTCTAAGAGAAAAGCTTGCTGCTTTTCCCTCATTTTCAAGAGTCTCTGCGTGTGGGAGTCTTGGAGTTTGAGAACTGGATCTGAGTGTTTTTATTTCTCTGTTAGCCCTGAGCTGTGCTTTAGTTAACAGCTTCAGTACCTGTGGCCACTCTGCTCCAAATATAGAAACAAAGTTAGCTGTTTTGCAGACATTTCAATATATGCTTAGCTTTATTTGTACTCTTTTGATATTTGTGCTACATTAGTCCAGTAAGTGCTATGCTAAAGGCTGTGCATCTTTGTTCAGCACTGTTCATTTATTCTCTTGTTCAGTGTTTTTTGCAGCAGATGAGTACAAAGATATTTCCATGGATTCTTTTTTCCCCCTCCACTCCTCCTTTAAGTGCCTCTGAAAGAAATTGCATAAGCTTCTGCAGTTGCGACACTGGCACAGTAGTCTAAAGTTATTTTCTTCTAGTGTTAGCTACTTTCTTTGGGCACAAAACAATCTTCACCGCAGTTTATTCCTTTCAGCAACTCACCACTACAGTTGAAGGCTAACAGCTCTGTTTTCCCAGCCCAAGTAATTGCTATTCACAAGTACTCATTTTGAATAACTGTATTAGCTCCTTGTCTATGTTGAGTAGCAGTTCTTGCCCTACACACCTATCTGTTGAAATTTGGTTTGTTGAGGCAGATAGGCACTTGTTTATTTGGATTTCTAAATGTTTAAATAGGTCATTGCAAGAGACCTAAACTATAAATGAATAAAAAGCAGTGTAGCTGCTTACTGGTCACAGCTGAACTGGCTGACAGAGTATCTTCTTAGTTCACTTGGCATCAGCAATTGCAGAGGAAATTAAGTTGTTCTACTTTCCTCAGTAAACATGTTTTAATGATTCTTCAGGCTACAAACTAATGCTGACTGTAAGAATGGACAAACTCAGACTCTTGCAGGTGACATCAGTTTTGCGTGGGGCACCTAACCATTTCATGAGGATTGGTCTAGCACATAGTATAGCAGCTGCTTTTCTTAAAATAGGACAAATGGAACAATTTCTGCAATGCCAGTTTTAATAAAGAAGTGTCTGGGGGAAAGGAATGGGCAGAAGTGCAGGTAAAATTGTGGGTGTTAGATTGTGCTCAGCAGTTGTATTGCTCCAGGTAGTGCCATGCTCTGTGTGCTGCCATCTTTCCATGCTGCTTAGTTTTATGGGATAAACTGAATTCAGTGTAACCCAGCAATCAGTCTTCAGTCAAGTCACTGCCTTTCTGGGAAGTTCTATTTTTCAAAAGTCCTAAGCAGAAGCCTCTACAGCTGTGGAGGAAATATATGTTGTTTCAGGAGCAGCATAGAACTGATGAGGCTGTGTTTTGTATGGTTTTGTACCCTTTCCCACATGTGGCTCCGGTAGCCCCATCTTACCCCAGTTCCCCAGATAAGAACCCTCATCAGGAGCCATCGGCACCTGCTGTGGCTGCTTTGGAGCACTGTGTGTCCACACTGGCAGGCCAGACACCGATGGACAGTGTCTGCGATGGATCAGAGCCTCATTCCCCTCTCCATGCCTCTTTTACCTGAACAGAGATTTGTTCCAGAACTTTTAGGAACTTCCCCGGCCCATCTCTGAAACTCCAGCCCTTCTTTAGTTATTTGAGATTCGTGGTAGAAGGTGTGGTAGAGCACTGCTCCATTGGCATATTTTCCTAGGAAAAAAGATAAATTGCTATGATTTTCTTAATTATTTTTCAGATTTTCCATGTGGGCAAGTTACCAGATTATCAGATTTATTGTATTTGCCAATGCATAACATATATATGACTTTTGTAGGGTGAAAGTTGACATTACTTCTTCTCTCTGGTAAATATTGTTAATTAAGCTTCATTAACCATACACATTTAAATATTCCTGTGTGACAAAATAATAGACTTGAGAAAAGGCCTTTTGCTTAATTATTTAGATATCTTCAGAAACTGAAACCCAGGAGGTTCCTTCTAAATATCAAGAAATGCTTTTTTGTGTGAGGGTGTCTGAACAGTGGCACAGGTTGCCTAGGGAGGTTGTAGAGTCTCCATCCTTAGAGATACTGAAAAGCCATCTGGACATGGTCCCAGGCAAGCAGCTCTAGGTGGGCCTATGTGAGGGCCCTGCTTGGCCAGATGATCTGCAGAGGTCCCTTCAGATCTCATCCATTCTATGGTTCTGTGAAATTTCATTTTTCTGCAGAGATGTGCATGTCACTGCAGGAATTCAGAGACAGAGAGTTTATTCTCCTGCTGCACAAGCTAACTTCACAAGAGTCAACGACACCCATGATGTTTTCAGTTTTCAACCTCGAGTGCAGGAACATTGGGGAGCTTTCTTCTGTTTGCTTTTACTTTCCTTTTGCTATGCAAAATTGATGTAGCTAAAATTGAAGATACATATTGAAATTGGCATTTGTTTCCAAGATAAACCCTTACCAAAGACTGAGTTATGATTAGTTTAGAAAATTAATACCACAGTTTATTTCTGGACAGCTAGAATTTGGTTAGGTTAATGGGGCCAGTTGTTGAAATCTGTTGGTCACACAGTGTTTCTTAATGAACTCCACTACTTTATGCCAGTGGAAGAGCGTATGGATTTACACCACTGTTATTTAAATGGGGAACACACACATAAACCCTGGGTCAATCTGCTTGTTTCCAGTACTGCTTCTTGAGCTCTGTCAGGCTTGGTGCTGTGACCACTTCCCTGGGGAGCCTCTTCCAGTGCCCAACCACCCTCTGGGTAAAGAATCTTTTTCTAATATCCAACCTAAACCTCCCCTGACACAACTTCAGGCCATTGGGTCTTGGGTCCTGCTACTGGTCACTACAGAGAAGAGATCAGTGCCTGCCCCTCCTCTTCTTTTCTTGAGGAAGTTGTAGACTGCCATGATTTCTCCCCTCTGTCTCCTCTTCTCCAGGCTGAACAGACCACGTGGCCTCAGCTGCTCCTCACACAGCTTCCTCTCAAGGCCCTTCACCATCTTCATTGCCCTCCTTTGGATGCTCTCTAACAGCTTAATATCTTTCCTTAATATCTTTTAGTATTGTGGTGCCCAAAACTGCACACAATATTCAAGGTGAGGCCACACCAGTGCAAAGAATAGCAGGACAATCTCCTCCCTCGACCAGCTGGTGATGCTTTGCCTGATGCCCCCCAGGACACGGTTGGCCCTCCTGGCTGCCAGGGCACTGCTGACTCATATTCCACTTGCCATCAACCAGGACCCCCAGGTCCCTTTCTGTGGCACTGCTTTCCAGCATCTCATTCCCCAGTCTGTACGTACATCCAGGGGTTGCCCCATCCCAGGTGTAGAATCTGGCACTTTCTCTTATTGAACTTCCTATGGTTGGTGATTGCCCAGTCCTCTGATTTGTCCAGGTCTCTCTGCAGGGCCTCCCTGCCTTCAAGGGAGTCAACAGCTCCTCCAGGTTTTGTATCCTCTGCAAATTTGCTTAGTATCCCTTCTAGTCCTGCGTCCAAGTCATTTCTGAAGATGTTGAAGAGTACAGGGACCAAGATGGAGCCCTGTGGAACCCCACTAATGTCAGGTCACCAGTCTAATGTTAGCCCATTCACTATTACCCTCTGTGCTCAACTCATGAACCAACTGCTCACCCACCACATGTGTTTATCCAGCTGTGTGCTGGATATTTTGTCTATAAGGATCCTGTGAGGGACAGTATTGAAAGCTGTGCAGAAATCCAAAAAGATTACATCAACTGGCTTCCCTTAATCATCTGGGTGGGTTACCTTGTCCTAAAATGAAATCAGGTTTGATAAGCAGGACTTTCCTCTCATGAAGCTGTTTTGGCTGTGACCAATGACTGCGTTGTCTTTCAGGTGTTTTTCACTACTTCCCAGAACAATACACACACTGAACACTTCAGTGCTCACAGACTGATGGGCCTGTATTTTCCATGGTCCTTCATCTTGCCCTCCTTGAAAATCAGGACAACGTTCACCAGCTTCCAGTCAGCTGGGACCTCTTGGGATTCCCAAGACTGCTCAAAAATCATTGAGAGAGGTTTTGTGATGATGTCAGCCAGCCCTTTGATGATTCTGCGATGAATCCCATCAGGCCCCATAGATTTGTAGGGATCTAGCTGGAGCAGGAGATCCTGCACAATTTAAGGGTTCTGGGAGTTGATCATTCTCGCAGTTGTGTGCAGTGCTTGAACTACAACAACTGCGAACTTGGAGAACATGCAGTGGTGACTCATCTCTGTGTGCTGTCACTTGAGCAACATGTGTCTGACTGGTACAGCCATGGGCCATTGAACTTTCCACAGGGGCCATGGCTAACCCCTTCTCAACATCTGTACAGTTAGAAAGTGTTTCAGTGGGCCTAAGCTTCCGTGTGGTAGTAATCTTTATCAACAGTAGTCTTTTCTTTTGTCATAGAACAGGAAGTGAGATGCAATTGGGGGAAAAAAAAGCAAGGCAAAGGCATACAGACCTTCAAGAGTCAGTCAGAAAATTATAAAGCATTGTGGAGTAAATAGAAGTAAAATTAGGAAAATTAACATGCAAAACAGTTTGTGCTATGTAGTCTAAAGCCTTCATGATACTCTGAGCAATGTTGCAAAGGGAGAAGCTTGATTCGTATCAACAGGTAAACTAGGTAGGGAGAGGAAGAAACTTCCCTAAGTGGTAAGCAGAGTACTTGTGACTTGCTGTCAGCTGGGAGTTTCAGTTGGGGCAGATACTTAAAAACTGTCCTGTGCTAGCCTCCCATGGTCCTTCTTGGAAACAATGCAATCAACCTGCCAAGCGGCTTCCAAGCATCTCGTTCATGAAGTGATCCATGCAACAGAACTGAGACTCGAAACAGGTACTGCCTAAAAGTACTCCAAGTGTAGTTTTATTCACTTAGTCAAAACGAATTATTCCTTTCATTTATTTTAGATACTGAGTGTATTTTGGAGCCTCTGTCTCTGCCAGAAAGTCCAGGTGGCATTGATGCTGTAGAAAGATCTCCCTGCGTGCCTTGCATTTTCTGCAAAGAGTGCTATCTCTTAGCAGAACAAAGCCAGCTCCTGAAGCACATGATTATTGAACACAAGCTCGTCATAGCAGATGTGAAACTGGTTGCAGATTTTAGAAGGTAAGGATTATATCATTTAAAATGAGTGTGTATGTGTGCAGATGTTATGGAAAGCTTTGGAAAAGCAGAGATCATCTTTTTTAAAAGACATTGTGAGAAGATATCTGTTACCTTTTTTTATAAGCTCTTTGCTGCTGGGCTGTAAGGTTGTTTTCCCATTACATTCCCACTCTCCAGCCCCTAGATGTTTCTGGAACTAGAGGGCTCAATTTTAGAATGCATGGCAATTCCTTTGTTAGACATTGTTTGACGTATCCTACGGACTTCTCAGGTCCTGTCACTAATTAACAAGTTGTATGCAAACTAGAAAGCTGTCTTTTTAGTAAAGCACAATCCAGACAATCAGCTCTCCTAATTTGGGGATTTATTTGTATAGGACAAGACTATATCTACCACTGTTTAATGTCCTAAAGCTGTGTATTGTACACAGAAGCTGCTCAGTACAGAATCTTTCACATTCTGGGATGAAATTAATTTGTGCTTTTATAAGGTTGCTGTTGAAATCACATTTAATCCTTAACTTTAAGTACTGTAATCTGCATACAACTGTAACTCCTTCTACAGCTGTGTCATTGATCATCTCAGCAGGGTCACATTTGGCTTTCTCTCTCAACTTCCTCCAGTAGCTGGCATGGCCCCAGCTGGCTTGTGACTTCAGAGAGCAGGCACTTGCTTGACATTTTGCTTTCACCCACAGTAATGTATGGGCCAGGAGGAAGGCTAGACAGTACCTGCCAGTCTGTAGATAGTTCTGTTGCAGTGTTTAAATGTTAGCTGGATAATTTCTCAACTAAAATGAGTTTTCTAGTAGGTTATCTGTTATTAGTTACTCAGCCAAAGAAAGTAAATTGTGTCTATCAAGATGCAAAAAAAGAAACAATACAATGTAATTTAGGAAGAAAAATGTAAGCCATATAAATCTTTAATCACATGTTTGAGCTTAACATTGCTTAAAATTGAAAACTGATAGTTGTTTCTGTTCGCTTTTGTGCTGAAGGCAGACAGAAGAAGAATGTACTGTTCTTGGGAGATAATACTAATATCTTCAGGTAAATAAAGGAATCAGAGCAGCTCAGTCATGGAGTACCAGTTTAAGTGTCCTTGGGGGAATTATTTTGTATTAATAGAAATGTATTTTTAAATCACCTTTTCAAGAAAATGCCCATTGGAAGGTAGCCAAGTCTTATAGTAAGGGGCCCCAGGATGTGAAATGATAGAGTTGTTACTCTGAAGTGTGCTTTCTCTAATTTGTAATATCAGTAAAATAGTCTAATACTATGCACACAAAAGTGAGTATATTCTGAAGTGTTGAACTGAGGTGTGGAAAATACAAGGAATCAACTCGTAAAACATAATATTTTTATACCTAGTAATGAGTTACAGCCAGTCTTGGGAACACATTTCTTGACAGAACTGCAAGAAATGGATAATCCAGAAAAGACCAGTACTAATGGAAAACTTCTTTCTTTTTTTTCTTTTTCTTTTTTTTTTTTTTTTTTTTTGCTTTGAAGAATAAAGAGAAGTTAGCACAAGCGCAAGGGGAAGAGATAAGGGGAGTAAGCTTCTACTGCATGACTCAACATGATCACTCATTCTGTCTCCCTGAAAGTATGACAAGGCATTGGTTTTATTTGGTCATTGATTATTTGTGTTAAGTCTTATGATGTGAAATCCCTTAACAGTAATTTTCTTGGCACAGGCAGTTATGGTTAGGTGAGTTTGTACCAGTGTTCATTTCTTTCAGTGCGAGGGACAGACATTTAGTAAATGAGCTCTTGAAATCTCTTCATTTGCACATTTAAGTCCTAAAAGCTCAAGGATGACTTATTCTGGAAGACTTACTATTCTGTGTAGCAGCAAGACTGTTTCAATGTGCATTATAAACAGTGGAATGGGCAGGGGAACAACAAAACACTCACCTCTCAGTTACTGACATCTAATGATACTGCTGAATGAGCTTCAGCCGTGCATTCTGGCTTCAGTGTGCTTAGCTGTCTGCTGTACCAGAGGCTAGTGGCACAATTAGCAGAAACAAATATGTGCTGATTCCTTGGCTGCTGTGGTTGAAGTCCTTATATATTAAATTAGATGATAAATAGAGGTAATGTGAGCCGCCATGGGATGTGATAGCTGTGGCAAGTAAACTTACAGATTATACAAGTATTAAAGCGGCAACTATTTAGAAATGCCCTCATAATAATAGTATCTGATTTTTAATGATTCTTTTCCTAATTTAATGGCGCATAATGAGAAGCTATCAATGAATAGTTAGCCTTTACCTTGCCAGCTCTCCCATGATTTATATCATACGCGAGTCATAAGTATAAATATAAGCAAGTATTTAAGCATTTTCAGATTATTTTTAATAGTAAAATTCCAAATAATTAGCACAAGGATTGCTTGGTTCCCTTCATCTCATACAAGTGAAGTGATGATTTCTTCTTGGTTATACAGTAGGTTTGTAGTTCACTGGAAATCTAATCTCAGTTGGAGTCTGTTGGTGCAGCTGTAATACAAACAATGATGGTACAGAATGTTTTTAAACAACTGTAGTTGATGGGTTAAACCTTCAAGATGTGTTTAGGGCTTCTCTTATTCTGTCTGCTATCCCACCACCAGGTGTTCAGGGACTTAATTTTTCTGTCTTTCTAGTTGTCTGCCAAGCTACAGCTTTCAGTGTAACTCCACAGGAGACCTGCCAAAACCTCACTTTTGTCAAGTTGGTGTTTTTACTGAGTTTCAGATTCCTGACTGTATCTTGCAGAACACAGAGCACAATATTTTGGGAATTTGAGAGTGCTCTGTAGTATATCTTTTCAGTAAAGATGCATCTGAGTGGCACTTCTGTCTGAAGATGTGAATAGGTCATAGTGTTTATGCAAAGCTTGATGCAAGTCTGCTTATTGAGTTCTTCACTCTGACAGCATGGTTAAACCCTGTTTAAGGGAAACTGAATTAATTTCATAAAATTGAAAACTGATATGAAGGAAGGAAAAACAGAGAAAAGAATTTAAAAAAATAATCACAAAACACTTAGGAATTTAGAGGATGGAAAAAACAAGAGCTGATCAATTGTTTATTGAACTTTTTTGGTGTTTCTTTTTTCACTGATCATCTTCCCCTTATTTTTAAAGCTACATCTTGTACTGGAAGAAAAGGTTTGCAGAACAGCCTATCACAGACTTTTGTAGTGTGATAAGAACAAATTCAAAAGCACCATTAGGTAAGTTTGCTGCTTGCTTGCTCTCTGATGGCATATAGTATCTGATGGCAGATAATTTCTGGCATATACTGCTGCTTCGATGAGCCAAGTGTGTCTGACACTAGGTCGGAAAAATGTTTAACTCTTAACCACATATTTAAACTTACCTTTTCCAGGATTATAGCATGTTCTTCAGCACTGTGCTAAGTGAGGATGAGCTCAATACATGCCTAAGAGCACTGTGCATTGGGGCCTGTTGCATGTCAAGGCATAGAAGCAGTGCCACTTACATCGTGGCCGGGGAAATGTCAGTACCCACTGCATAAATAACTGGTGACAGTCCTTCCAAAAATGATGAGAAACATTCCTAGTGTCTTTTCTGACTTCGCCCTGTCCACCATCCCCACTGATGCTGCTAACTCTTCCTGGACATCAGGGCCACAGTTACCCTTCCCTTCCCCTGCTACGTTGCTTACTGCCCCAAGGGTATTAAGAGACAATATCTTCACAGAAGGGGTACAAAACCTGCAATTTTCTGGGCTCCAACACAAGACCAAAGACCATACATCATCATTCTGCTATGTTGGCATGGTGGAACATTGCATCATGAAGACAGTGTTGACTGTATGAAGGATGTGTTTCTCTGAGAAGTAGCTGATGCACTACTTTGTCTTCCCTTTTCTAACAGATTAATGTAGTTTACCTAAAAGCAAATAAGAATATTAGGGCTTTTCTGCTTCTTTCATTATCCATGGAGACCTTAAAAGAGAGGAAGCAAGGTATGCAACTGGTGTCTCAGAGGCGTGGAAGGTGAAAACTGAGTACAAAACGGCTGAAAGTAAATCTTTTTTTTTTATTAGTCAAAATAATTTTAAGAAAAGTAGTCCTACAAAACATGAAAATCACGCAAAAAATCATAATTCTGTTTCTCCTACGTATGTATGGTTTTGCTTCTGAAATTTTAACACTTAGCACTCAGTTTGAAAATTGCAAATCAAGCACCTGAACACCAGAACTGTAAAATATCCATGACCTTTCCAGAGAACAGTGAGAATACTTTGTTATTTGTTTGTTAACAAATTTGTTAATTTTAGTGGACACCTCCTTCAAATTTGATAGCACAGAAATCAGGGTGTTTGTCTTACTTCACACAGGCTTCATGTATAAAAGGATGGGAAAGGATAAAATTCTGTCAAGTTTAAAATTGTAGAAGACTTAATAATGGAGGCTTCAGTTCACCAACCACATAACCCTTTGTCCTAGTTCTGGCCCAGATCAGCGGGAAGGGGTGTGGCCAAGACATTATGTTATTCAATACCACCTTATGTCATTGCCAGGGACTGGGAAAAAGGGACTCTCTCTCACTTCTAAGAAGAAGGACATTCCTTGCCAGTCAGGAGAAAGTGTGGTGTGGTGGGAAAAGCCATTTGATACTTTGTCGAAGGCTTTCCGTCTAAAATTCTTTCTTTGTCTTTCCTATACCTTTTGCTATTAATATTGGTGCTGTTTTCAGTAAATTGTTCTTATCTCAACCCTTGATCTTTGCCTTTTGTGCCTCCAGCTGGAGTGGTGACATGGTTTTTCTTGTAGGGTGACTATGACACCCTTTGATTATTAAATGAGTAACTTTCAAATGCAAATTGGTTTTGTACTTTTGTATTTTTTACATGCTGAGTCACTTTAATGTAATTCATTTGAATCAGACTTGTTGTCTTATTAAATTGGATATGACCGTAAATAGTAAAAAGATTAGTAAACATAAAATATGTATAAAACATGTAAGTAGAAATGTAAATTAGGCAAGTGTCAATGCATGCTACTAAACAGTTGTAGTGCATATCTGCAGATGTAGAAAGATCTGATGGTAAAAAGTAATATGATAGGTCAGAGCAAGGGGAGGATAAACCAAATAATGATAGCTACTGAAAACTGGCAATTACTTAGGGAAATAACTAAAAATCTCACATGCAAGATAAAATTAAAGGTGATTTCATGTTTCTTTCATGGTGACTTTAATCTGTAACCAATATAAATGATAATTGTCTTATGCCTCCATAAGGTCATAAAAATCAAAACCATAATAAAAATTAATAAAGCTGGTGGTGGAGAAAACTATATAAGACTTTTGTCTTTATACTGCAATATAAATATGTATATAGAAATATTTAAGCATGTTTCATTAAATTATGAAGTTAAATGACTTTTCTAGATTAAAAATCATAGTCTTACATTCTTAACACATTCCAAAGGTTTAGCAAATTATGTGTCAGAAATATTCAAAGCAGCTGCAACTTCCCATTCCTTACTTACACTTTCTAATCTCTTAACAGAAGAACAGGACAATTATTTTCTTTTATGTGATGTTTTACCAGAAGACAGATTACTTAGAGAACAGCTTCAGCAAAAAAGACTGGTAAGAAATTATTGTTGTTTCAGTTTTTAAGGTAAATGGTCCAATAGAGTAATATATGGTAACTTAGGCATTTTAAAGTGAAATAATTTTTTGCTAGATTACAAAATTCTGATTTTTTTTTTTTTTTGCTCATTTCCCTAGCTGTTGCACAAATATACAGAAACCCCCTGTTTATAAATATTTCCTTGGAAAAAAATTACAGGTTGTGTGTCAGTATTGCACACAACTGGAAAATAAACCCAGAGCACTGAAAAAGCCTGAGTGTGCTGAACATTTTTCTTCTTCCAAGGATCTGCAATGCATTGACACACTGTTTGTTGTATAATAATATACATCTGGGGAAATTAGTAAAATAAAACTCAGTGTGCAGTACTGTGAAAAGGGAAAGTGATATATATTTACAAAATCTTCAAGCAAGTTGTCAATATGCATTCATACTCTCTTTCCCAGAGTTCATTAATTCACACTCTCATGCTCACAAGCACCATAGTGTGTGAGTGGAGGAAGTCTGGCAGTATTGTTACTGTGAGATGCAAAGGACAAGAAATGCCAGCTGTTGAGCCCACATGAACCGCTCTGGTTCTTCTTGCCCAGTGATGGAAACCCAATACTTTGGACAGACCTTGCTTAACTTTTAGGCGTTGTGAGTTCTGAGAAGGTGGTCCTTCAAGTTAAGCACTTGCTGACCAGCTTCTAGGAGTTTTAGTCCAGGTTGTTGACCAATGTGGGTTTTTTTGTTTGAAATACACATCTGGACTCTGATTTTGCTGTTGGGCTATTTTAAAAATGAATTTTATGTGATACATAGCAGCCTTGTTGACAGTCTCCCCATGTTGGGATGCCGGGTCTTCGGCTGGCAATTCATGTGTACTGTGAGGTGTTAGAGTGCAGGCCTTATGGTCTTTATATAAATAAATTCCTTAGTTTAGTACTGTCAGCTATGTCCTGGGAATTGGCAACACAGGCCTTTTAACCCTTCATTATGCTTTTTCTTCTAGTATATTACAATTTTTTACATACACAGTATGCAACTAAAGACACCTTAAATGATAAGCATTAAAAATGAAGGAGAAGCTTACAAAACCCACATTCTAGTCCCCAGGAAAGTTGGGATTGGCAGGCAAAAATCCAGTCAGTTCAACTACTCTGAGAGTGTTACTTCAGTTTACTGGCTAAAGTAATATTTTTCAGCTCACCACACATGACTAGTGAATCCCCAGAACTGGAGGAATATGTATAAGTCTTACACAGCTTTCCATAGGATCCAAACCCTTGCAAAGACTCTTAAGGGACTGCCACATCCTTCGTACAAGGAGAGGCTGAGAGAACTTGGACTGTTAAGTCTGTAAGACAAAGCTCAGGGGGGAACTTAGTGATGTATATAAATACTTGATGGGAACAAAGAAGAGGGAATCAGATTCTTCTCAGTAATGCCCACCAACAGGACAAGAGACAAGGGGCATGAATTAAAAATCAGAAAATTCCCTCTGAAAACAAAAAAAAAAAACACTTTTTTACTGTGAGGGTGGTCAAACACTAGAACAAGATGCCCTGAGAGTTTGTAGACTCTTCGTCTGTGGAGACAGTCAAAACACATTCCTGGGTAACAAGCTGAAGTTGCTCTTGTTTGGACATGGGGCTTGCACTTGTTGCTCTCATGAGGTCCTTTGCAATCTCAATGATTTGGTGATTTGAGGTTGAGGATGCTGTCTATTTGGTGGTTCTTCTCTGTGCCTCATTGTTGCACTTCTCTGTATCTTTTCCAGTTTCCTACAGTCCCTTTGGGTTTATGAGAGATGTTTTGAATATTGTATGTGGGCATGCAGTGTCATAATGATGTTCATTTCCCAAGCATATATCATGTTGTTTGTAGCTTTGAGGAAGGAGAGTTGTGATTGAGCATGCAGCTGATGTTTTCATAAAACTGTCTAATTATAATAATACCTCCTGGCTGCTACAAATTGGACTGTACTTTTTCTTTTTTTTAAAAGGCCTTTGTTTCTGATTTTGTGGTGTTTTGTTCTCTGCAGTCCTAGTGCACCACTTCAATTTATGAAGGCCTATTCCAGCTAGGCCTTCTCTCCACTGCCATTGTCAAGGGAGTGTGGAGTCTGTTGGCTGGTGAGCAATCTCATCTCCTCTGCAAACAGACATTTCCTCAAACTCAGGAAAGAGTGGAGGATTTAGCCCAAAGCAAGTGCTGGTTTTGTTTACAGAGTAATTAAGTTAGAAAAGAAAGAGATATGCATTCTTATTATGGTGTGAAATAGTTTGCAGTTATCACTGTTTTCAATATCAGAATTGTATCCTCTGTTTTTACGGAAGGATTTTGTGAAATCAAGCTGCAGCTGTAGTTGGGGCTAATGGAGTTACCGCTTTAGTTACAGCAATAAAGTCTATTTTTTCATTTCCTTTTGCTGCAATCTGAGCGTTGACTTGCAAGTTAAATAGTTATTTTGCTTTGCAAAGCCTTTTACCTCCAGACAAGTCCAGCAATTAAGAGTGAGCTGGCAAATGGGCTTGTGTGAATTTCGTACAATAAAGACCAGAACTACTTTTGGTGATTTTTCTGCAGCCTTTGAATCCTTACTGCAGTCTCCAACAGCAAGCCCAAACAAGGACAAATGTTGTCTTTAAAATGTGCTGGCTGAAGCATTTCATTTTGCAGTTTTGAAACTCCACTTCAGGAATATTTCAGGCTGTATTGCAGCAGGGTTGCTAGCCAAGGTGGATGTCATGCAGAGACATTATGGTGACTGTGATGTATTGAGAGAGTCCAAGGAATGAGCCTGAACTAGGTTAGAGAGCACAGCTTGCTGAAATAGCTGACAAGGCTATGTAATACAGAACAGACACAGTCTTCTGGAAAAAAACACAGTCTTGACAAAGAATTCGTAGTTGTGAAGAAGTACCAGGCAAGGAAGTCCTGGCAGCAAAACTTGAGATACTTGGGGGAACAGTGTCAATATAAGCCACTTGGACTTTTCTTTAAGATTTGTCTTAAAAAGGTGAAAACCCGAAACCCATTTTTTTGAAAATAACATACTTTCTACAACAGCGCTGACCATGTCTTGCTGTCATGTTTACCTGTCATCTGACTGGTAGTTTTAGATGAAGAGGCCACTCTTCCTCCCAATAAATAAAGACCCTGAAGAGGAGTCTTCACTAAGACTGCAAGCTATACCAGCTTCCCAGGAAGAGCTGTTCATACGGTCCCAAGTTTGTCACCATCTTCAGCTGAGACAAGGTTGAGGTTGAGGAGGTTGAGGCTGCGCGCTGGAAGGGGTGGAGATGTTAGCCTGATTTAGTTTAATGCAACATCAGAAGTGCTTACAGAGTAGCTAGTAATGTCAGGATGTTAATACCTCCTTCTGACATTCTATAGGTTCTTCTTTACCTGTGTTTGGTATTTAATTGCTTTTCTCAAGCACTGTGGAATCTGGCCCATCCTTTATGGGTTTATGAAGACTTGTCACACTAAAGGCCAGAAATAGTTCTATCTAATTCTATAATGACTGTTGGGTAAATTCTGTCAGATCTGAATATGTATGTCTAGCTTTTAACCCTTTTTTACCCTTTGCTTATCTTGTTTCTTTGTTTCTTTTGTTTTAAATGCATTTCATAAACAGTTGTGATGTAATTAACCTTCCTAAAAAGACTGAAGCCCTGAATATTGCAAACATTCTTTGTATGTGTTTGATCTCTTCCTACTTTGGACCTTTGCTTTTCTTTGCTGTTTATTTCTAATGTATTTGGGGGTGGGGAGAGGTAATATTTTGCTATTCTATTTTACTGTGTTAGCCTCTCCATCTTCTTTTCATTGTCATAGTTCAAACAAACTTCACCTTTCTGCTGCTTCAGCTTGGCAGCCTGTGTTACATGTCTACTGGAATTTCAGCCCTCTTTTTCTTTTCATACATCTTCACACAGTTTTCAATCATATAATGAAACTCTTTCTCCCTTTTCCAGACAGACACTCTGATTTTAGTAGTATTAATGAGTCTGCTATCATAGCAGAAGGAATGTGACCTGTGACTGTGCACTCTTCAGAACAGTGTGACTGAATGCTCAGATTTTTGAGTCCTTCACGCTGTAACAGTTGTGAAGTTTCCCTGTCAAAAGAACATCTTTAGGCAAAATACCTCCTCAGAGAGTCTAACACTATTTATAAAAAGTTTTCACTGGACCTTCACCCAAGAGATCATTTGTATAACATGCTGTCTTTTATTTGTTTGACTAGAGAGGGGAGAGAGCAAAGGACCAGAGCTAACGAGACAGATGCCAACAAGAACCCCAAACTACAAAATGCTCCTACCCCAATCCAGCAGTACTGCAACACAATACTTAAAATTGAGACTACTTTTATGCTTATGCCTTTGGAATAGAAATTTTGCACTTTGCCTTGTTAGGGCTTATGGCACAAATTTAGTGCTTATGGCAGAAATCTTTAAAAAGGAAGACGACACGTACTGCTGTTAGCTCTGTTTTACAGACTAACCTGCAGAATCCATCCTCCACTGCACAAGCAGGTTCCTGTACTGAGGAATAAGCTCAGACCTTACTGTAGTCTTACAAATTCACTTCACGATCTTGTCCCAAACTGCATAGTGCAATTTGCTTCTTTCTCAGAACTAGAGAACTACTTTCTGCCTTAATTTCTTATCTCTCATAAGTACTGTGATTATAAAGAAGACAGATTTTGGGGAAAGAAATACCCTTTTTTGTCAGACAATTGATGTAGCTGGAAAAAACCAGACAAAATTTTGACAACAGGTTCTTCAGTTTGGAATCAAAAGTAGCAAAACATGTGCTGATTACTAGTTGTGAACTATTGTTCTATGTCCATGATCCAAGCCATGCATTTAAATAGCTACATAAATTATTTAAAATGGTCTTGTTAGTAAAGAAACTTCTGACACACCAAAAAAACCAGTGATTGGACAGCAATAAAGATAATTTAGTACATGGGATGTAGCATCTGTTGGAAAGAAGGGTAATAGGAGTTACAATATCAGAAAAGTCTTATGTGCCATAAAACCAGCTGTCCTAAGTCCATAGCTTTTGGTATTGAATGGAGTTAGTCTTACCTTTTGAATGCATTTTGTATGTCTTGAATATCTCTTGAGCTATAGACCAGAGATGAAGTAATTGTTTAGGGAAAAGTTCTTAACTAGCTGCAAGCGTGCCTTTTTCATCTTCTACTGATTATCAGTGTGAATTCTTGCTGATGCATAGTGCTTAAGTGTTTCTATATATAAAGCAGGTTATTTCTTCCAAAATATTGCTTCCCAGGAGAAGAACAGACACTATTTTTTTTTTCCAGGCACTTTTAAAATTACCCCCTCCTAGGAGAAAGTCAGCTCCTCGTCACAGCCTCAAACTAAGCATTATGAATGTGTGGGACATTTTTCTGGAATCCAAGTTACAAATTATGAAGAAAATTATCAAATTGCTTTTAAAATAGCAGTTTAGTGTGCTGGTATATTTAAAGATGATTATCCTGCTTAATTCTTTTATTCATTATGGAAAATAATATGTGTGCTTTTTCCTCCAGTGACTTCATCTTCTCATTCTCTGACACTTTGATATGACTTAGGATCTTAAAAAAGTTTTGGGAAATTTTCATGGCTGAAATGTTTTGGGTATTTTGTCTTAGTATCAACGATGCATTATTGCTGACCTCCCCAAAAATTTGGAGAGGTCAGAAGCTGGTTGAAGAATTTAAGTAAATTACTCATTTCCTGCCTGAAAACTTCAGTTTTTGCTTGACTTTCTTTGGGCTGAATGTCTCTGCTCAGAAAAAATCTCAGAAGTTTTATGTTATTGTAATTGCTGTTCTTCCTTCAGAGCCCCAGCAATGAAGTAGAGGGTTGGAATTGTTTGTAGGGAAGAAGAGCAGCTCTGTTGATTTTGCTGTATATGACTCAAACCAGTGCTTTTAATTCCTCACCTGTGCAAGTATCAGAATTCCTTTCTGGCTTGGAAAGTTCCCTCTAGCAATAAAAGATGCCAGTATTAGATAAAAGTAGTGTCCATTCTGGAAAATACAGCTGCCAAGCATACTGGTGTAGACGGAAATGGGAAGGGTGAAGGATGGAGCAGTAGCTTCGTTTGTGTGGAGAATATAGTACACTTCTCCTTCCTGCTCAGACATAACTGAGAGTAGCAGTTCACAAGGGCTTCAGTAATCTGGAGTTAGGCAGCCAAATATTGCAGAACACTTTTTTTCCCTCCTAGTACATTAAAATCAGGAAGCTACATTGTAATATCATTAATGAGAGGTTGGGGGGGTTTGAACCCTTGTTATCCTTATACTTTGAATTCTACACATCTGTTTAGATTGTTTCCAGTGTGTTCTACAAAGTAGATGCTTTCAAATCCAAGGTTAGCCCAACAGGGTCAAACATGCTGTTGAGTGGTGAGAGTGGCAGCTACATGTACCAGAGAGAGCACTGGCATGGTGTGGAATGTTTGCTGCCTGCATGGAGCAGACAGATAATCTTACTTAATTGCATCTCTGCTGAAGAGCTCTGACAAGGTGTGTTATGCTCCATTTATCACTTTCTGGAGTCAGCCCTGAAAAACAGAAATATATATTTCTTTATTTGATGTTTAGCATAACACAGCAGGACATGAGAGGATATGACCTAAAATGTGAGTAGGTGCTGGTGGGCTTGACTCCAACATAAAATGTATACCCTGTAGTACAAAAACAAACAGAAAAGTCCCAGCATCTCTATTTTCAGAGTAACAGACTCCTAGCTGATGTGCAACAGCTACAGCTCCCAAGTGGTGTGGTTGAATATGGGCCCTGGAAGGGCCTGTGGCATGGTGCCCCATTTCCCCTGGCAGCCCCAGGCCAGGTGTACGTCAGGTGCCGCACGTTCCTGTGCTCTTGACAGGCATCCTTATCACCCCACTGCCCCCCGGTGGGTGCAGCATGCTGTTCTTGTGGGAGAGAAACAGTGCATTCATTTGCTCAGTGTCAGCCTCCTGCCACCTCTCAGTGGGCAATCGGATGTGGTGTGGTACATCCCTCACCAACCCATCCACTCTGCAGGCCCTTATTGACAATAGTTCAAGCCTTCCTCTTATATCTTTTAGGGCTGAGGGGGCTTGTCTTTCCTTCCTTTCTTTTCCTTCTTTTTTGACATCTATGGAGCTTATCCAACAGGTGTAGCTGAATGTAATTTAGATGTAGAGTATGGACAAATTTGGGTCTTAATCCACATAAAAGAGTTATTAAAGAGGCAGGTGAGAAACACAGAGTTCCACAACAGGCTCTAAGGAGATAAAGAATTTGAGAAAATCCCTTAAGAAATTCAGTCAGGATCCTGAATGTCAGAAAGCAGGCAGAAGCACCTCTAAAGTTGCATAGAAATTAAACCCTTTCCCAGTTATCAGTACTTAAAACACAGGTGTGGAGTAGTATGCTTCTAGGCTGAAAATACGCTAAGTTTTAATCCAAATTCTCCCATATCCCAGCTGATTATGACCTTTCTATCTGAAGTGCATAATAATTCCACGTGTAACAACATTGTTCCTGTTACAGCACCCGAGAAAAATCGTCAGCTGCTTGATTTTATCGTTGTTAGGAAAAGTGCATCCAGTGTTGTAAATTGTCTGGCCTAGCCTGTTGCAGTGCTTTAAACAGAACCAGGATGAAGGCAATCACCTTCTCCTTTTCCCCCAGTTTGATATGTTCCATGACTTCTTACAGAAGCTGCCAGGGCTGTTGTCACTGATCCCATATTATGAAAAAGCCCTCTAGGTTGCCTGCAATTAGGCACATAGAACTGAGTCTGTCATTCCATTGGGTGTTAGGTGGTTACCCATAAACTTGCTCACTGAAACCAGGGGTAAATATGAATCATAAACTGTTATGTTTTATACAGAATTATTTAAACTGCTGCATTACTGTGGATTGTATTGCTTTCCAGGCACCATCCATATAATGTTAGGAGAATTTTACTAGAATTTGACTGGAGCACAAATTGCCTTTGTAAAAACTTTTTGTGAGAATCTACACTCAAAAAATACTAACATCTGGTTTATGTCAGCAGCACATTTGAATTTTGTGTTCATTTTTACCAGTGAGGGTAAAGACATATAATAAGCTTATGTGATGGAATGATTTTATGATTATGGTTTTATCTGAATAACTGTATCTGTTTCTTTTCATAGAGGGAAATTTTAGAACAGCAACAACAAGAGAGATGTGACACAAATTTTCATAGTATGTGTATGTTCTGCGATCAAGAATTCACAGGAAACAGGTTTGTTTATTGCCCTGTTTACTTTTGGTGTATTTTTTTCATGTCTACTCATCACCTTTGTTTATGGTTTTAGTATCATCAAACCAATTACTGCCTAATGGTAGGACTCAGAAGATAGAATTAATTTTAAGGTATACTTTGAGTATTTTTTTCATCTGCAGTGCCATTTTAAATAGACCATGTCATACTTCTCAATCCTTTTTATTTATTCCAAAACAACTTTTCATACTACACAGTAAGCTGCAGTTGGGAACCAGCTGTTTTAAAGAGAGACATTTTTTTTGGCAGTTGTTTTAGTGGCAAGGGGACCTGTTTAAGCCAATATAACTGTTAAAAAATGTTTTAATCCAGTTGTACATTTTCCTATTTAAACCTCACCAAGCAGTGTGAATTTGAATATCAAATTAAAAAGAGGAGAGAAAAATTAGAGTGAGAATGGAGCACTTTGCAGCATCAGTCAAGTGCAAGCAAGAATTGCACTGAGATGCTTGCTCTCAGGAAATTTTGTGTGGTGGGTTGATCTTGGCTGAACGCCAGGTACCCACCCAGCTACTCTATCACTCTCCTTCCCAGGGGGACAGGGGAGAGAAAAAAAGGTGGAGAAAAACTCATAGTTTGAGATAAAGCAGCTTATTAAAGCAGAAGCAAAAGTTTGCTCACACACAAGCAAAGAGAAAAAAAATCAGGTTTACTCTACTTCCCATCAGCAAGCAATGCTCAGCCACTTCCCAGGAAGCAGTGCTTCAACGCGTGTAGCACCTGCTCCAGAAAGCAAACACTGTAAATAATGAATGCCCCACTCCTTCCTTCTCCTTTCCTTAGCTTTTGTGTCTGAGCTGATGTCACGTGGTATGGAATATCTCTGGTTAATTTCAGTCAGTTGTCCCAGTTGTGTCCCCTCCCAGGATCTTGCCCATCTCCAGCCGCTTGATGGTGGAGGTGGAAGTTGAGGGACAGTGCTGATGCTGTGCTGTCACTGCTCAGTGATGATCTCCATCTCAACCAGACCCAATACACTTTGTTTATACACAGTAAATCAGTTTCAGCTGGAGAAGCTGAGTGTTTGCCTGGTTAGGTCTGGTACTCTGGAAGGGTAGGAGAACCTGGGGTCATATCCCTGCAGGTTGTCCCCGTGTTGTGTGAATGTCCTCTTCTCTTCACTGTTTGGTGAAGTTCACATCATTCATCTCCCAAGAACTTCATCCTCTGATTACTCTTTGATCTGACACATAGAATGCATGGATTGAAAAAAGTGCTGGACTGTGGCAAAAGCAAGTATCAACACTCACATGTTTCTGTAGTCTCCAATAAAGCAGAAGCTGAGGCATTAAAGGGGTTGAGCACCTAACGAGTTAACCAGTATATCTCTATTAGAAAAATAGCTTATTTGAACATCCATTATGTTTGTTTGTGTGTAATTTTGAGTGCTGTTGTGTGTGGTTTTGAGTGCTATGTGAAGCAATATTGATGTAAAAGCGTATCATACAAGAATTTCTGCTCTTCCAACCAACACAGAGAAAACTGACAAATGGCTTTTGAAAATGTTTCCCAAGAGGGTTGTTTGAAATGTGATTTGCTTGTACAAGTTAATAAATGAGCTTTTCCAACAGTGAGAGTCAAAATAAACTATACTATAATTTTCATTTAAAGTATTATACTTTGTGTCTGCAGAGTGAGCGGTTGAAATGTTACTGAATATTCAGAGGAGCTGAAAATGATAACTTCCTGTTTCAATAAAGTTGCATTCTTTTTTCCTAGCAGTGGCAGCAAGACTATTATTCTTTATTTATTGTTGGCTTTTATGCATTTTTAGAGCAATTAGTATATTTGAAATCACTAATTGAATAATTCTCATATTTATCCAAAAATATGTAATGTTCTATTTGAATGTCATTTCTAGATCTGTCCTTCTCAATCATATGGCAAGAGAGCATGCTTTTAATATTGGGCTGCCAGATAATATTGTGAATTGCTATGAGTTTTTGGCTGTATTACAGGGGAAGCTTGACAAGTAAGTAGTGTTTTGTTTGGGTTTTTTTTCAATAAATGTGGGTCATATTTATTTTAACCTTGGAAATAGGTTAGGTTAAAATTAATTCAACTTTCATAGTTAAGAAGAAACAAAGACAGCATGTAAGTTTATTGTGAGTCCTCTTAGTCTTTTTTTTTTTACTTATTGAAAACTAATTCATAACAATTCATAGTATGTGTTTGCTGGAAAAAGTCATGTGCAGTTCTTCAGTTGTTATGTATTGCACAATTTCCATTAATAACAGCACATGCCTTTTTCTCATAACTGTTAGGTTAGTGTTCTTTCTCATCATAACAATCTTTTTGCTAAATGTCTCTTTAATCACTGAAAACAGAATTCTTGTGTCAATGTTCGTTCACCTCTATGTATCGTGAATGTAGGATGTTTGGTTTCTCCCTTCTCTACTGCTTACAGAGTGCATCCCAGAGGGATAGATATATGTTAAGCTTTTCCAGAAATGAAGATGTATTCACAATGCATTTTCTTTTATCATTGGTCTTGTCTAATGCACTGAATTATCATGCTCACTGATAACTTGCAGCTTTCCGATTTATCAGTAAGACCTGAGGCTTTCAGTTAGATGGAGTTTTCTCAGAACCAGTCCTCTCTGCAGTTAATACACACACTGAAATTGTGTCTAGAGTAGCGAAAGGCCACTCCTCCTACCTCTAAGAATAGACTTAATGGCTGTGCTGGTAGAATAGTACCTGAAAATAAATTAAGAGGAGAAAAATCTGGTTTCAGGCAAATATGACTGCATCCTGTATGCTGAGGAAAAGCTTTACATACTCTTCCTGGGAATGCCCTTCTCAAGTAAAGCAAATGCTTTACTGTTAGCAGGTGGAGCAAAGCAGATACTAAAATTCACAGATGCATTCTGCCATTGGACCTATGATTCACCAACAAGGCAGTACTGATTTGAAGCCTGAAAGCACAAGGAGAAATCAAGACTTCTTAAATGTCTTGGAAGGCAAAAAGATACTGAGAATCCTGAATTGCTTCTCCACACAAAAAAGCTGAAGGGAATCTGGAACCAAAACAGTTCTATTAAAGCTGATAGTAAGAGACAGTGTAAGGCAGTGCATATACTTCTGTTTTGTTTGAATTGGTTTGGAAGACATACTGTGGTAACATTCTCATTTGTTAATGAATGTTTCACGCACACATATATATAATACTTCATGTCTATGTACATATGTATATACATATATGCATATACTTATGTGTATGTGTGTGTACCCATATATGTGAAGTTTATATATATATGTGGGTGTGTGTATATGAATTTACTTACTAAGTTTTATTTCTCAGGATTTCAAAGCCCATTGATCACCCTGGCAAACTTTCATTTAGCCTCCCTGTTGAGATAGAATTATAAAAACTTTCTGAGTACTAATTTAAACTGTTTTAAAGAGAAGTAGTATTTTCAGAGATTGGGGTTTTTTCACTCTAAATTACAAAGAAACAGTTTCGGATGTACTGGATGCCGGTGTAAGCATATCCTGAGTTAGAGTTCACATGCTGACCAATCAGCGGCCTTCCCAGGCCAATTTTGGGTAATCAGATTTTTCTCCCACTTTGCATAGAGAGCAAACAGTAAACATTTTATTATCTATATTTTCCTTTTATGTCATTATTCCTACGTTTGATTCTACTGTGTTCTAAGATTATCTTGTTTTGTTTTGTTTTGTTTTTAAATAACCTTTCTCTTTTATTTAGCTTGCTTTCACATGCTTAGGATTATTCTTACTATACATAACTCCAGCTTATTAAAGGTTATTATGTTGTACTATTTTCCTTTTAACATATTGACCTGTTAACCTTTTTATTTTAGTTTGCAGTGTTTGTATTGTGAAAAAGTCTTCAGAGACAAAAACACACTTAAAGATCACATGAGAAAGAAGCAGCATCGCAGAATCAATGCCAAAAACAAAGAATATGACAAATTTTATATCATTAATTACTTGGTAAGTAGTTCTATGAATAATTAGTAAGTTGACTAAAAAGATACAGACAATATCTAGTTAAGAGTGAGTAATTCCAAATGAGCAATTAGTATAAAGGTCAAAAATCAAGTGAAGGACTCTTAAGAAATATGCTCATTTATGGTATGATATTCTGGATAATTGTCAAACTAAGCACTAGTAAACATTTGTTGTTGAGAATTGATTTTGAAAGATGCAAGAATGTAGCTTGAAGAGACGCTAATCATCATGTCATTAGTGCTCAGCCTCTGCTTTAATAACCAGGAGGGAAAATGAGATCGAGCAATGAAGTAGATGGAGGGCTAACTTGAATGCTATTTGCTTTGAGCTCCTTTTCTACAAACCTTAAGCTGGAAGTGCTCCTCAGAGTATAAATTAAATGCAAAGAGGAGGAAAATTAAAGATACATAGATAAAAGAAAAGCCGTTAGTTTTTAGCCTCCAGGTAGGTGTGTGTTGCTAAATATTTTTGTATCTCAGACCTCTGAGAGTGTGTACATGTGTGTGTAGCAGGTTTTCACTTGCTGCCTTCAACTTGTGAATACAGGAGCTGCTGCAAAAGCTGCTATGTTCTGTACCAGAAATAACTGTAGTTCACCTGAAGTAGTCTTTGTGCCTTCTACGTGTGCTAACATTCAGGTTATAAATAGGCATTACTCATATTTTAATCTGTCCCATCTTAGATTAGGAAATTGATCTAGATGACTGCCCAGAAGTGCAGAGAACCATGAAGTACTACTTGAGAAATTTGAGACATACAGGGAGGTCATAACATCAGTACAGAAACAGTGGCTGTGTCATGTTAATAAGCAGAATATGCCAAAGTAAATAAAACAGCAAAGCTAATATTCATATACCTAAACTCCTTTCCCACTCTCTCCAGTTGCTGCAAAACTGGTTGCCTTGTCCATGCTGCCTGCTGAGAATGATCTCAAGGGCCTGAATGCTTCCTGAATCACATCCAAGCATGGTCTGGGTCGTGCTGCTGACGTGGCCACAGAACATGCAAACTGTTTAATAGTCAGGGTCTTGATCCTCTTTACCTGGTATTCTGGCCAGGACTTTGCAGAGTGTCTTAGTCACTCAGAGACATATTTTTTCAGGTCCTTGCAATTACAGATGATAGTAAATCTAATTCAAATAGGGTATGTCAAACCACCACAATGTTTAAAATTGGGCAAAGAGGTCTTCATGGGCAAGATTTGTACCAGTGTGCTGCCAGTGCATCTTCTGGGAGATGCTTTGGATGATCACAGTTCTACATCTGGCTCTATATGCTTTGCTACAGCCATGGTTTTTTTCCACACATTTTCAGTTGTTGTTCACTACAGTTTACTCAGTGGACTGTTCCTACTCAGTCTGTGTGATCCTTCAAACTGTACCCACATCAGAAGTCTGACATTTCATCTTTTAAAGAAAGGATTTTATTTAAAAATAAAGGATTGAAAACACTTATAAGGTAGTTCACTATAAAATGTGTATTTGCACACAGGAAATTTTTAGGAATGTTTTTACGTAGTGGAAAGTGTTTGCTTTTCAAACAGCTTTTGATAACACCCTTTTTTTTTTTTTGTGCACAAATTGAAGATTAAAAGGAAAAACTTCAGTTTGTTCACTAGGAGTTCAGTAGATTGGCCTTTACATATATATGCATTCATTACTGCACATATGTGGTCTAGAGTAGATTATATTAAATATGATAGGATGGTTTTTTTCAAGCTGAGTCTATATTCATTAAATTCTAGATGTTACACAGGGTCTGCTTTCTGTAATTACTTGATAGAGTGATTTTGCTTCCTCTCCCCTAGCACCTCACAGCTTACTAGAGGATATTTTTTTTAATGTATACTGTGAAGCTTTACTGACTTACCAATGAGCTTTAAAGATATGTGTTTCCCATTGCTCCTAATGTCCAGGGGAATTATATGCTTTCACAGACACAGACATGGTCTACATAACTTACCTGCAACGACAGATATAGTGTTTCAGAATTTGCTACCGATTTCACCTTAACCTGAAGATATAGGCATACAATTATTAGCTATTTTTGTATGCTTTTCACAGAAGTTTTAATTTTGATCTTTCTATATTCCAGTTGATCAAGGTTTTTTTATCATCAGAAAGAGACTATAAAACTAAGTAGGTCTCCAGTAAAAAAAATCAATATTGTCACAGTCTTATACACTTTACCTTTAGGATGTGAACCATAAAGCTTTTCTGTCAGCAATTAGATCTTAAGCTATTTAAATTGATAGTTCTTTATTGCAGCCATTTTACAGACATTATTGTCCTTTTTCTATAATATTCCATGACATATTATCTTCACCAAGCACTGCATAAAATAGTCCTATTAAGCTGGAACTGGCAGTTTCCTTTATTTTGTGGCTTTTCTACCAAGAAGTTTTACGGACTTTTTGTTCAGATGGCCTGAGAATGTCTGCTGAATTGCGTCATGATCTTTTGGCCAGTTCTTACTTGTCTCTTAAGCTGGTGGCAGAGCTCCTGTTGATTTCATTTAGAGCAGTAGTCTTGCCTGCCTTCCACCTCTCCGTCCATTCTGCTTTTGACTTTACTCATGTTTGTAGTGCAGATATGAGAATCTGTTTTCATAACATTAGTCCCCTTTTCTGTCTGTTGGCAATTTTCTCCCCTAAATTTCTAATTTCACATAGCAGTGAGTAACATAAGTGCATATTCCTTTGTAAATATTTTGATATTCTGTGACTTTCTATGACTTCTGTCGTGATCTACTTCCATATAATTTATTTGTCTACCTCCATATCATTGACATGTTCTGTTGCTCGCAGGTTAGCATTAGGATAAATTACACGTAGTAATTTATCCTAAGTAATTTAACTAAGTAGGAGTGGAAGCTTTTTTTTGTCACGTGCATGATAGATTTCTTTCATAAGCAAGTATCAAAATCTTATTATCAGATAGTTATATTGAATTACAGAGAGAGTTTTGCAATTATGCAAATTACTTGAAGGGCAGTGGGGTCACTTCCCCAGTGAATTTGGAGGTCTTTTGTCTCACTTGTCTAAGTGTGAATGATTATACTAATCCTGTGCAGAAAGACTTGAAGTACAAATTGAAAGAGACAAACTGATAGCAGAGTGTAAAGAACTGAGCAACAATGCATCCATGATATATATGTAGGTTATCTTATTTTTCCTTTTTCCAAAAAAAAACTTCCAACCTAATTTTCTTGGTTCTCTGCCTGTGTTATCCTGTGGCCTCATGACTCACCTTGCACAAAGAGCCAAGTAAAAATGGAGAGGGAAGAACTTTGTTGTGGAGGCCATAAAAGAGCAAAAGGCAGAAACTGTCTTATTCCCAGCCTGAGAAACTGAGGCAGACCTAGATAGGCAAGACCTTCCTTTCTGTATTCACCTGATTGTTACCAGCAGCCCTTTAAGTATAGAATATCCTTTGTAGGAAGCACGGATGTCTATTTTCAGATTGACTAATGGTGTTTATCTGTAGTATGCAACATCACTATAGTGAATGCACTTATAACTAGGCTAAGAAGCTGAAAAATGGTACCTACTGCTTAGTAGAAAACTTGTTTCACAAAGCCTTTTCTTTTCCTGAAAGATAAAAAGGTATTTTCTCCTTATTGCCAAGCCCTAGAGCACCATTATTATCTGTTGGAAGCCAGGGGAAGAAGGTGCTATTATGATGGTTACTAGTTATATTTAGCCTTTTGACTTACACAATGTGTATGTTGTAAAATAGTAGACGGAAATCAGTCATCAGTTGCTGTTAGTTCAAGACTTAATAAAATCCCCCAAGTGGGGGAATGCTTCATACTGAAACTCATCCAATGCATATTAACTAATGTTGGGAGAAGGCCATCTCAAGTTCTGCAGCAGTATAAAACAACTCAGATGATCACAGCAAGACAGGTGAGAAGAAGGATGAGAGGAAATTTGCAGGGGAAAGCAGCATCTGTTTGGAGTTTCTGAGCTCCACAGGCCTGGAACTCTATTTGCATGTATTTCAGCAACTGGTCTTTAGGGAAAACTGCTTGAGATACCAGCTGCTGTTTCTGGTTTCTCCCATCTCAGCACTTCTTTTCAAGCTGAGGTGTGTTGCCTCAGTGAAGCGCACAGACTTTCTCCCCGTAGAACCTTTAAAATTGCACTCAAGGTAAATTGTCAGTGAGGCATTTCATCTCTGTGCATTTAGACTTCATTTTGGAAGAGAAAATAATCAAACCACACACATTTGCATGCTCTTCTTGCTTTTCTATAGGATCATCCTCTCTGTGAGATACCCACTAAAAAATTGGTTTTTCTTGGATATATTGCAAAGCCTTCAGTTTTTTTAATTATGCATTTTCTACTGTTTGAACTATTAACAATGTCAAATCTCGTTTTTTTTCTGGTTTTGTTAAGAATTTCTTGGGAATCTCAAGAGATGATTGCTGGGAACTCTTGCATCTTGGATGAAAGAGCAAAGAAAGTTGAATGCATAACAAAGGCACTTTTGGTCCCAGATGACCATCAAGCTGTAGAACTGAAAAAGTTTTTAAAAAAAAACTAAGAAAAATTAAAAAAAAAAACAAAAAAAAAACAAAAAAAAACACTGAAAGAGTTTTAAGAATGTTTCAAAGACCTCTTTTCCACCCAATTGCTCAGCTTCAGTCTCTTTGCACTTTCATCACAGTGTCTCTAGTTATCCATTTACCGTGCAGTTTTCCAGTGATACAAGACCTGGTTAGCTTTTTCCTTTTTCCTCTTTTTTTTTTTTTTTTCTCCTCTGAATATAAATAGAGGAGCAAAACAGAGACCTCTTACAAGATCCCTCTCTGCCTTCTTCACAGAAACACCAAAAAGAAACAGCAGCAATAATAAAGTTTGTGCATGGTTTTTCCCTTCCACCTTTTAATTAAACGTGAAACTTAATACTGGCGGTTGTTTTGAACATAGTCTTTTGTGCTCATATACTTCAAGCTGGTAAAGGGAAAAATTGTGAGCATTTGTCTTCTTTTTGCAGTGGTTGTGAGCCACTATCCACTCATTAAGGTGTTAACATTAGCAGACATAGGAAACCAGTGTGCAGCTGGGAGAACATGTGGTGAGAGGTGTTAATGGCTTCATGTTATCTCACAGTAATGGTGACATTAATGAGTCTTCCCTCTAACTCAGAGAGTTTACACACTGCCATGTAGCATCACTGAATTAATTACTGAATTTTCATTTTGTACCATCTGATGACATTAGGTTTAGAGCTGTCTAGAGACAATTGTTTATCATTTTCCTGATAGACACTAACAACTTTAAAGATTCTCATAAAATTGTTAGATGAGTAATATATTTTCCTTTTTTTTCCAAACAACCATAAAGTACTTGTTACCTAGGATGTTATTAAATATATTTATTACAAAGAATATTTGAATAAAATTAATTAATGTATTGTCTTTTTATTAGCTACCTTTTTTTTTAATAAGGACAAGATCGTCAACTATGATCTTTGTGAGTCCTTCACAGCCATCAAAAATATCAGTTCAAAAATACTATTCTGATTACTGGTTAGTTTGCTTGGGTTTATTTTTAAAGATAGGAAAAATCCAAGAAAAGAAAAACACTACCTGAAGATCATTGCTGGTATTTCAGTAGGGCTCTTCAGCTTTTTATTGCCTGTTATTTATATCTCAGTCATGCTGAGAGTGCTTGCTATTGTGCTGAATGCGGCACAAATGTATTGTGATATACTTTGTGCTGAAGGTCTTGAAGATATAAATAAACAACACCCAAAGGAAGAACAGAACACCATGAATAGATGTGCTCACATTCACGAGGAGAGGATGGAAGACAGACTGGAGTCTAGCGCAGAGGTCTATGCCCTGGCTCACACTGTCTTTTTGGAGTACTCTGAAGCTAAGTTTACCATGTGTTTTTACTGACATAGCCTTGAACAAGGAACAAGCACTGGCTGGTGTAGCTGTGCCAACAAAAGTCTCAGGTGTGCCAGCTGCGTTAAGCAGCATATGCTGCATGAAGGGCAAGGCAGACAGATTGGATTGAGCAAGTGTGAGGGCAAACTTGAGACAGTGATAACATACCCACCTCAGGAACACCTTATAGTCTTGCAGTACTCTACTGTTCTTGAGAACTCTGTGCAAAATCATCTTCTTCGAAGACATAGGGTGGGAAATGCCCCATTAAAAGACACAAATAATTATTATTTTTAAAATTATTGCTAAAGCAGTGTTGTATAACTACCTTTAACTCACAGCAGTACTGAAGTGATCCAGAGTAAGTTATTGTGACTTCTGAGATGTTCATTCAGTTGATTGACAAAATGTGATGTGAATCAAGAAATGTTTTATTGTTTTCTTTCCTTTTTTTGTCCCCAGGAATTTGGAAAGTCCTGGGAGGAAGTGCAGTCCGAGGACGACCGGGAATTACTAGATAACCTAGAAGAGTAAGAATTACTTATGTGCCCATTACAAAGGCTTGCAAGACCATTAGTTTTGAAAGTAGTTACAGGGAAGATGCTGCGTATAGTTAGTGCACAGTTAAAATTCATTTAAGACAAATAAATTCCAAATTGTTCTCATTAAAAGCGCATCTCAGCAACGAGGGCTGTAAGCTTCATATTTCTACCACAAGCCTATTTTTCATTGGCTAGGGCTCAAATAAGAGCCTTCTGGATTGTAATGATTTTTTTTTTTAATAACAAAAAACAGCTGAACAGTAAGCATCAAAAATGTCAGCATGAGAAGGAAATTGTAGGGAAAAATCTGATAAAAAGGTAATAACTAGATATTAAAGCAGGATTTCAAATGAAGCTTCTCAGCGGTGCTGATTGAGAGTAACATCCATCTCATCTGCATTCTTCTGTGGTCCAGGCCCTCAGATCACTGCAGAGGTGATTTCCTTGGCTGTAGGAAATCGAATAAGCAGGAAGTAAATGGGTATCAGGATCCCTGATCTTCCTGGTTCTCTCTGTGACTTGAGCTTTATTTTACTTGATTATACCTGGTTGCAGGAATATTTCTATTTCTCAGCAGTACTAGGGTTTTAAATGATGTGTTGGTAAAGTATTCTCTGTATGCATGTCTAAATGTAGCATCAATGAGTATCTTAGAAATAATTAATATTTAATAAGTAAATAACAGAGTAAACTCTGCCTAATGACTATGACTTTGGCTGATCTATTGAAATATTAGGAAGGTATAAAATAATTTTAAAAGACTTTATAAAAATATGCAATGAAAGCAATATTTGATGACTCATCAAACTGGATAGAAATTGAAGTTAATATCCTGTTTGTTAGTGCAAACAGTTTTAAGTAGGACTTAATGCCTGTCTACACAGAAATTACCCAGCAGTAACTGCTCAGTTATTCTTGAATTTGTAATATTTTTTAGACTGTAAACCAGATTGTAATCATATATCCAGCTATAAATCCACACTGTCTCTTGCTGCCTTTAAAGTATTCAGTTTCCCTGTATTTAGTTCTAGTCCTGTAACTTAACTGCAGAAGTACCCTTTCACAAAATGTCTCTTCCCTTTTCCACAATTAAACAAATCTTTTTGACTTTTATTCGTAAGAGACTGGTCTGACTGGGAAGAGCATCCTGTATGTGCAGTTTGTCTGTTCTGTGAACAACAAGCAGACACCACGGAAAAACTGTATCTTCACATGCAGGTAAGACTTGTTTTAAATAACAGTTTTTTCATCACTTTGGAATTAAAAATTGTGTTTGTAATGTCTTTGTTAAGATCAAATCAGCTGCTGCGTTAGAATGCCCTCTTCAGTACAGAACTAAAGTACTGCATGTGTCTTCAGCATATGTTCTCTAAAATATGCAGAGGAGTCATGTTTTACATTAGAGTATGATTAGCTGTTATTTGTGAGAGTACAGACTGTTACAGACAGTATAGAAGCAGCATCTTTAATATCATAGTGGCTTGATGATTAAATGTATTAATGGTTAGCATCTATGTTTCAGTTTTAATAAACTAGTTAACAGGAGCATTACAGTTTAACAGAATATGAAAATTTCTGATGAAACAAAACTTTGGGGATTTTTGTCATATATTAATGTTTGTATCTCTATATGCTTATGTCTGTGTCAGTCTATGAAAAGCTAAGCTGGTTTTAACTTGAAACAGTAGAAGTAGTTGAAATAGATATTTTTTCTTTTCTTTTTTTTCCTCCAGAAATCACATGGATTTGACTTTCCTAAAATAAAGTCAGACCATGGTGAGTAAGAGGTGTTTTAATTGTCAGCATTTGCCACTAGTGTGGAGAAAACCACATCATAAGAATAGAGGAAAACAGCTTTATCAGTTTTATTTTTGCATGAACATTTAACTTTTCCATTATGGAAACTGTTTCTCTCAGCTTACTAAAGCAAGCCAAGGACACTTTATTTTTCTGGAACTGTTGTTAGTGCCAAGGATGTGTGCTGTTTTCTTTAGAACCACTGGATTCTTTTGCAGAGTGGCTTCTACAGATGCCTGCCCTGTGAGTCCCAGGCCTGGCTGCTGGAGCCCTGGAGTATTGTTATTATGCCTGTTAATACTTTCTTGCAACTTAGAAGGCTGTACTTTAAGCTTTGTTTGACCAGTGTTGCTTTCTGCTGTAGAACAGAATCATTTAGGTTGGGAAAGACCTTTAAGATCACTGAGTCCAACTGATCAAGCAACACTGCCGAGTTCACCACTAAACTGTGTGCCTGTAAGTGCCACATCCACACGTCTTTCCAATACATCCAGGGATGGTGACTCAGCCACTTCTCTGAGCAGTCTTACAATGTTTGACAGGCCTTTCAGTGAAGAAATTTTTCCTTATATCAAAGTTAAACCTCCCCGTTATTGTTTGTTACCTGGCAGAAGAGACCAACGCCCACCTGGCTACAACCTCCTTTCAGGTAGATGTAGAGAGTGATAAGGTCACCCCTAACTCTCCTTTTCTCCAGGTGAAGCAGGGTTCAGTCACTGCCCTGGTCTTGCTGGCCACGCTATTTCTGATACAAGCCAGGATGTCATTGGCGTTCTTGGCCACCTTGGCACACTGCTGGCTCATGTTCAGCTGGCTGTCAACCACTACCTCCAGGTCCTTTTCCATCAGGAAGCTTCCCCAAGCCTGTGACACTGCGTAGGGTTGTGTGTCCCAAGTGCAGGTCTTGGCACTTCGCATTGTTGAACGTCACACTCTGGCATCCTGCCCCAGGCCTATATCTAGTGAGCCTGGTTTTATCCCGTTCCCCCTTCAAATCTAGTTTAAAGCTGTGTCAGTGAGTCCTGCTAACTCCTGTGCAAAGATCCTTTTCCCCCTTTGAGACAGGTGTACCCTGTCTGTTGCCAGCAGGCCTGGGGTCATGTTGACTGATCCATGATCAAAACTCCCAAATTCTTCTAGTGACAGTGAGCTCAGAGCCAGATACTCATCTGCTTGCTCTTCCTGTTTCTTCCCTCATTATTTCCTGCAACTGGAAGGACAGAGGAGAACAGTACTTGTGTGCTCCTGATCCCTTAACCAGTTGTCCCAAGGTCCTGAAGTCTCTCGATTGCCTTTGGACTTCCTTATTGCAACTTCATCGCTGCCCACCTGAAAAATCAAAAATGAATAATTATCCGTGAGGGTAGTAAGCTTTCTCATCACACCTTTAACCTGGGCCTCAAGGAGGCAGCAGACTTCCCCAAGAAGTGAGTCTGGTTGGCATATTGGGCCTTCTGTTCCCTCCGAAAGGGAATCTTGTATGACAGTGATGTGTCTTTTTTTCTTTATGGAAGTGATTTTTTATGCACATCATAGGCTGACTTAACCCCAGAGACACTTTCCTGCAGGATGAACCATTGTCATCATTGTTGGGTTCCACTTGCAGAGGCTCACACCTGTTACTCTGGGGAACCTGGGCAGGTGGGGCACTCACAGAAGAGACATGCCTGCCTCACAGGACAGGGACTTGTTGCCATTATCCTCTGTCCCTTAAGCCACTGTGCTCAGGCAGGCGGAGGGAGGGTGGGGAATCCTCCATATCATGTATCCTGTCTGCCCACTGGGCCTGTCCCAGGAGGGCAGATGTGATTCCAGTAGTCAGTCTCTTTCTCATTTGCTGATATTTCTCAACCTACTTGACTCCCCCTGGCGCTCTGTCACTAAACTTAGACTTAGACTGAGAAGAAGCAAAGTGTTTGCAGTTTTTAGACTGAAAGAAGGGTTAGTTTCCCTGCAGTAGGAAAAAGCATTTGTTCAGCTAATTTGCTAAGTTACAGCATTCAGGCAGTGCTGGTCTTCAGTAAACTCTTATCAATCTTTATGCTTAATCCAAGAAAGCATTTTTAAATTAAGTTTTACGTTTCCCAAGTGCTTGTTTGCTACCATCTCTCCCAGGTCTGAACTTTTATCAACAAGTAAAGCTAGTGAATTTCATCAGAAGAGAAATCCATCACTGTCGTTGTTACAACTGCCAGGAGAAATTTCAGTCCAAAGGGGTATTGATAAGTCATATGGAAGAGACCAAGCACATTGCATTCCTGCCAGCCAGATCTACATGGGATCAACCACAGTAAGGGCAAACATATTTCTTTCAGCATTTATACTTTTACTTGAAAATATCTGTGAAACAGTAAGTTGAAATTTCTGAGTTTTGCCAATATAACAGTGGCCTGAGGTCCCCAGCTCTACTGGTCCAGATAAATAATAAGTGTTCTCAAAACTACTCAGAATTAGAAATCTCTACAGTCTGAAGCTAAAATGAATGTGAGATACTGCTCTTCCAGTTGCATTCAGGATGCACTGTCGCCATATGTGGGATCTGCATTTTAAAGTCAGTATACTAGAGAAGTTTGTTGTTGCAAAATTGTTCTAGAACCACATCAAACCACTTCATTTGAATGTCTAATGTAGATGTATTAATGGTGTCTGCCTAACTTTGGACATCAAAACAAGTTGGTTGTTTACCCATAGTTTTTTCCACAGAAAATAGAGAGAGCGCATAACAAAATGCTGGTTCAGACTCTAAGTAGGCTGTATAGGTCCTGGGGATGATGCTCTACTGGGTAGTAGAGCACAGGGAGTGTTCTAACTCAAACACCTCAGCTGAGCATTTGTTGTGGGACAAATCTGTATCTGCAGTTTCAGTTGTGACAACATAAGGGTGAAGAAAGAGGGAAAGGGCTTGTCTGTTGTCAGCTCTTCTCTATGATTGCTACATTGTACATACCAGTTGATTTTTTGGGTGTTCTGTGTACTGTCATTCCAGACAACCAGACTTGCTCATTTTTCCTTTTTAAAAAATCTAATCTCATTTAAAAATAGAATCTCAGTCTCTCAAACAAAATATGTGAATATCTAATAATTATGTCTTGTTACTTTCAGGTATTATTTTCCTACCTATGAAAATGATACACTCCTGTGCACGCTGTCAGACAGTGAAGATGTGATAACTGAGGATCAAAGTGAAGAAGTTCCTATTATAAGTGAAGATATATCCAGTCTAAAAGCTCTCAAACAGAGCAGTGTCTTAAACCAGCTCCTGTGTAAAGAGAACAAGAGTCGGGAGAAATTCTGAAGTACAGTTGCTGACCTTCAGTGCTTCTTCTGCCAGACAAAAAAAAAATCCATTATTTCACTAATATCGGAATACAGTTTAACTCACAGCAATTATTATTACTGGATAGATATTAGAAAGTGAATGCTAAATAAAATTTAAGTGTTAACTTGGTTGATTTGTCTTCCTTTAAATTTTAGCTTTATTTTAAAATTGAATGCTGGATTTTCTGCTTGGCTTGTCAAATACTGTTAGTATTATTTATAAATTTTTCATCTTTTTTTTTTTTCTAAATAAATCAAAATCAGAGTTCTATTCTAAGGCATGAAAGGCATGAACAATTGAGGCAATGTGTGATACTTGATACATGAGTGAATCTTCTATGTGTTATTGCTGTTAGAGAGCAAATGGAAAATTTAATTCTTGGTCTGTTACATAAAGCAAATTTTGCTATTTTTAACTTTAGACCTCCTGCAAAGGGAAAGCAGATCTGTATATCTCAATTATTTATCATCAATATCTAAGATATATGGTGCCTGTTCTGAAAACTAGCTCAGAAGCATCGCTCTGTCTGGCCCATGGATATCTGATTGCATGGAAAGCTGCCAATCTGAAGCCTAAAAAAGCATAGGAACAGTTGCAATATTGTTTGCATCAAAAATCCAGAGAATTTAAAGTTGACCTCTTGTGTAAGGTTGTGAACTGAGATGTAAAAGAATGACTTAGGGGATTACAGACACATAAATCCAAATTCAATCCTCAAAATCTCAAGTCAAGAAAAGTTACCATATTTCCTTTCATTCTGAACTTTAAAGTTCCCAGAGTAATGTAAGGTCTTCAGCATGTCCAGAAAGCACCTCAGACTTAACAGGGCAAAGCTGCTCAGTGCATCGGTCCTGCTGGGATAATCTAAACGAAATATTCCTGCCTCTTGCCTCTGAAATCTTACGTAGCTGGAGAATTCAGGTTTAGCTTTCCATAATATGTATAACCGCTTTCAAAACTGGAGTACATTCTTTTTTCTTCTGTAGGTCAGTTTTGGAGCACTTGCTGAAAATATGGGAGTTTTAGCTCAGTGCCCTTCCCTGACGGAGAAGATGTGTTTTATGGCAAGCCCATCTCAGAAGGGCACAATAAAGGAAAGATAAAGTTTTACTGATATATCAAAGTGAAATTATGAAATATTTCCTAATGGTAAAGACTGTGATGCTGCATCAGATCCCTACAAAATGAAAACAATGTCAGCAGTATGAAACAACTACTGTTCCTGGTTCTAAGAGAAATTTGAAATAGCATTTTTTCCATATAGAATTAAGAGAATATCTAAAGAGAAATTGTATGAATAACAAGGAGTGGTTGTCTGTTTTTAGTTAAGAGAAAAAGGGACTTAGAAAAAATTTATCAGCAGTATATAACTGTTCACTGAATAAGGAACATGAGGAATCAGATTAGGGTAGAGCTTGTTACTTCGGATATGAACAGCAGGCAACAAAGTAGGTTTAAGTCTTTGTAAGTTTCTAGAGTAAAATCGAGCATTTTTCATTTAGCACAATGATGCTTCCAATGGACATTTTGCTGGAGCATACTTATTTGTTTATATAATACCCACAATTTTCCCTAGGCATTCTTGTCCTCTTATCTGTTTTAAAACTGAAATTATCTTCTTGTCACAAGTAGGGGACCTGGTAATGACTTCATACAGTGTACAGGCTCAGCTGTTATGTGAGCAAATATGGTCTTCTAACAAAAAAACATTTTTGGAAGCATTACAACAAAAATAATATAATAATGCCATAAGTCATGGAGTGGACAGAGTTGGAGTTGGCAAAGGCTCTGGGGAGAATCAGATTAGAAGAACGAGTGCTGCTGATTGGTATGAAAAAATCTACACTGTTTTAAGTCCAATGCACATTTCTTAAAATAATATTTCCTCCTAGCCTAGACCTTGACTCCTTATACGCACTCACTTTGCTGTATCTAAAGCCATGCCCATGTTTAGAAGGACCTGGGTTAAAGGAGGAAAGCCACTTGTGTCCCAGTGACTTTTACAAACATCTTAATAATGTCTGTCATACTTCTCCACACTCAATTTAATCTGGCAATTCTGTGCAGAATCTGACTTAAGGAGTTAATGGCTGATGACTTTCATTTAAGACTCTTACTGTTTTCAGTTTCTGTATCCATTTGCCTGGCATGCTGTGAGAGCTGTCAATGCCTTCTTTCAGCTGGTTAAATGATAACTGATGTGCCAAACACCAAAATAAGTCTCTGAAGAGTCTCTCTGCTGTTGTCATTTCTCAGTGCCATTGCTGCCTCTGAATTCCAGTCAGATCCCTACTAGTGAGTGAGGTGTTTGGTACAGCCTCCCTGTCTTTATTCTGTTTTACAGAGTGGTTGACCTAAATCTGACAGAAGAAACTGAACTGTAAGCAAAAGTACACAAGGTTACCAGTATCCATGCTCAAATTCAAGTCCAGAGCAGACGCTGGACATAGGCCTTAGCAGCATCTATTGTCCACTGCCAATGAACAGCAGCAAATTTCACGGCTTTGCTCGGGACTTGATGCTGTATTAAATGTTCTTGCATTATTTGCATTTTACTTATATGTATATAGGGGCCAAAGAGAATCAAAGATCCCTAGAGAAAAGCTGTATTTCACAGAGGCAACACGAAAAATACTCTGTTTTCACAAAGAGATTTTGTTAAGTCACAATGCTTTCTGAGTCTTAGCTACAATACAACTATAGTGTCGATTGGTCAAATTATGCCCTCATCTGTCTCTGCCAGATGTGTCAAATTTGGTTAGATAACAACTCACATGGAACAGGTAATTTGTAACCCTAGAATGAACTACTGCTTCCATGTGATATTCATTAAAATCATCTGCTATAGAAATACTACATGCAGCAGTGGTTGCATGTAAAATTAATTCCTTTTCTCCATGAGCACTGAATGTGCTGTTCTTCCTAGTGGGTTTTTTTTCCTTTCTTCTAGAAATTTTCTGCTGCTAAGCCATGCTCAATTTGATTTCTTTCTCCAGTGAAATTTTTAGTTGCTTCTTGAGTTTGATTTTGCATATTTTGCCAAAATTCTTGCTCATGAAGATACAGACAAAGATTGCTACGTAACCCCTTAGTTGAAGTCATATTTTACATTTTTGATAAATTCACTCTGTCCATAAGAAGAGATGGGGAATTTAGGATATTTGCAACTAAAAATACATCGGTTGTGTTTTAACAAATTTAGATAGAAATAAAAGTATTTTTCTTCCACAAATGTTTCTTGGAATGCAGTTCTCTTCATCTGCTTTCCCATCCTGAGACCAAAAAGTTATGCGTAGATTACATATAAGTCTAATGTCTAACCTTCCATTATAATCAATAAATGTAGTCTATAGTCGTTCAGCTCACTAAAGAAGTGCCAGTGCCAGACCTGTAGTATTACTGCTGAGCACCTGAACAGTGGTAAGCTGCAAATGTGATTCTTTAGTATGAACACAAGCTCAGAATTTCAAATTCTGAGGGGGTCATACAATGCATTTGTGTATCACATCACATGAGACTGTAGTGAACTCCCTCAGAATAATTACAGGAAGAATTCTGCCACAACCTTCAGCCACAGTTTCATTGACTGGTAGGACACTTTCTATTTCTATGGTCTCTGGAAATATCAGAATAATATAGGAATAAATAATGCAGGAATTGCTCTAATTGCTCATTAGAGTCTGTCTTTGTAAACTGCCTGCACAGCGTGGCAGAACTGAGCACTGCTTTAACCTTTAGATGGCTTTAGCTTTAAACTTCCAATTGTATTGAGGTCGTTTTGTTATTTTCTCTTGCATATCTGTCTTCACTTATGGAAATATTGCTATAAATCTTCATAAATATTTGACCTGTTTTAATAAACTGGTATTTTTGTTTGAATCTAGGTGAAATAAAGAGCAAATAAGCAAGGATAAAGCTTGGCATTTGTGAAGAAAGATCATGAATGTGTGACAATGCTGGCCTCCTGTAGTTTTACAGACAGTGACTTGCTGTGCATCCTTTGGCAAATATTGCTACTTCCCTCTGCCTCGGTTTCCTAAACAGCAAGACTGTGATTATATAATAACAACTGCCAGAAAAAAAGTTGCATTGAAGACAGGATTGCAATGTATGCATACAGCTTATCTGCATTAGTCAGGTTTTCATATTTAAAATATTTAGTTCAAAAGGTGACTAGATCAATTACAGTCAAAAGAGTTTCTCATGCAAGAAGAAGAAACTTAATTTTGGAATTACATTCCCATAAGGAAACAAAAGTTAAATATTTTGAAAATTACATTTTGTACAAAGAAGGGTTAATTTCTGAATCAAATTTTCAGAATACATGTGATTTGCCCTCACCTGAGGTTTTCAAGTAGGAAATGAACTGTAAAAATCCTCTGCTTTCAGTCACATTACAGATCTTCCAAGTGTTCAGTTGCATACTAAGGAAGATTGGTTTTCTGTAAAAAATCTCTGCATAGCAGAGAGTAGCCATAGTTCACACAGACTAGAGAAGCTCATGCTAGTCTGTTCTAGCCTTGAAACGTATAAACCCATGAGTTTGCTGAGATGAAAAAAAAATACATTGCAAAATACTGTTCATCCCTTAATTCATTTAGTTGTTCCACTGCTTTATAAATGGTCTCTAGTTAAAATCCGAGCTCTCTAAGGACTTTTCAAGTGAAGGTTTTATATTTTCCTCATACGGTATACACATGTGAGGTAGATAAGATTTCTCAGTATTCCCTAAGCTTGTGCTGTTGCACGTACCTTGCCTTTCCTTCAGTGTAGGAAAGCTGCTGATTAAGACAGGACTTGTTTTTGCACTTAGAGCCGATACTTGGGTGAGATTTTTCTTCTCAAAAGTTACTGCGATGGTACTTTTGTTCATATTCTCATCCTAATAAGAGGCCTGAGGTTTTTTTATTTGTATTGAGGCACTCTGACAAAAAGGCTACATTTCAGGTAAGCAATTTGTGAAAGGACTGATCACTTAGTAAGGTTGATACTGTTTCTGTAGACATAAAATATGAGGAAAAAAACCCCAACACCCAGTTTGGAGCCTGATCCTTAATTTCTTTCTCTTTTTCTTGCACAGAGAATATTGGGGCTCCATTGAAGAATCTTTAATAAAAGAACCCCTGTTATCTTCTGTATGACCTGTTATATTTGGACTGGAAAAAAATCTTTTAGATGTTTTCGTCAGGTGGCAGTTTACATCTGCAGCAATCCCAGAGTGCTCTCAGTGCCCCTTCACCCTCGAAGTGTGGTAGAGAGACAGCTGAAAGCCGCACTTACAGCCTGCACCTTGATGCTGAGATCCGTGCTTCAATGGATCCAACAGTGTGGACCATTTTTCCAGTCATGCTGGATTGTCCCTAGGGATCTTTAAAGGTCAAGGACATGGGAGTTCCTGCTACCTCCAAGTAGACTCTGGTGACACTGGGAAAGTTGTCTAAATGCCCCTAATGACTGGTTTGAAATCAGTTAGATAGGATTCAATATCTAAAAATGAATGTCACCATCCTGTCAGGGAAAGATTTTCTCCTATTTAGTTTTGTTTCTGCCTGAAAAAAAGAATTGCTTAACATGTATGACAGTGTTTATCCACTAAATTTCTTTTGGGCTTTGTGCTGATTAAAAATAGTACAGTCCTAGACTCTGCCCTTTCTTGTTCCCACTGTTTTACTCCTCATCTCTTCCTCTGCCACCATCCTTCCCATTACCCCTGACCACCTGCCACTCCTCAGTCAGATTTATCTTGTGGGCTCACAAGACCCATCTGCAGAGTAAGCTCAGACTCTGGTTCTCCTCCTATGGGATGACAAAGTCAGCAGCTGAAAGGCAGCCTGAAAAGAAGTAAAAGGCTTTGGGACTAACAGAAGGAAACCTGTAAAAATTATGCCCCAAGTACTACCTTAAAAATAAAAGTAACAGGAAAAATTAAATTGGATAATAAGCTGTGGAGAAATCACAAGAGGGACAAGGAACTCTCCCAGAGCATGAAGTGGAAAGTTGCACTGACTTCCAGAGTGACAGCAAAGGCTGGAAAGGAAAAATTAGGAAAAATGACAAGAATACTATCAAGAATTTTCTATTCTAATAAAAATATTAAGCTCAACATATCAGGGCAACATTGGCCAAGATCAGAGCTGAGAAAACCAAAGCACCAAACTGCCATCCAAGTGAAAGGGGCAGTTGCAGATGAAGCCATGAGACTGAATGAGACGCCAACACAACATCCGAAAGCTAGACTAAATATTATTCCAGTATTACTCAAGCTAAGGATTTAGTAGACTTTACTACATGTGCAGAACACCTCCTAAGCAGCCTAAGGGCTTTGCAGAGTCAGGGGAAGCTAGTTAAGTGTTTAATGAACCTGTTGAATAGTGTTCTCTAGTCATGAAGTAAAAGGCAAGAACATGTTTTCTGCATGTACATGGGATGATCCATAAAAAACAGTAGTTAACACTACTTGCCTTGCAAAAGGGCTTTTATTAAATCAATAATGATAAAATTTGTGCTGATCTATTGGACATAGCAATATTTGAGCATAATATAAAAAGATGACTGGTGTCATCTGTTGTGCAGGCTGTGAGTTAATATTCTGGTGGCTACAAATAGTAAAGGAAATCTAGACATTTTTTCTAATTTCAAAGAACCAATTAGTATTTTGTCCTTGTATTTACAGAATTTTATGCCTGCCTGTGAGAAGACTATAGCCATTCGAGAGATTTGATCTTTTTGCCCAAGTGTTTAAGAGTGGTCACTGCTTGCCCCTCTGAATTTAGATAGAAGTTGGTCTTAACTGAGACACATAGTGATAAGGTAGCCATCTGTTTAAAAAGAGGTCCAGTAATTCTCATTTTCAGTGACTGAATTAAAATACCCCTCAGCTCCTTTCATTCTATTAATTTTATTAATTATTTTTCATTTACTTTATTTTTGTCTCACATTGTGTAGAAGATAGGAGGCTTAAAACCTGGAAACTGAAATTTAAGAAAAGGCAGAAGCCATGAAATGGTGGTACAGGTTGAGATGCAGGATTTCTGAAAATACCAAAGGCATATCAATAAATGCATTTTTTTCCAGACTAATCAGAAATCTTGAAAAAATATGAATTTAATTTTTTATTTGTTTTCTGAAGGTAAAATTTAGTTTGCAGGAATGGAAGACATTGAGAATATTTATCACACAGAAATTATTAGAAGACACAAAGTAGGTGTAACTTGTTTACACTCAAACACCAAGGATCAATACAAAAAACTACCCAGCCCTAATGAATCCTTCCTAGAGATTTTTCTTCACCTCCTGCCCTCCAGTGAGTCCTGGTGTCTCAAACCTCCTGGAGGATTTTGAGGACCCTTGGTTCCCCCTGACTTCAGTGGGAGCTTTCGGGAGTAGCTTTGAAATTCAGTCACCTGATGTATTCACTCCTGTTGCTCTCTGCTGCAACCAGAAACTGCAAATAAGTCACGCTATAAGATATTTTTCAAGTGAGCAGTGCCTGTTTTTATGACAAAGAGCAACATAAGTGCTTTCAAAGACACCAAGGAAGGGAAAGACACCACTTCATTTCCTCCCCTCCCGTCTCCATCAGGTGGGTGACGCCACTTCTGTCCTCTTGCTTTCTAGCCAACTGGCAACTTACCTGGTCCAAAATTCTCCCTTTCATGTGCTGGTAGAAGGTTATGACCTCCCCATCATCCAAGGAGAGCCACAAGAATAAAAAACCCTCTGGAGTTCTTCTTCCAAGAGCACACTGTTTATATTCACCCTACTCCGCTTTGAGGCAGAACACACAGTTTCTTATCCCTGCCTCATCAGGTCACGAAGGAGGTTGCAGGCAGATGGTTCACTGTCAGGCTGCAAATTTCTTTAATCCCTCCTTTCCCTTGAGGGCAATAGCTAATATGCCTGCTAAAAACACAACCAGAGCACTACTTACTAATTTTTTTTTGCCAGTGACTGCTGATGTGGTAGTTAATACATGTGTACAGATTAATTTTCAGTGAAATCTCTGACTTTTATGGTTAAATCCAAGTAAGGACTTGGGTGCTTTAAAACTGAGTTAAGCAGAATGGTCCTAGTTCAAATGATCAGGTTTTGCTCCAGTGACTGTTTGTCTGTGAATTTTATGCTATTCTCTGAAGCAGGGATTGCTCTCTGGGCTGACTGCCCATAGCACCAGGCTTTAGACCTGTGCCTGTTTTGGTGCCTTGTTCTTCCACTGGCCTTTCTCTTCTGTGGCAAAACATCCACAGGACTTTAAAGTGAGGCTGCCTATACAATAGATGCTTGAAGCAGTTTTAGGCAGAGGAATGTGCCAGACCAAATCCCCGCTCTCTGTGCCTTTGTACTAACTAGGCTCTTACCCAGCAATTCCTCCCACAGCATGAAAGCAAGCAATGAACACCTTTCATTAATTTAAAGCCAGATGAAAAAAACCTCCAGGGGAGACTGTGAGCTCCATATCTTACCTAGATGGAATTTCTGCAGTTTTCATTCAGGCAATTACATGCAATATATATGCAAACATGTTTTCTGCTGGCTCCTCGATTCCTATGCTGACTGCTTTGGGCATTGTTTTAGTGTGCTTGTCCCTATGGACTAGGCATGGAATGCAGGTAGCAACTCCAGTTCTCTGTATTTCATGGGAAGGGCAGATACCTCAGAGTTGCTACACAGTGTCTGAGCTACTCATGAAGGCCCCAGCAGTCTCTACACGTGCCTAGGGTGGACTAAAGGCACGTCAGCGCGGAGAAGCTGTGGCACAGAGCGGTGCCCAGGGCTGTCTTTAGCATAGCTCGGTTATGGCTCGTCACTGCTACAGTGAGATAATCAGCTGCAGTCTGGGGCTCGGGACAGCTTTTTGGTGTCAGTACTGTTTAAGTTCTTCAAGTCCTGCAGGTAATTGTTACAGAAGTAAAAAGCACACAACTGCCACAAGTTTGCCATTATTAGATTAACAAACTGCTGAGGTCCCTTCTGTCCTTTTCTGTGCAGCATTTATGTTCCTACTTGAAATTGGTTTTGTCACCAGTGACAGATTGCAAACTATCTCACCTTAGAAAGCTGACCGCTTTAGGCTCTGCATCCATTACTGTCACTTAGCACATTGAAAGAAATGTAGAAACAACTGCTGGTTCCATACAACATGCTACAAACTTCCTGTGAAAAAATCAGATGTGATGTTTTGACAGCAAACGTTGCTTAGCATGGAGGTCAAGTTCTACCTGAGATGGGCAAAACCACTGTCACTGAAATAGAAAGACTGAAATGCAGCAACTTCTGGGATTACAGGAAGAGCACGGAGGAGGAATATTCAACCCTGGTTCCTTCAGGAGGCACAGACACCTCAGAAACTTATGGCACACACACAGTCACACATGCCAGATACATAACTGCTTTTTTTTGGAAGTCACTTTGGAGGCAGCCACTGGAGCACCTGTTTGGAAACCACAGATTTAGGACTTCCAGAAGAAAGGAAGGGGATAAGTGTGTCCCAATTTCTAGTTAGTAGGAGTTAGCAGATTTTATGAAAGGATATGTTCTGTCACATAAAAGTTATGTATAGACTACAACAGGTAGATGGTTGAGCTGAAAGGACAGGAAGGGCTGTGGGGCTGAAAGCCCCTGTACCCAGCTGTGCAGTGCTTCATCCCACCATTCCTGCTACACTGCCTTTTTTTTTTTAAATTATGTAAATGTTCCTAGAGATACAAGTTTGGGTCACTGAACTTAAATCATTCTGCAAGCAGTTCAGTTCAGTAATATTAAAGAAGAGCTCAAGTGATTTTTGAATCAACGATACATCTGATGATCTTTTCTGTATTATTTTCTGTGCATTATTGATTGTATCTTTTGCTCATTTTCTCGAAGGGAGTTCAACTGCATTCAGGAGCTAAAAGTTTGTAACATCTGGCAATTGGTCTGGAGGCATCTCCTGGCTTCCAGGAGACTAATTTCAGAACCTTAATCACTGTGCACATTTGGTGGTTTTCAGTGAACTGCCAACATCCTAAAGGTAAGACTGGAATCTGAACTGCCCCCTACTCTGGTGGTTTCTGCAGGCAATGAGTGCAAAGAGAACATGTAGGGGTTCACCACAAGTGTAGGTTTACCAGGGGGACGTGTTTGGAGCTTGTACCATCAGCCAAGCTCCTTTTAGTACCAAGCATTTCTATGTTTTGTATTTAATTTCCTTAGAATAAATTCTAGTCTCTCTGACTCTATCCAAAATGCTTTCTTAAAAGCAGTCAGTTGATTCAAGGGTTTAAGAATGCTTTCACTGAATATTTGTATTTTCACTCTGACTAATAAATCAAGCACGTTATCAGCTGGTACTTCTTTTTCTTTCAACAGCCTCATGGACCACTCATCTCATTTTTGTGAGGATGCACATCAGACAGTCTCTCTCCAACTTGCTTGAGCATAATGCAGTTTAACCCAGGTCAGGCAATCTAAGAAGAGCATACAAGGCTGAGCAGCTGCATTTGCTGTTCTGGGAAATTGAAGGGAATTGACAATTTCTGATGATATTTGTGCCTTTGCATTAGAAAGGCAGTCTATTCCAGCCTCAGAAGCTTACCACCCACAACTTCTGTGTTAGCATCTGGGATTTTGTAGTGAAAGGACTTGGGGATGGGGAGGCAGGGGAAAGAAGACAGAAATGCTGTTACATTAGACAAAACTGCAAAAAGAAGGGCAAAAGCAGCCTAACACAATGTTATAGAGTAACACTTGTCTTTGGTGGCCAGTTTACAGGAAAATGCTGAAATTAAGTCTGTGGTCCAACTTAGTGTCTGCATGTATCAATATGACTGTTCTTCATGCATTGCAACAATTTGCCAAGCAAATTTTCTTGCATAGCAGATTTTGAGAGTTACATAAGTACAAAATTTTCTCATCAGTCTAATCTAGTGACATCTTTTAAAAAGAGCCTTTTTGTATAAATGGTGTTCAGCTGTCTCTTTTAATACAAAGAAGCTTATCCTGTCCTAATCAGGTTTTCCATATGTACAGCTTCACCAATATTTTATATTAAGGGATAAATTAGCCAACAAACATAAAGAACAAATAATAAGTTCTCTTCACTAGAGAGCTCACTGATTGTATTTCAAGTGTTGGAAAAGAAGATTAATGATAGCCTTTTTTTCTACACTTGAAGGTGAAAAAGATTATTTATAGGACTATTTGTTTATGAAGAAACAAGTATTGGGGAAAATACTACACTAAAGGAAAAAAAAAGGGGGGGTTTTTTCTATTTGTTTGTGCATATTAACTTCACAATTATTTTTTTTTTTTTGGTGGATGTCCTATGACTTCATGTCAATGCTCTTCATCCCACACTCATAAGCACCCCTATATGCTGAAGAGCTCTGTCGTCAGTGTCACATCCTAAGAAAAGACAGGATCTCTGGAGACCATAGCCCAAAAGTGCCCTGAGTGTACGAGCTGTGATTGTCCAGACTTGGACTAGATGGGATGACTGTTTTAATTATTATTATATTTATTATTTATTATTTATTATTTAATAATTGTTTAATTATTTATTAGGCTCTCATTAAAAAATATTTGGAAATCTTGATGTTCCATTAACCAATATAAACAGTATTACTACATTTTTGCTGGGGCTTCCCTCTCCTTTTCTGTTCAATCTTAATCCTATTTAAGTCCTGGGCTCTGAGCATCAGGAATACATCCATACACATTTGCAGAGTGCCGAAATATCAGAAATACCTTTTCTCCTTTGACTTAAATCTGGTGTAATATAAAAAATATATGACAATATTAGCTCCTAGCTCTTCCTTTTGAGCATTGGGTAGGTGTGTTCTCTCATCTTCCATGGGCTCTTATCATCAATTTTTAATTAGGCTCAGCTACTTCACTGTAGGATTCTATACAGTTTTCCAGCTGGCATATAAGTGATACTTTCTTGATAGTCTCAGAAACCAAATCCTTCCCTCCCTGAATACACTTCATAAGTGTATTCCCCTCATGTTTCCTGGGATAGCCCAATTCTAGACTCTTATGTTTACAGCTGTTGGATTTGCCTAGAGCAGGGACTTGAAGGATAGTATAACTGTAACATGAATGCTGAAGTCAAACACAAACCTATGCCTGTGTAAGGAAGTTGTTCTCCAGAATTACCTGGAAGTCATTAAGACACTTCTCATTAAGCCTGTTAATCAAGCAGGAGGCAAAGCACTATTCTCCTCACAGGTTCCACCATTCAAGTTTGAGTGAACCTGAATGGTGAGACAGCTGTGCTAGTTGCGAGGATGAAAGGCATTTCTAGTTATTACATTGCAGTTTTTGAGATCTTTGAATTAAATAAGCTAAAATACTCAAATATAGTGCCACCAAAGCAATATATACCATAGGTAATATAGTAATCAGCTTTAAACAAAGGCAATTACAAGAATCCCAGGTGGACCTTCAGGATCAGGCAGCACCTGCATGCCATTTTTGCTCAATATGTGTCTGCTTGCTGTGATTGTTTTTAGGATATTATACTGAAAACCAGTTTCTATTTCCAATACACATTCATTTGCATTCAGATGGGACAATGCTCTGCCATTATTACTAACTGGATGCTGAATAGCCTCTTCCTTTTCCAAATAGAGGTATTCTCAATAGGAGCAAGGGAATCTGAATGCAAACCCATGGTTACCCAGTGGGAGTGAGGAATTATTTCTTATCTTCTCTCCAGAATTTCTATTTCACCGAAATGCATGGGGTCTTATATGAAGCTTCTATTATCTGTGCAGGGAAAATCTTTGCTACTTTCCCACAATTGTGATGCTCTGCTAGGAGAGCTGTGAAACCATGGCTGTATTTTTGGGCTCTTTAGACAATGATTTTTTCTGACTTGACCCAGCATCTCTTTGAGTTTAATTTGGAAACCTTTCCAACTCAAAACTCATGAGGGTACACATTTCTGGCATGAGGCAATTCTGTAAAGAAACACCAAGTGACCTCCACATAAGAGCTATAGGGTATGGTATTGTCTTACAGATACTCCTCACACTGTGCCAATTTTTCCATGGTGCCTGCATATTATAAAGATTGTTAAAACCAGGTTGTCCATTGAAAAGATTTCCATGTTAGGGAGAGGATAAGGTAAGGTCTGCTATAAATTTGTGCCAACTAAGCATCCTTGCTTTAATCTTCCTTCACAGTAAGAGGGTGTGCTAGGACCAGTCCAAAAACACCACCTCAGATCCCTGCCTACTGACAGGGTGGCAGAGGTTAAACCTTAACTTGTCAAGTCCTTTAAAAGAATTATTCATATATTAATCCCATTGAGCAGCCTGCTATGGTTGGAGACACAAAATAATCCACAGACATGAGAAAAAGCCCTGACATCTGCCCAGAGCTGCACTTAAAAGTTCATGTACAACAGCAGGGCTCAGTTAAATCCTCAGTGACTGTGAATACCCTGAAAATCTGGCATTTCCAGCTATCAGGCATGCAAGTTAGGGGCTCTACATAGCCTTTTGCAGACTGCTGTTCTGCAAATCAGGCTCTACAAAGCTAGAAGCAAGTCAGGAAAATTAGAGGGGCAGCCTGGATGACTGCTTGTGAAACCCTTGTGTTGGAAACAGGATCCATGCCAGCTTTTCCTTTTCTAAGATGTTTTCCTTTCAGGTTTGGGTCCACTGTCTACTTCTGCCACTTTTGAAGATTTCTTTTTTCCTTTGAACATTGTGTTCTTCCTTCACAGGGGAGCAGAGCCATGGGAGCAACAACAAAAAAAAAAAAAAAAAAGCATTTGTAGCTCCAGCATCCAGAGTTCCAGCCTCTCACTTCATTTGTTTCAGACTCCTCATACATTCAAACCCCTTATACCCCCAGTCTCTGGTGTCAGAAGTAGGTTTGCCAGTTCCCAGGTTCTTTGAGTGTAAGAGGTATTATTAGGGATCATCCATTTCTGGAAGAGAAGGAAATTACTTGGAAACCTATGTAGGCAATGGGGACCTTATTTCCTTAAAATGATGGAGAGGCTTTTTTTCTTAAAAAAATAGGATCCCAGGTTGATAATGCCTGAGAAACGTCTGAAACACTTGCTGAGCTCGTTGAAATAGATTAGCCTAAATTAGATTCTCTATAGGCAGTTACAGAAACTTGAATCTGGAATATTGATCAGATGAGCTGCTGGAAAAACATGGTAATGTATAGCAGTGTTCACACAGTCTAACCTCACCCATGCATGCTTCAGGTAACAGCTCCGAGCAGTCAAGTGCCTGCATTAGAGTTAGAGGGAGGCACATTTTTGTTTTCTTGAATGTAATTGTAATTAATCTTTGCCCTGCAACCCACATGGCCCATTTGGAGGGCTATGTCATATCTCATGCTGTACATCCACACCAGGAAAAGAAAAGGTAATCAAAACCTTCCCTTAGCCAAATCCCTTTCTGGACACTACCACACCATGCTGCTGGCTAGCCCAGACAGATCCTCCCAGTGCTGACACCTGCCACCAGCAGCTTCCTGAGCCAGGTCATCCTCCTTGCAACACCAAAGGCTGGGCACCATCCCAATTCCTATCAGGGGCCTTTCCATGCAGAGTACAGAGAGCCTTGCCCAGGGCTGTCCCAAAGCCAAGCCTAGCTTTGAGTTTTCCTTTGTTTTCTCCAGGAGAAGTGGAGTCTGACACTTCCCAGCTAGCCCAGTGGAAAATGCATCATCTGAATGATGCAGATTGTTTGTCTGGAGCCGTGGCTGTGTGCTAAGCTGCTTGTGTTTTCAGATATCTAATGTTAAAATAAGACTGTACACCTTTAGTAGACTTTACACCCCAAGAAGTGTACTGCTTTGGAATTAGTATATTTTGTAGCACTCTGGCAGCCCTCCCTCCCATCACTGGCAAAAAGGGAGCTGACACCAGTGTAGGCACAAATGCATTATGGTAAAGGACAAGGCAACATGAACTTCCATGGCTTTAATACAAGTTTAATAATATTCCACTAATTTCTGAATGTTACAGCTTTTTGCAATAAAAAGAGCCCAAACCGGTCTTCTTTTTTTCGCAAGGGTAACTTTACACTCAGTGTTTTGCTCAGGGGAGCAAAAGCAAGAAACACTAACATGGATGCACCCAAATAAAGCAGAAATGAGACACAACAAAAAACAGAATTGATTTTAAATAGCATTTTAATCCATTTCTACTCCATCTTTTGAAGGGTTGGTTTGACAGAAGATAAAAGGCACAACATTTTTTAGAAACAGCACAAAGGCTTTCAGAAGGTCTTTAAAGCCTTTTAATCCTACTTTTGTGTTCTGACAGTCTTCCTCAATTAAATACTTCCTCAGCCTCAAAGATGTCATTAATGCTTTCAGCAGCATTCTGTGGCACTTCTTCCCAGAACCACCACAGTCTTGCCCATCTCTTAGGCAGATTTCTCTGCCAAATCCCATGGGTTTGCTCAGCAGGGGAGAGAGGTATGAGCAACAGGCTTTTAGCTTTTTCAGTCATCAGAACTCCCCACAGGTAAATTTTTCCTGTAGATTTTGACCTCTCCATTCCTTCTAGCTTTTGGTATCTGTCTGGCCGATGTTCATTGCTACCTGCACCTGCACTATCCACAGTGAATTTGATAAAAAACCTTCCAAACACTGCCAACACAGAAGTGTCTAACAGGTTTTTTTTTCTAAAATGCTTTTGTTTCCCCTTTTGGTCCCACATCAAGTTTTGCTGACTGAAGTCTATATTACCAGTAGAGCAAAAAATAGTAGGAAAGGTCAGGGACCCCAGGAAATATGGGAGGAGGCAACACTAAGTCTTCTATAAGACTTCTTTCTGCTTCAGGCAGCACACAGTGACTGGGCAAATGGGTAGATGAAGATAAAAGTTAGAGGAGAAAAGGAAGCCAGATTAAAAAAATAAAGGCCATTTCTCCTTTGGGATGATCTCATATCTAAAGAACTGAACTCTCACTTCCTTGTCCTTTGTGTTCTGCTTGTTACCAATGCTGACACACAGAAGCCAGGAAGGAAACAGAGCAAGACAATTTTAGGGAGATAATGTTATTTGCAAATATAGCAATCACCATTTTCCTTCTCTGTTCAGAGGTTTTCAACAGTATCTCCTCAGCATAACCTTAAAAAGAAGGAAATATTTGAGGAAGGTTGGGTTCTTGGGGTTGTTTAAAAGTAGAAACAGATACTCAGAGCAATCATTTAACTAGGACTGACTACACACAAAGGAGATGCATTTCAGGCTCTGTGGAAACCAGGCCTAAAGCCACAGGCTTAGGACATTTTGCTCAGGACTCAGTTTCCTGCAGCTTGCTTTGACTATGGTGCTACCTGCATGGCTGCATCCCGGTGCTGGCTAGCCAAGCCTCTTTGAGTGTGTGAGCAGGGACAGAAGTGGGTTGTGCAAGGTGAGGGCTGAACTTCAGCATCTGTACACAACCCAAGTGCACCAGCTGCTGATAAAACAGTGGAGGAAGACCTCCTCCACACCAGCTCTGCAGCCAGGAGTTCTGTTCCAAGAGGCAGCAGGCAGTGTGTGCCAGCCTTGCTGCCCTCACTACTGCAGGGCTCTCTGCTTGCCCCAGAAATAACAAGTTTTCCTCTTAAAAATTAAACCCCCAAAATCCTGGAGTTTGGAAGATGAAAAAAGAGGGGAAAAAAATCATGTGAATTAGATTCTAGTAGCTCCCACAGAGGCTCTCTGGACTGTTTGCTCTCATTGTGGAGGGAAACAAATACCTTCAGATTGAAAACTAAAGAACCCAGACATCCAAGCAGGTTATGGTGTGCCCATAAACAGAGAGCAGCACCTTGCTTTACAGGACAGGTTTTCTTTGCTGTTCAGTGGACCCATGCCATTTCACAGCTGCCAAAGCCCCTGCTCCCAAGCACCTTGTGATGCAAATGACAGACATGGACTTGCAGCTTCCCTAATTTTCAGGCAGCCATATTAGCTGAGCTGGAAGGTTGAAATCTCAAGCCATGAGTGAAATCAGTGTACTGTGCTAGGGAAAAAGCATTCAGGCTGACTTTAAGTGCCATGCATAAGTAAAACACTGTTCTCTTCCTCCTGCTTAGCAATTCTTTTTCTTTAAACTCCATTTATTAAGTATTTATAAGAGATCACTTTAAATCCCCTTTGCAGTCAGCATGTGTACATCTCATCTGAAGGTTTTCACCTATTTGCTGAGGCTCCAAAACCAGGGAACACACTATGCATAATTGCTGAGGGGGTTTCAACTGGACAGGTAAAAAGTGTTTAAGAGGCTTTACAAAAAAAGCCATTTTTGCATCTGCCCTCTCTTGTTTATGCGCAACTCAAATTCATTTAGGTAAGAATACTAGCATGTGCTTGAGAAATCGGTGTTAAGCTGTGGAAAACCAAATGAATTTCATGTTTTGTAACTGGAAAATTATTAATTTGTTGCCCATATATCGAGCATATGTGTGTGCTGTGTCTGCGAGGAGCAGTGTGGTACTGCACCCTGTTGGCCTGTGGTGTTATGAAAACCCAGTTGCATTCTCCATACAGCATGAGGCAATTTCCTTTATATTAAACCTTTTTTTCAGCCAAGCTGGTTCCATATGCAGTGTGGAGACAGGTGGGAAAGAAAGAGAACAAAACACATATACTTGCAGAGAGAGTGTTACCTACAAAGGTGAGAAGATAAAGTTGGGTTAGAAAAGCAGCTGCAATTGAAATGTTCTCACTCACTAGTCAGTGGGTGGAAGTAACATAAAAATAATGAGCAAGCAAGGAAAATGGAAGCAGGTTTTCATGCTACTTATATGGAAGCAAGAAGAATGTTTTAAATCATTAGAAAGGAGTGACTCAAAAGTCTGACTCACATGATTTGGATGTCTACAAAGGAGCGAGTTCAGGATAACCTGAACAACATTTTGGGAACCTGTTGCCAAAACTCAAATTCCAGAAAAGGTGAAGAATGTGCCTGATTCAGTCTTATTTCCTGAGTACATGGCTACTGAACTCATTTTAACTCAGAAAGATGACATCAAAGTGCCCTACCAGCAACGGGGAAAGAGCAGGCATCCTGGATGGGGGCCAAGGCAAAGGACACAAGTGTCAAGAGACTGGCAGGCTGTAGGAGGCAACGTCTATACAGGGTTAGAGTGCCATCATGAAGTAGACAGCAGAATTAGGGGCATCATATCTTACAAAAGAAGCCAGGCAGAGAGGTTCAGAGGCAGATCCTCAGTTTCTCTGCAGAGAAGCCTTGCCCATGTACCCTGCTTATCAAACATGATTTCCTTTTATGACAAGGTAACCCACGTAGCTGACCAAGGGAATCCAGTTGATGTAATCTTTTTGGATTTCTGCACAGCTTTCAATACTGTCTCTCACAGGATCCTTCTGGACAAACCGTCCAGCACACAGCTGGATAAACACATCATGTGGTGGGTGAACAATTGGCTCATGGATGGAGCACAGAGGGTAATAGTGAATGGGGTAACATCAGACTGGTGACCTAACACTAGTGGGGTTCCATCTTGGGACCTGTGCTCTGCATCATCTTCATAAATGACTTGGACACAGGACTAGAAGGGATACTAAGCAAATCTGCAGATGTCACAAAACTCTCACAAAGGCAGGAAGGCCCTGCAGAGGGACCTCAACAGAGAGACCTGCTCTGCACTGGTGAGGCCTCACTTTGAATATTGTGTCAGTTTTGGGCACTGCAATATAAGAAAGATATTAAGCTGTTGGACAGCAAAAATGAGGGCAATGAAGATGGTGAAGGGCCTTAAGGACAAGCTGTATGAGGAGTGGCTGAGGTCACTTGGTCTGTTCAGCCTGGAAGGGAGACCTCGTTGCAATCTACAGCTTCCTCATGAGGGGAAGAAGAAGGGTAGACACTGATATCTCCTCTGTGGTGACCAGTGACAGGACCTGAGGGAATGGCTTGAAGTTGTGTCAGGGGAGGTTTAAGCTGGATAATAAAAAGAGGTTCTTCACCCAGGGGGTGGTTGGGTACTAGAACAAGCTACCCAGGGAAGTGGTCACAGAACCAAACCTGTGTTCAAGAAGCGTTTGGACAACACTCTCAAGCACGTGGTGTGACTCTTGGGAATGGTCCTGTGCAGGGCCAGGAATGGGGCTCAGTGATCCTTGTGGGTCCCTTCCAATTTGGCGTATTCTGTGATTCTGATCATTTGGTCATATGCTCCTATGCCATTAGCACTGTTTCATAGCTGAGTCAGGAAACAGTGTGTACTCATCGGGCAGTCTTTGCCGAAGCAGTTTGCAAAGTAACTCATCCTGTTGAGCCACTGATTCAGTGTTCACATTAAGATTGTAACTTCATGCATGTCATTGGTCTTAACAGCTCTTTCCCAATCCAGTCCTACTGGTTATCTGTGATGTGCCACTGCCTGCTTGGTGTGAATTTAATAGTCATTGTAGAAATTAGACAGTGGTTGTTACATCCTTGCTTGCTCCCATGCTACTGCCCACCCTCCCACCTACAGAGAGCTCCTGGTCTTTTCTTCAATCAGTCTTGGCCTGAATGACTTACCCAAAGGCTAGAGTAGAAATAAGGGCCAAAGACCAGCCTCTGGTTATGGTTGCTTCTGAACTAGCACCTTAAGAGAATGGGTTTTAGGATGTTATTTGGGGAAACCACAGTCTTTTAAGAGTTGTTGACTATTTTAAATCTGCTGCATTGCAACAATATAAAAATGACCTGAAGACAGGTTTATTTGGCTTTTTTGATCCCTAAGACACAAGCTTCAGTGACTCTGTCTCATTACTTCCTTGGAATTTAAACTGGGGTGCAGTACAAGCTGTACATGCCTGACCATCCAAGTACCTGTTTCTCACTTAAGTACATGATTTGTGAGCATCTGCTGTGACTTAATTAACGCATGAGACTAAATCAAAGATGAACTGCTACATAAAAAAGGAAGGATGGGATGGGATGGGATGGGATGGGATGGGATGGGATGGGATGGGATGGGATAGGATGGGATGGGATGGGATGGGATGGG
>JAYRBT010000042.1:26042319-26061708 GCA_036023395.1 Myiotriccus ornatus | reverse complement strand
GGATGGGATGGGATGGGATGGGATGGGATGGGATGGGATGGGATGGGATAGGATGGGATGGGATGGGATGGGATGGGATGGGATGGGATGGGATAGGGTGAGGTAGGATAGTATAAGGCCATATCCACCACTCAAAACTCATTGCCACTGATGCCCCAGCAGGGTTTTCAGGTATCATATGGCAGCTTTTCCCACAATTAACATTGTAAACCATTTAGGTTACACATTTGGGGGGTCATGGAGATCGTTAGTTGATGGAGTCAGGAGCACCTTATGGTTTCTGAATTTATAACACGGTCCTTTCCTTCCTTCCTTTCTTCCCGCCTGCCTGCCTCCACACCTTTGTGACTGCATCTGTCACTGGTGCCCAGGCACCTTTACTGGAGTTCAGATTTTCCTTGGCTGTTGCATTTCAGGTAGGGCTCCTACTGGTACAGCTCAGCTGCTTCTCTCCACACCTTTGAATGCAAAGCAGCGCTCGGACTGAGCAGCTTTACAGAGTTTAAACCAGCCAGGAAAGTACTTGTGTAAGCAGCTGTGGTCTGCCATTCTCCAAAGGCCAGCAGAGCTCAACACATGCATATGGGCAGGAGCCATGCCTCAAAGGCTGCATGTTTAATTAGTAATTTCTATGAGAAACCTCAGCATTTTCTTGCTCTCATTTTCTCTGGAGCTTTCATGTAGCCCCCAGCAGGAGACAGCTTTATCCCAACAGCCATTTGTCACACAGTGAAAGAGAGCTGCCACTGCCCCAGACAAGGCAAAGAGGTGAGAGGCAAACATCCACACCAGTCCTGGCTTCACAGACAGCAACTCACTTGGGAACATTGCTAGCAATACACAAAGAAAGCCAGAGTAGCAATAAGGCCACAGATGTCAGAGTGGCTTTCAGAATCAACCCACCTTGATGTGCAGAGGGGGAGAAAGCAATATCAGCATGAGGAACAGCAACTCAGCACTGCACCCACACAGGGAAGCAGGAAGGCACAGATCAGGCTGCAGCCCCAGAAATAAAGCCTCTCAACAGTCCACCTGTCCAAACACCACTGGCTTAAAGCCACTGGATACTGCAGGGCTGGCCATGTGCTGAAGTGGGGACTAACAGACAGACAGGTGTACGAGAAGACTGGGCAGCTGGGTCGCCACACCACACCAGCACCTCTGGGCAGCCCTGGGGGGTTCTGAGCACCCACACCAGCCTGATACAAACCTCACCTCCCAAGGGAACAGTTCCTTGGATCACTAGACTTGCAAAGTGACAGAAACACAGTCTTCCTCCCAGGCAATACCCCAAGGGTCACAGCAGGAACCTTCTCCTTCTGCCTCTATCCAGCAGGCACCAGCTGGCCCCACAGTTGGGTGGAGAAAGCAAAAGCAACCATAGCTGCCAGGCCCAGCCCAGAGCAAACCAACACGATTTTCATGTGTATTCTGCTGTGCCTTCACAGCCCTTTGCTGCCCATCGGGGCACTGCAGGGACACTGCCTGCAGCCTCAGCCGTGAAAGTTAAGCACAGCGGGAAAGTCCCTTGACAGGGACAAGATCTGCACTGAACAAAGAGCACGTCAGCTCCTCCCACCCCCTGTAATTAACAGCCAGACACGACTTTACATCTTTCCACACCAGGAGCTAGCTTGAGGCAGAGCAGTGCCACCCTGCTGGGCTCACACGTAGGAGATGAAACTTTGCTCAGGGGCTTCAAGTTATCCTTGGGGCAGCTTTGGTATTCAAAGTGTCTTGACAGATGACTTTACAAGGCCCAACACCAACTAATACCATGCAGTTAGATGGCTGAGCCCTTGGCCACTTTCTTGTGTGATATCTGTTTCTGTCCTCTCACCAAACATCACATTTATGGGGTTCAAACTAAGGGTAACAGCAGATATTCAAAGTACATAAAACCAGAAACAAAGCTTCTGGGAGACTCCCCAGCTCCAGTTCACTTCTGCTTTAGCAGGTGCAAAACTTCAGCAATATTTTCTGTTGCCTGGGGGCTGGATTACAGACAGAGCATAATGAGCTCAGTGGATTTGAGGAGTGGTTTTAACATGCAAGGAGCAGGCAAGACCTTCAACACAGGGATAGAAGACTGGAAATAGTGATCCAGCATCACAGCTCTTGCCTACTACTTTTGAAAAAGAGAAATTTTGATTTTTATTTCACAAGCCACCTGAGACAGGCAAATTTGATATATGTCCTGCAAGACAGTAGTCATAAATATTGCCACTGAGAACAGGCTTATTCCGATTTGTTTTCAGTGTTTTCCATTTATTCATCTTGGTCAGATATTTAATTTTGCCTTTTCTTCCTGCGTGAGCTAATCTCCATCTTCCTGGCCTCCTGGTAACATGTATGAATATCAATCACTTATCCTACTGTTCAAACTGAAAATTTAACTCTGTTATGCTGACTCATTATTTTATGATGTCCTTTACCCCTGCCCCCTCAAGATCAAATATCAAGGCAAAGTTTCAACTGCTTTATCTTCTTCAGACCCCCCCCCGAGATGTTATTTTTATGAACACAGCCTTTCTTGCTTTATTATTTTGCTGTAACTCTTAATGCTGTTAGCAGTGCATCCAGACAGCGGGTGACCTCCTGTGATTAGCTTGCAGATTTGCAGGGAAATCTGGACAAACCCTGTTGTTTTTAAGAATTCAGAGTTTGTTTTCTTGCATTGCATTCTCCAGGTGCTGCCCTAGTGTTGCCAGCAGGCTTTGTGTAGCAGGTAGACCTCGCAGGGGACCATGCTCCAGGTTTGGTCAGGACTTGTCACTGGGGTGGCTGAGAGAGGCACATCACTCCCCAGGAGTGCTGGTCCAAATCTCCATGACAACAGATTTGGGATGGAGACCTGGCATGCTGAGTGCCAGAAGGTCACAGCAGCAAAAAAAAAAAAAAAAAATGTACTGAGGGAGGAAAAAGAGCAGCTGGGGAAGAGATCAAGGGGCATATTGCAGCACTTTCAATCATACTGCAGCTCGAGTTCATTGGCTCTGTGTGCTGGGGCTTTTAAAACACTTCTGTGAGAAGCAATTGCCATGGAGAAGGAAATTGGTCAAAATATTTGTATTTCTATCTGTTGCTACTTTTTTTTTTACTCTAATGGAGAAAACAGAAAGCATAAATACATTTCTTGCCTCATGGACCTTGTGATATAAATTCAGAGTGAGAGACAAGATGAAGCCTGGTAGTCCAGTTCCTTAGGATCCATTTTCCAATGTAATTAATTTTTATCTCCATTTTATAAGGAATTGGAGTTGTGCGATTGCAGTGACTGCCTGTCCTCCTGTCTGCCTCCCCACCCCACAATGTCTCCTGAAGCTGTCAGGCTATTTTTACCAAATCTGCCAAAGAAGTAGAAGTCTCAAAGATATTTAACTCCCACAAAGATCACAAAACACAGGTGACTGGTTGATTAGAGGGGACTAAGAGAATGCCCTGAAAGAGGAGAGGAAAGGGTAGCTCAGCCCTTCTCCACTGCAGGAGGCATCACTCCACTGCTTTAACAGCATGTGCACACTGGTTAGCCAGGCAGCACACACGTAGCTCTGAACCCGACAGAGCATATGTTGCCTCTTGAGCTGCCAAAAATATAGAGGCATGAGAGGAAGATGAAGCACTGCAGTGAGAAATTAGTGAAAACATGATGTACAGAAATGAGGGAAAGAGTAAGGGACACAGCAGAAATCTGACCGGTGCTACGTGAGAGCAGGTGCTGAGATGGTGAGGAGGTGACCAGGATGATCATTAGTGGGAGGATGTGTGGGGACACTTGAAATGATCCATAAGGAACTAGTCTTTGTCCACAGAACAACCACTTGGAATTAACTCTTGTGTGTGCAGTGTAGCTGCACACCTGGGAAAACTGCTGGTCTGGACAACATGGCAATCCTGGTTCTTTAGGTACAGAGGAGGCATAGCAGAATCAACAGCAAATCAACATCTGCCGCATTAGTAAGAAATACCTTCAAGGCAAGGTAAGCCTGTCGTTTACCAAGCCTATCTCCCATTTCCCTCTTGGAGTCAATGCTACAACTGCTGAGCAGTGTAAAAGGCAGCAGAAACATTTTGTGAAGTGCTCTGAGCTTCACTTGCAGAGCCACTACACACAAATATGTATGCTTCCAGCATTCCTCCTGCTCCACGTGCACACACACATCTCCCTGAAATGCTTCATTCGGGCTGTGATCTGTCTGCAAATGCTGCAGGGCATCTGCCTCTGCCAAAGATAAGGGGAGCTTTCCCACAGGTACATCTGCTATATATAGCAGTTATGAAATGACAAATAAACCATAAATATTTTATATTCTCAGTGCACCTTCATTCTCACCCATTCTTTGAGAAAGCAATAAGTCTGATGTTTATTGCTGTGAGCAGCCTTGAATCGCACCAGACACCCACCCCCCACCACGACTGTCACCATGACATGAGCAGTCTCTGCTCATCTTGCCATTGCCTGTGAATTCCCCACTAGGTCACAGTTGTTTCTAATCAGTGCTAATTCTTTTTCTTGTACACACCATCTTAATGTGACACATGAACTTGGAAAGCCATAGAAGAGCAAAGAGAAGTGCATCTTTGGTTAGCTTATTTTGAATAGCAGTGATAACATATACAAAGTAAGTCCAGATTCTAATCATGGTTATTCTTGAGCCGTTCCATGACAGTTGTTCCATGATAACATGGCAATTGATAGTGGGATTAAAAAAATAGAGATTGGCCGGTAAAAATTAGTTCATTGCATGGGGTAGATGTTCCTACAGAACATTTGATTGAAGACTATTTCTTTACTCTACAATGCAAAGGAAACAGCTCTGCTAAAAAGTTAGGTTTCACATTTCTGCTGTTTATGTTCATTTATGTATACAAAATATTTGTTGAGCATAAATGACTATGCTCCAGAGAGTGCTGTGCACTGCCAAATCATTTATTATCCCAAAGTAATTTAATCTGATCATATGGAAACCATGCTGAATTCCAGAAACCTGGATGCCATATGGGCAACCTGCCAGCCAGGGTAAACCAAAGACATTCTGTCCTTGGGGTGGGAAAGGTACACAGTTCACACAAGTTTTAAAAAAAAAAAAAAAGAAATCAGCATCAGGAAGTATCTTGGCCAAGAGGAACTTGGCAGAGCAGTATTTTAGCTTTGCTGAGGGACTGTGTATGCCCATTGAAACAGTAACATCTGTGGAGGAAGGGCAGAGCACGGGGATACAATGCAGTTTTATGGCTGCATTGCTTAGTCAGGGAAAGGGATTCCAAAGGGAGCTGATACAGCCAGCTGGCTGGCTGATGAATGGAGTAACGATTGTGGAAGAGATCAAAAAGCTATCAAGTGCTCCATCATCCCCCACAATGGCAGCAATATCTGAGTGTTAGTGAAGCTTGCATTTCAAGTATATAGGTGTGATTTCAGGAAATATTGAGCATTTTTTTGATTCTTAAATCATTAAATATTAATTTGAGCTCATAACCAAGCCAACACAATGACAAAATCCTAAAGGATCTGAAATTCAGCGTGAATTATAGGAATACAGACAGAATACTGTGCTTTTGTTCACAAAATGAGGGCAGAAATTCAATATATTTTGTATTGGTGTGATGGATTTCCACTGGATTCAGCTGTGCACCTTACAGAGTTGCTCTCTGTGCAGAGCACAGCAAAGCGTATTTTTTGCTCTGAAATGTGTTGTATGTGCAGCAAAGATAGCACCAAAAGATATTTATTTATTTATTTCTCAGGTGACTTGCATGCATGTCTTATTTTGCCTTTATTGAACTCTAGGAGATCTATTAATTTTTCTTTCATTTACCACAGTTACTAAACAACAGTAACTATAGGACATTGTCAAATGATCAGTTACAAAAATTTTAATTCATTTTTAACCTTGCACCTCTCCTTGAACTTTCATGGGTAAAATTTCCATTGTTTCACGTTTACCTGCTTAAAAGCCAAAATGTTCTATATTTTCACACTCTGAAAGAGCAATTCAAACAGCAGGGAAATGAATTCAGCAAAGCCATAAAATTGACTGCAGAGCCGCTTTATCAAATGCTCTCCAAAACACAGAGAAATAGAATTTTTTTTCTTATGTTTTCTAATATCATCATGGGCATTACAACAATCAGTAAGGCAGTTCCAGAGAGTACTGAAATTTGAAGCTGGCAATGGTCCTTCTGGTGTGTATTATCTTTTAAGATGCTTTCCTGGCATCTAGCAGCTGCCTTCAGGAAAATTTATATGCTATTTTAGTTTGTTTAATTTCTCTTCCATGTTAATGTGCCTTTGTTATTGCCATGTGGAGTTCATTTACTGTGCCAGGAGATGGCGGCAGTGGAAACCACTTTGTGCCCTCCATGCATGAATGATCTTTCACCCTGAGTGATGATCAGTTATACGATATCAATCAACATGTAAAAATTGCTTTGAAAATCCAAGATAAGCAGTCTTCACAGCTGTAGACACTGAAAGATATATATATATTTAAAAAAAAGCTGTGAAACATGGAAGGAACATGTGCTCCCTTCCCAGGATCTGGAGTTCATTTTTATAATGCCTAAGTTGCAAAGACCAGGGACAGAGATGTCAGTATATAAAACTGTCAGAAGGCATGACTTTTCCAGGCTACATGACCAAAAAATTCTAAAGTACCCTTAATTCATTTGATCTTCATGGCACAGAACAAAAAGCATTTGAGTCTGGAGCAGAAGAGGACTGGGGAGAGCCTGCAAAGAAATAATAAAGATTGGAGATGGGTTTTGGGGATGCTGGACTTCGACTCGTCACTGATTTGGTGAGAAGAGGCAGGGAGTAAGCTGTTTGTTTAACTGTCCTTATAAAACGTGTGAAAGAACACATAGAGCCAGGCAGAGCACCTCCTTAGGAGGAATGAGTGTTTACACAGGCAAATTACCATACATATTTCCCACAGGACCAAGCATTATTAGACCTGTTACAAGCTTTGTCAGCAACCGCTGAGGTAAAAAAGAATCTTGTTTACCCTTCTAAATACGGACCAGTCTTCAGGGCAATACAGGTGCTAAATTTACTCACGTGGATGCTTGTGTTACAGCCAGGATTTATCATGCATGATAAATGCAAAACTGTCTCAGTTACAAGCTTTTGCTCCGAGAATATTATCTATTTATTGCCCAAAATTAAGAGCATGTGGTGGAAATGAGCTTCCCCACTGGCAGGTAATGTTCATGTGCCGCTGAGCAGAAGGAGCAGTGAAGCTGAGGGCTGTGGCAAAGTCCCAGTGCTGCACTGGTTCAGGTCTTTCAGCACAGCTAGGACAACCCTGGGCACATGACCCTGAAAGGGAGCTGTTGAGAAAAAACAGAGCCCCTTGCCATGTTTCTTGTTGAATTTGGGGCTGTAAGTTGTCTTGCTGCCTCTGTGAGTGAATAAGAACTCTCATCCTGGAGAAACATCTGCTTTCGTCATCAATGTGTCCTCACAGAAAAGTCTTAACACTTAAAGGTTTGGCTGATTGCTTATTTTAATGAGACAGATAACAAAGTAAATCATGTTTATGGAAATCAATTTCTCCTGCATCGCACTCTTTCCATTAGTGAGAAATTAGTTGTGACTACTGGAAACAAATGATGTTCTGAGGTTTTATGTGGCTTGCATGAGTTAAAAAGGCTAATATTGCCAGGAGGAATACATGGCATTTGTAGCTACAAGCCATTTCAGTCATGGTAGAGACTTCCAAGCAATTTTGCCTTATGAAAATTAAAGACCCACAACCCTCAGGGTGTAATGAGGTTTATTGCAAGAAAATCTCACTTATGCTGCTCAGAGATGCCCCCTGTGCAAACCAGGTCAGTGATTATTTTGATGTAAAAGCGACATGGTCTAAAAGAAGTGCAGATCAAAAGAAGCTTGCTTTAGTTATATAAAACCCTGTAATTATGAGGTTAGTTAATTTTCAGAACAAAAGACTGCAACCTCTGGGTTTGTTCATAATTTAATACACCCTGTGACTGAGAGCCCATGAGGAAAATGGACTTTTGAACGTCTAATTGTTCCTATGGTTAGTCTGTATGAGACATGCCCTCTCTTAAACACCTCAAATGCAATTGTGTCCTATTACTACTACCTGTGTTAAAAATTTTATTACAAGCTACACTGAGTATTCATCCTACATGGGCCTATAATACTCCAACATGTAAATCTGTTTCTCTTCCTTATTTCTAGTTCCTCAAGTACATTAAAAGGCAACATGATTTATATTTTCAGCATGTTATCCTACTGGTCCTGAGATGCTTTTAAATAAAAAATGGAAGGGAAAGTAACTGCGGCCCTACAGGTATGTTGTTGATCTATAGGGTATGCCTCATTCATCCAGCCCTGTTTATATAACATATAAATAGACTGGAGAGATTTAAAGATATTTTTATAAACCTAGGTACAATTATAAATAAAAAATTCTGTGATGCAGGAAGAGGAAAACAGTGACTAACTGCTCTCTAAGTAGATTTTCTTAATGCTGGCAAAAAGGGTGCGCAGAGGTGTGGTATCACACAGCAGTGTGGAGGTCCTGGCCAGCAGCATCCATGAGAGGCCTGCTCTGTCTTTTCTGCTTCATAGGCTTTGCCCTGCAGGAGGAAGAAAGTGCAATTGAAGGCTTGTGAGCTCCATCCCTCTCCTGCTGCAGGGTGGGTGCTGGCTGCCTTTTCAAGTTGCAGCACAGGGCTTTACTGTGAGACTCCTTTAAAAACAAGGTGCCCTCTGAAACGTCTGAATTTAGAAGCAGATTTATTATGCAGGCTGGCATGACGATTCGCTCTTGCCAGTGTCATCAGACAAAAGGCAGCTTTCTCTAGATTTAGGAGTGGAATCTAACAAAAAAAAAAAAAACCAAACCAAAATAGGCCACCAAAAAAAACACCAAAAATAACACAAATGGAAAACAAACTGATAGAATCACCTTGCTTTGACTTGTCACTTGATCAGCTTAGAGCTCTCATAACCACAGCAGTAATATCTTACACAGTACAATACTGCATTGTATTGTATTCTATCTTGCAATATCTTATCTTTTCCATTATGGCCTTGCTTATACCGCTTTCTATCCTGAGCCCACTGTCTCTGTCCTAGAAACATCAGGGAGACTAGTGGAGTGGAGTTGCTAGATGCAAGGATACGCCTCACCAGGCCTGATCCTGACCCTGCCACATATGCAGGTTTGATGTCCCAGGCTGGACTTGGCCCATCCCCATCCCCACGGAGGTGCCTGATGGCTGGGACTAAGGCTCCAAAAAGGTAGTAAAGGACTTAGGTGCTGACTTTTTGGAGATGAGGATTTGGGTTTAATGACATGAATAGAAGGTGTGGTGAGGAGCTGGCATCAGTCTGACTAGTTTAGGATGCTGACCTCAAGGCAGAGGAATGCAGCCAGTGCTACACATTGTGATTATCACCTTAATGAGCCAGATCACGAGGCACCACATCTCTGGATATTTCCACTGTGTCTCTGCTACAATATTCACAACACTCTCATTACAGTGCATTTTGAACCCCCTCAGGGATGGGGGTGCAATCCGTCCATGCTGCTGCCTGCAGGGACAGCCACCAGAGGTGATGGCGTGGAGGCCACAGGGGAATCCCTGAATATGCAGACACATCATCCGTTTGGGAGATGCCACATCTGTGTTCGTCAGTGCATAGTGATGGTCGGGCAGGCACTTTTTCAGTACTTTTCAACATTTTCTCCAGTAAGCTGCTGGAGGCAGCCATCTCTCATGTGGAGTCACACACGTCCAAGTACTCAATATGACAGTGATGCAGAGACACATATTTTCCTCCTCTTCTTCTTTTTTCTTTTTTTTTTCTTTAACATAGTCTCTTCTTCCTATTTCTTTATTAAGGTCCTTTTGTTGGGAATGCTAAAGTAAAAGGAAAACAGCCTGTTTTTACCCCCAGACCTCACCTCAAATGAAATTTGGTATTTAAGGCAGCAAGCATGTGTGTATTTTCCAGCAGTTTCTCTTGGGAATGGATATTTACACGACACTTCTCATGACAAAATTCTGCTTTTCTTAAGCGCCCTGAAAAAATTGCTCACCATAGGAAAACCTTGAAAGGAGGGGGAGAGCAGGTGACAAAAAAAGACTAGGAGTTGCACTTCTGCATCCTCAGGTCTAAAACGTGATTGAGAGCAGATGAAAGTTGTGTGGCAGAGAGACAGGTCAGTGCAATGGGAGTGCCAGGCATGGACACAGACAAAGGTGACAAAGCTGGGACGTGTGGCGTAGGTTACTGACGTGGCAAAAGTATTCTGGTTTGTCACGTGTCACTCAGTGGCTGGTTGTGAAAGACACTGTTTAAACAAACTGTTGTGTACATTTCCATGCCAATTCCTGTCTGTCCAGATTCTTAATTTCAAAAGGCAGCTCTTAAGCATATTTGAATGACTAATTATTTTTGGCTAGCATTGACAGCAGCTGGAAAATCTAAACACTATTGCCCTGTGCATACCCTGTCCATAGATTGCATGGGAGTTTTTCGTATGGGTTGCATCCTATTTCTGCTCTGTTCATACCCTCTTTTCTCTATTTGCACCTGAGAGCATTCTTTCTTTTGCTGGAAAGGGCTCTCTGACTCCTTTTGGACACATTCTTTCCTCTCCTTGGCGCAAAAACACTTCTGTATAGTTTCTTGTTGAGCAAATGGTGACTACTTAGCACTGCCAATTCGGTTCTTTTAATTTTATACATCAGTGCTTGAAATGCTAATGCAGCTTTTGCATCCAGGAATGAATTCTCACCTTTGGGAGTTGAAGCCAGGGCCCACAAAAGCCTTCACACCTTTGGCTGCTTATTTATATTTGCCTGAAACAGGGTAACTGTATAACTTTGCATTCAATCATTTCCGTAACATTGCAAGAATGTTAGACATCCTTGGACAGAAATTGCCTGATTTGGAGGCCAGTCAACCAGAAGGCAGTGGTTGGAGCCTCTAGTTAGCATGTCCAGCACTTCTGACAGCAGTTGGAACAGCCCACCTCTGAGAAAGTAAATTGATCAAATCATTGAGAATATCTCAGATCTTTTCCATGTCAGTCCAAAGTGTTCAAATAAGTCTGTGAATGAGAAGGGCAGAGGTATGAGAGAGAGGAGAATCATGGTGACAACGGTGAGGGAAAAGGAAATGAAGGACACCGAACCACTTGAGGAAGGAAAAGTATACCCAGGGCATAGAAGCCCTGGAGTGAGGGAGAACTTGGAGACCATGAATACAGAGATGGGAAGGGACTCACACAGTCATCCTGTGGGGAACAGGAAAGCAGGAATGCAGAATTGCCTGGGAGGTGCCAAACAATCTTTCTCCTCCAACAATCAACCACCCTTCATGTTTTCAATTTTCAGTGTAAAGAGAGGTATGAAGTCTGCATATCAGATTGTAGAGCATGAGCTTTGGCAGGTTCCAGCAGCTTCAGTGTGACTTGAGGTGAGAAATCACATTTCATACAAGCAACAATTAAATAATAATCTTTCAAATAAGCAGCAGTTTCCACTGATGGAATGGAAAAAGTGCTGCAATTACATGAAATACAATAGCAGCTTTATTATTATATTTCCTTCCATTTCAAGAAAAAATTATTATTAAGAAACAACACCTTTCAATATTCACTATTTGGGCAGCTGGTCAAGTGTACAAGCAACAAGTGGCTGACTATTCAACCCAAAAATGCAGACTTCTGACAGGAATTTCTTGTTCTTGAAAGGAAGCAGCCTAATGTTTCCACTAATTACCAAGACACCAGAAACAAGGGGTTGCTAATGGAACTTAAAATTGTCATGTAAAGTGGAAGGCAATGCCTTTAGAAAGGAGGTTTTAAATATTGCCTAGGAAGAGCTGACTGTGATGTCCAGGCTGACAGAAATAAAGTAAAAAATAATAATCCATGGTGAAAGATCATGGATTTCAGGACTAAAATGAATTTCAGGTCTCAGCAAGGGAGTTAATGAACTGTACACCATGGGGAGAAAGGAAATACAATATAGAATTCAGGCCTGTTTAAAGTAAATGTGATGGCAAACTATTTCAGACAGGAAGTAGTTTGACAGAGAGGCAGGAAAGCTATCGATGACACTGATGAAACTTCACCTGGAATACTGTTCATCTATGTTCAAGAAAGATAAACTGGCCTGGGAACCAGTGCAGAGGAAGACTTCAAGACTGGTCAGGAGACTAAAACCAACAGCACTGAAGCCCAGATTCATGCTGCCCAACTTCAGGCACTTCACGAAGACACATATATTAGGAGCACAGTCATGGACACCTCCAGTCATTCAGCCTACCTAAGTTCTGACTTGGCTTCTAAATTAGATGATTTATTTAAATACTTTAAGCTACAAAGGAAGCATATTGCTCTAGGGAATTTGTGTGGTGCCCCAAAAAACAGAGGGTCAGAAAGAAACCAGCTGCTTCTAGAAGTGTAAACACCACAGAAGAGGTGAAGGTGAGGTTTATCAGCAGGACAAACTGATACATGCTGGGCACAAATAAATTGTTCTGATAAACAGAAGGCTGATCTTGGAAACAGCTTTCCATATGCAGATGAAGGAATAAGAAACTTGGCTAGAATTAAATTGAAGCTGAATGAGTTTGTTTAAGAAGTTATGCGATGAACACAACTGAAAGAGTAAACATTTGGACTTGTAGATACAAAAGGTCCTTTATGATCCTTTGTGCTATGTTGTTTAATTTGGATTTTTTGTTACTGAACATAAACAGGATTAATCCTTTATATTGTCCTCAAAAGGGACATCTTGTAAAATCATGTGTATTTTGAGAAAGAATTATTAGAAGGTGCCACTGCCCTGCCATTGTACATTTTCATCAAGGGGAAGGACTGAAAACACTATTTCCTGGGAGCAGAACTGCTCAACAACGAAACCAAGAACAACTATGGCTGAGCATCTGATCTACCCTTGTGTTGTATATCCCAGCAAATTGAGAAAAGCGCTTGTGCTGCCCAAGTCAAGAGAGGCCAAATCTCTTAAGTTATGGGCAAATGCACGTCAAGGTTTAGAAGGAACAGAAATGCTGTCAACATGCTTCCAGCTATCACTGGCACATGTAGTGGTAGGATATAAAACTGATGGGAAGTTAGGCCAAGTCCGTGTCTTTCTACTTTATGGTTGTTGAAGTAACAGAAAATCATAGCCCATGGGCCAGTTTCACATCAAACGTGAAGTGCTTGGGACACACAGTTAAAAGTGTACCTGCACCTAAGAACACAGACTATCAGTCGCAGCTCTGTATTGCCAAATAGGGCAGAAGAGCACAGCCAAGTGCCTAGCAAACAGCTAGAAGAGGACATAGGAATGTGAGCATGGAGGGGGTTTGGCAGGAGCACTGGCAGAAATGAGACTTGGAGTATTGTTTCCTGCTATTTAATCCTTCCTAATTTTCAGTGGAATGAGCCTCTATTACACATTGCCAAAAAATAATGGGGAGAAACAGAGAAATATCTGATTCTCCTACAAATGACACTGAGTATTGGCTAACCAGTTGAGTCAACAGCACATAATGCAATAGAAACGTGCTAAGAGAACCACGATGTTTACCCCTGATTATTGTAGTGCTGGGAAAAGGCTGTAAAAGTCCCCTAATTCTGTGCAACCCTCATATTTTGAAATTAATTTGGAAGGATGGAAATCATTATGAATTTTAGGTTTAAACTTGAACCTGTATCTAAATATACATACATATATACACACATATATATGTATGTATACATATATATACATATATATACATATATATAAACACACACATATGTGTATATATATAATACTTCATTTCAGAACAGCAGAAAATTGCTGATTTTCCTGGGCAATACTTAGCATTAACTTAGCAGTTGATATTAGGAAACACAAAATTTTGCAAAATAGACAGAGGGCTAAGTGAAGCAAGACACAAACTGATAACATGCAAGGCCTTAAGAGTCATGAAATACTTGATTTTACAACACAGTTTTACAATAGCAATTATGTTCATTATTCAAAGTTATTTGTTTGCTAAAGCTTGCCCCACAAGAAACAATAAACTAGAGACAAATATAGAGTCATGTATATTTTTTGTTAAAAAGAATGTGTTAATCCTTATTCTAACAAAATCTTGTTAGCAAGGGCTTTACAATTCACGAAGTCCTCTCTTTCTTTTTCTATGGGCTCACAGTTACTCTGTAATGCTGTTAAGGATAATATTTGCGGTCAGTTGCTATTGGCAGTGACAGTCAAAGCTCAGGCAGCCAAATTTAGACATGAAATTAATAATGGCATGTGTACCAGAGAGGTTAAGTATGTATTGTTTTTTTCATGACTTACCAGGAAAAATTCTTACTGAGGTCCAAGAAAGCTTGGCATGAATAAATCATAAATATGGAGCGAAGGATGTGCCTCAGGAAAAGGAGGGAAGTCTCAGTATAATCTAGATAAAATCAGACAAAATATCTGGAGTATGAATGCAGCTGAAACCCCCTGCCATGGAAAGTCAGGGTAGTGTGCCACTGAGGATGAGCTCAGCTGCATAAATACACAGTATTTCATAAAGTCCACATATGTTGTACTGCACAAATTGTTAATTTAAAAAGGATTGTAAATTTGAAAGAGCATGAGCCACCTTTCTCTTTATGCACAGAGTGCAATATAGGCCTCTAGCACTGTTTATATAACATAAACACCACCCAGGCTGTGAGAGGACTTACCAATGACCACTAAGCACTTACCAGATTCCCAAAGTCATGCCTCTGTATCAGCAAACAGGCTTGCTAAAACCATAAATAATTGAACTTCTTTCCTGATTGCTTTCTTTTCCCTTCAAAATGTCTTCTATGTGTCCATACACACAGGGCTGCTGAAATTAGGGAAAAAAGTATGGGCTGGTTTTGCATCACCTTACAGGTCTGGATTTTGCCACCTATAGATATCATGAGCTTCCCTCAGTGTCTGAAGTTACTCCTTCAGCTAAGACCAAAACCCCCTCAGAAACTAATAATAGGAACTCCAGTAGTGAGCCTGCCATCACATTCAATTTTATTCTGAACTTGGGGTTCTTGGATGTACTTGGACCACAACTGTTCAGGCTTTCAAAACACAAACAAGAAGATGAGAGGTAAATGACGTAAGAAATCTGAAAGGACCTCCAACCTGAATGCTGTATATATTTTGCTGCAATGGAATACCCCTGAAATATTATAGCTGCCTAGCCCTCCAATGTGTTCCAGCATTCAAACAGAAAAAAAAGCTGCAACTCTTGGCTTTCCCTCTCTGTCTATTTGAAGTTGGTATCTTACTGCTGCCATTAAAAATTCCTGTCACTTGCAATCACTATCTCAGAAATAAGAGTTGTGTGAGAACTGAGCAGATACATCTTGTGTGTATACCTGGAAGTACATGCATTCATCTGAGCACCTTCCCAGTAAAGACCTGACATCAGCTTTCCCTTCTGAGTTTTAATCTTTCTCCCAGGACACAAGACTGGATGCCCTATCTATACGAAGGAAATGAATGAGCTGCTTTTGCCCGCAGAACAAGTAAGTCTCCAAGCAAGGATACCACTGTAGCAACTGCAGCCAGAGTTGAAAGGGGCTGTGGCTGTAATTTATCATTGGCAATTTATTTTGGGCAGTGTGGCTACATGTCAGTGATGACAGCATTTGGAGCATTAAGTGTTCCAGAGTGAGGACTGTGGCACTTCTAACAGGTTCATACTCTGAAGGCCTGTCAGTCCTGGTAAGTCAATAGAAACACAGGTGTTTTGCAGTATTCACCTGGGGAATGTCTCAACATGGCCCATTTTCCAGGTCTGGACTCTTTTCTTGGCTCTGAGACATTTTATGATTGTGAGAAAGTTGACTGTGCAATACAGGGCAACCAGTACAAGCCTGGGATTGTCTTCTGGGTCCAAAGATAGTTGCATCCTAAGTACTGGCAGAAAGGAAAAAGAAAATCCAAAGGATTTTGCCTGCAAAGATAACAGAAGCATTGTGTCAAAAGAGGAGGAAAACACATCCATATGAGTCAAGGATACATGTGATTTCCCTCACTTCTGACTTCTTTACAACATTTAATGCTGTACACAGAGTATGTCTGGCCACGCCTCCAACTGTTCATAAATTATGACGGTTACATGTCTTTAAAATAAACTCTGGCACACAAACACTTACTAAGCCACATAAATTGAGTCAGTTGTACTGATTCAGTCACATCTCTCAGCTGTGCTGAAGTTCTTAATTAGACCTTTTTTTTATGGTGCAGCTGAGTGACCTTGGATCACATTGCTGCACAAGAAAGAGCTGCAAGAAGCAAGGGGCACTTACTTTTGTTCAGGAGCTGTGCTTACATGGAAGGACTCTCTCCCTTGGTCCTTGCCTGAGCTGCTACAGATATGACCGTGTCTGGCCACATATGCACGGATCCAGACTCTGACCCACCTGGGTTGATCTTTGATCCTTCCTGTCACTGTAGGCTTGTCTAATGATGACAAGACTGGTGGCTGGCTGGCCCTGGATACTGTCACTGAACCTGATTCTGCCCCTGAATGACTGACTTGGCTTTCTGTTCGAACTCAGACCTCCTTGTCATTACGTTCCCTTGGATCTGTACTCTCAGCTGAAATTTGTAGCCATCACCAGAACTTCTTTGCTATTCTTGTTTGGGTGCTGCTCCTGCTTGGTAGTGAAGCTACTGCCATGCCTGCCTTATTGCCACCCTCTGCTCCCAGCTTGTCTTGCTGCTTCATAAAACGCATTTCTCCAAAAGATGCCCCCTCTCACCCACCACTGGTATCACTGTTGCCCATGGGACTGTAACACCCCTGACACCAGTAGCTGCTGTACAAGCCAGACAAGTGCACAGATTGCCGACACCATGTGACTCTCCTTTTATCCAAAGATTTTTGTTAGAAATCTGCCTTGAGCCAGCCTATTGGCGCCATGCGCTCCTGCCAATAGGATAAATCAGGATAGTGGGCAAGAAGTCAGCAATCGAGACAAAGAGTCTGTTTTGTCACAGACAGATGGCAAAACTAAGCAGTGATACACAACTCCTCTTGTGTGATCTCAGTGAACAGAGTCAGACAACCTGGGAATCTCAGTAACCTGGAGACTGCCTGTTTCAGAAGCCCAAATAAAATGCAAAGTAGTCACACACCCAAAGTAGTCACGAGTTCTTTGTTTTTGTCACCTTTTGTAATTTATTTTAGTTGTCCAAATCTGGCAACAGCTTTTTGTACTTTAGCAGTTGCTTTTCCCACCTCCACTGCAACATTCTATCCTCTCCCTCTCCAGGGCGTTACCTCCACCCGTGCTGCGGAGACTTCAGACGTACAAGGGTTATGGCACTTCATTCTCCCAACACCACCACGAGGTACTGCTGGTGTTGCACCTGCCAACTGCAGGACACCTGGGCTGCCACAGGGACACACACAGCATGGCACCTTTTTCAGACTGTCACACCTGCAGGGATCTCAGCACTAAATCCAATCCTGTCCAGCACTGTCGTGAGACGGAGCTACCAGCAGGAAGGCAGTGACTTTAGTTCAGTCGAGGCCAGTCAACCTGCACCCCGAGATCCACCTGTGTATCAAGAGGGCGAACACACATGAAATCAGGACGTGACTGGCCTTGCTCAAACGGCATTGGCACCTTGCTGCTCAGACACTCCCACCATACAAGTTTGCTTGGCTGCTGTTGGGTGTTGTAGCATGTCCAGTGCTTCCCCTTGTTCTAATATTAAGTCTTGTGTACTCCAGGGTACAGTTATGCCTTCTGCATCTAACTGCAACTCCTCTGCCAACTTACCTGGAAAGCTTCCTTTGCTCTAGCATTTCATCCTGAAGGATCAAAAGTAGTGCCCCTGAGACATTCACGTGTTGTCCCTTACACATGCAGTACATACTGACTTCTGTCTCCTCTCTGCTCTTCTTAAACAGGTCTGGCTAAACCTTTTCATGAATTTGACCTTCCCATGCACAAGGAAATGTTCCCCAGGACGCTCAGGAATTGTTCTACAGGAGGCTCACACTGCACAGCAACGCAAAACATCAGGCTCAGGTAGAGCCAGCTGCCGTTTTCTGGAAATAGACACTTCCAGCATTTCCTGACCCAGCATGCACAAATTGAACACTAAATCCTTTGTTTTTCATGTAACATGTATAGAGAATTGTTATGAAAGTTTACCTTTCTGGAAATCAGTATAAATACATTTTGAACACAAAGGAATTCAAACAATGCAATTGCTATTGTGTCTTATGTAACTTTTCAGCACATTTTGCAAAACTGCCGCCTGCTCTCCCTCAAACAGAGCAGTTCTGATACAGCCCACCAGTGAGGATTTGCAAACATTCACAGCTCAGAAACATTAGAAACCAACCTCTTTTTGGTGGATAGGAATGCTGTCCAACTTTATTTATTTATTATCCTATTATTTATTTGAAGTTTAGCAGAGAACAAAAAAAAAAATCAATTTTGGATTATAAAACATATAAAATACAAGTCTCTAAATTGGAAGCTATGTGACAACCCATTTCTGTATGTGGAAGAAAATCTGCTGTGAAGAAGTAAGGTATCTATCCTGCATATCTGTTTTTAAGTGAGAATTACACAACGGTTCTGGGCTCCTCAGTACAAAAAAGAGAAGGAGCTACTGGTGCAGGTCCAGCAGAGGCCACAGAGATGAATATGGGTCCGGAGCATCTCTCTTAAGAGGGAGACCGCGGGAGCTGGGCCTTGTTTAGCCTGGAGAAGACTGAGAGGGAATCTCACTAATGCAGATAAATATTTCAAAGGTGGGTGCCAAGAGGAAGGTGCCAGACTCTTCTCAGTGGTGCCTAAACTAAAACACTGCTTCAAAGTTTCATCTCAACTTAAGAACTTCTTTAGTTCTCAAGGTGGCAGAGCACTGAACAGGCTGCCCAGGAAGGTCACTGAGTCTCCCTCTCTGGAGACATCATTCCAACCCCCCCTGGACGCGTTCCTGTGTACCCTGCTCTAGGTGACCCTGCCTTGGCAGAGGGGTTGGAACGGATGATCTCTAGAGGCTACTTCCAACTCGAACTGTTCTGGGATTCTGTGAACCCTTCCGGCATCACCCGTCAGCCCTACGCGGAGAGCAGTGCCGGCCACGGCCCGGCGCAGCACACTTCCCGCTGCCGCCGGCCCTCCCGGCGCCGCGCGGTCCCCGGATCCCGGCGATCCCGGCCACCCCGGCGATCCCGGCCATCCCGGCGATCCCGGCCACCCCGGCGATCCCGGCCATCCCGGCGATCTCGGCCATCCCGGCCATCCCGGCCGTCCCGGGTCGCTCGCGCTGTCCCGCCCCCCGCGCGCGCTGCGCCGGGCCCGCCGCTCCCGGCGTGCACCG
>JAYRBT010000042.1:26015499-26033896 GCA_036023395.1 Myiotriccus ornatus | reverse complement strand
AAAAACCAACACAAGAAAAAAAAACAAACAAACAAACCCACAAAACCACAAACAAAAACCAACACAAGAAAAAAAAAAACCAAACAAACCCACAAAACCACAAACAAAAACCAACACAAGAAAAAAAAAAAACAAACAAACCCACAAAACCACAAACAAAAACCAACACAAGACAAAAAAAAAACCCACAAAAACCAAACAAACCCACAAAACCACAGACAACCAACACAAAACAAAAACCAACACAGAACAAACAAACCAAACACAACAAAACCCAAATTTAAAAAATCTACCAAAAAACCACCCCAAACTAAAACAACCAAAAACAAAACAAAAACAAACAACACAAAAACACAACAAAAACAAAAAATAACAGAAACAAACAAAAACCAAACTAAACCCAAAACCAAACAAAACCAAAACAAAAACCACAAAAGCAAAACCAAAATACCCCACAAAATACAACAACAAAAAAACCCACAAAAACCAGACCACATCAACCAAAAAACACACTTTTTTTTTTTTTAACTAGGATTTCTTTTATGAAGATATGGACCTTCTAACAGAGAAACTAAGAGCTCTGGCTACTGATGGAAACAAGCACCGGGCCAAAGTGGATAAAAGAAAGCAGCGATCTGTCTTCAGAGATGTTCTACGGGCTGTTGAGGTGATTTTTCTGTCTTAGTTACAATCCAGACCTTCAAAGTATATAGTGTACAATTTAGGGGAAATTGTTTTATTATTAAACAGTATTACTATTCCAGAAAGCAACAGGAAAAATTATTTGAAATGAGATTTCAAATTCTGATCACTTGTGTGAAATAGAACTGCTTTTATTTTTAGGAATTTTGGAACAAGAAGTAATTTTTGTTTTGTTTTGCTCCAACCTTGACTTTCATGTAGAGAGGATCTTTTCTCTTTAAAGAAGGCTAAACATTGCACTGTAAATACTAAATTCTCTATTTTACACCATGACCAGAGTTTTTTCATAAAAAACTTTGTATGACATCCAAATTAGTGTCCTGAATTCTGTGAAGAGATTTATTGTAAAATTGTATTGAACTGTTGTGCATAATAGACAAAAAGTAACTTAGTAAGGTATATCACAAGTGATACCTGTCAGGGGCCATAGAAACATTTGTGAATGGGAGGGGAAGTCGTTGTCCTAAATGCAGTACTATAATCTTCTGTGTTTGTGTATCCAGATTATGAGAATAATACTCAAAGCAGGACTCTAAAAATACTTGATTAGTGACATAACTGACTAAGCCTCTAAGACAGATGTAAAACTTGTTACTGTGCTAATGGGTTACTTGTTATCTTATACCTCTAGAACTTGATTTTTATTTTTGCTTGTCAGATAATCTTGTCATTGCTATATGGTTCAGACCAAGTAAATATTAGTTGATGTTCAGAACAGTTAGACATCTTGAAACCTAAGGAGAAGGTTTGGCAGGATTTGAAGTCAAATTTAAGATTCTGCCTGTAGAGGAATCTGAGTCATCTGTTAGCACTTGCTACATTCCATTGTCCCAAATGTAGCTCCTCATACTCATAAGGTGGGGACTAAATGAGGCTTACAGACTGACTTAAAGGTGACTCCTGCACTCAGAACTGGTTTTTCTGGAGATAGGTCTTAATTCCTAAAGTAATTTTCAAGATGAAAGTTAAGGGTGTTTTTTTAAAAAATTGCTTTCTAACTTAAAGAATATCAGCATCAAGTTTTACATGAGATTTAACTTTAGGTGTGTATCCATTTTTATGAACAAATACAATATTTAGTATATGCATAATTTGTTGTGTGGAAGGTTTTAGTGTTCTGAATTTATCAATGAAAATAAATTTCACTGAGATCTATACAATTCCTAGTAAAAAAGACTGTTTAAATTAAAACTACATATGTTGTTTCCTTTGATTTTTGGATAGGAGCGTGACTTTCCTACAGAGATGGTTAAGTTTGGACCTGAGCGCATGTATATTGACTGCTGGGTTAAAAAACAAACTTACGATACATTCAAGGAGATCCTGGGGTCGGGAATGCAATATCATTTGCAGGTGAGCTGCTCTTTGACACATGCTCAGACTGTTCTTTACTGTCTGGCTTCTTTGATGCCATTCAGTCTGAACTACAAAATCCCGAGTAGAACTTAGTGAAATGATGGGCTTTGCATTTGGAGCGTTAAAAGACAGCACTTAAAAAATAAACTACACTGAGCCAGAACTGTCTGGGTGAGCTGCTTCTGAGTTGTAACTGGGTTAGCAGTTGAATTCTCCCAAGAAGTAAGAGATTTAAGCTGGTTATCTTTTTAGCTTCAGGGTTATTGCTGGATCCTTATGCTCTCTTTCAGCAGAGTGGTGTGGTCATCTGACTGCTATAAAGCTGCATGCCTCCACCCTTCCTATTTGAGCCTGTAGAAGGAAGGCAAAGTTTCAGTCAAAAACAGTGAACACAATTTGCACCCTGATGATGAGAGCATTCCAGAAGAGAAGGGATAAGTCCTTATCTCTGTTCTGGGAACTGCTTGTTTACTAGTCATCTGTTTACATATGTAGCAGAAACAGCAACTGTACCTTAGGAATATGTGCTTCCAAATTGCTATGATAATCATGGGGTTAAAGTTCTTGGTCCAGTGTCAATTACATTTTTATGTGACTTGAGGGAGCCCAGGCATGTAGCAGCTTTTTAATTTTTTTTTTCAAATACTACTTTTATAGGCAAATATTTTAAAACTGCTATGTTGCAAAAACACATGGATCTGTGTTCAGCTGCCTGATCTTGTGTAGAACAGAACAGTTGCCTCATTTGCTGGGATGAAAAAATCAGTGGAGGCAGGGGGAGCTCTCTCTGTCTTCTCAATTGGGCAGTTTTTGTTCTTAGCCTTATTCTGATTGAAAGAGCAAGTGCTCTTAACTTAATTGCAAAAAATGGCAGCAAGTTGACATGAATCCAACTATTTCTTACTGGAATACTTGATATTTAACAGTAGTCAACTTCAGAGACTTAATAATTAGAGGAGAAATTGATTGTTTGTGTTTCTTGTTTAGTCAAACGACTTTCTTCGGAATGTGTTTGAGCTTGGTCCACCAGTAATGCTAGATGCTGCGACTCTTAAAACAATGAAGATACCCCGTTTTGAAAGGGTAGGTTATTCCACCTTAATGAATTTTCTTTGCTTCATACACTGGTACATTTCTCCTGCACTTCAGAAGCTGTTATCATTAAACTTGTTGATTTAGTTCTAACAATGCCTCATTGTCCTGAATGAAACCCAACCTTGATTGTATGTGCCTTTGAGCTCTTCATTTAGATTTTCCAGTGGGCACATGTTTGCTACTGCTCTTCCCAAGGGTCTGAAGGTTCACATAGTTGCTCATTGGTACCAGATTCACACTCCACACATGCGAATCTTGGTCCCTTTTGACAGCTGTAGGTTTTCAGGGAGGGACCTATAGGAAGCCGTGGAAACAGGGTCTTTATAAAGACAGTATCGCAAACTCTGCAGTGTAAAATGGGCACTGGGAGGATGACTTTTTTCTGTTGCTTGTGAATGTACTCATCCTGCATATAATTTGAGCAGTGGTGCTACCAGGTTTAATCTGGGGGTGAATTTAACCTACGTTGTGTCTGTATGATGTTCAAAACTGACAGGCTTCCAAAACTGATCGTAGCTCAGCCTTTCTTATACAACCACATTTCTTTTAAATGTATACATATGAAAATTAATCAGCCTTTGGTGGAAGGATAGTTTACTGCAAATTTCTGAAAGCCTACTAATTTACTTCAAAAATTAATAAAAAGATATTTTCATCTGTTTTGTAATATGAAAAATCTCTGAAGAGCATAAGCCTTATGAACATCTGTAATTAATTTTTCTTTTTTTATTTTGTAGCACTTGTACAACTCTGCAGCATTCAAGGCTCGGACAAAGGCTAGAAGTAAATGTCGTGATAAAAGAGCAGATGTGGGGGAATTTTTCTAGATCTCGTTTTCAGTGGGATTCAATTTTCATAATTAAATTTGTAACATTTAAATGAATTTTTAACTTCTGTAGTCATAGTTTGCACTTGTGCACAAGGATGTTATGTAAAGTCTGTAAATATAATGCATGTTGTTGCTTAGTTGCATATACAGTGTATATATATTGATGTAACACTGGGAGCAGGGATACATTATAACATTTGCATTAGCCACCAGTTGCTCCAAAGGTTGAATATATTGTAACTGAAATGTTAAATGGAGTGGATAACTGTAGTCAGATTGGATTCTTCATATAAAGGTAAATTACTTCATGGATCAAGTGTTTTGGTAAGAATGTGCTAATATGAAAAGATAACCATATTTGTGTGAAATTGAGTAACTTTAACTCTTCAACGGCAGGTGGACAAAGAAATTTCTATATTACTATGACTTTATCCTGACAGGGACTATGGAGTTTAATAACCTCTACTGACAGTCAAGTAGTGAATGACAAATACTTGCCTCAATATAAAACAAAAGCAAGATTTTTATGTTCTGAAATTGGATATTTAATTTTTGCAATAAAGATGTTTCTCACTGGTCGCACTCTGTGTAAAAGTGATTATTTCATGATTGAAGAGCTGCAACAACAGCAAAACCTAAAGGCTGAAACAGATTGGTTTGGGTTTTTGCCTATTCAGACGTGGTTGTGTTAGTCTCAGTGGTTTAGTAGATGCTACGTGACAGTCTTTCTTGCTGTGTTTCAAAGGTGTCTCTTACTTGCATGGGGTCTTGCACAACAACCTACTATTGATTTGTCACTGCTTTTGTAATGGTCAAATGTTTTCTAGTTCTGGTGTTGCAAAAAAGATAAGGTGTCCCTTATCTTACAGGAGCCATTCCAGCTCCCCTGTGTTTGTAGTGTTGAAACCTACTCCTCTACTCTCAGTTTCTGGCTCTAGGGGACTGAAATGTGCCAGTAACTGAGAACTGTCTCAGGAATGGTGTGTGGGGGTTATGAAATAAAGACACTAAAACCTAGGTAGCTGGAGCCTCTGAACCTGAAGATCTGTAAAAGTGCTTGTTTTAATAAACATTCTCAAAATGGTAGGTCAGGCTATCAGCAGAGGAAGTAAACCTTGCGTCAAAAAAACCTCACTAGCCCCTGAGAACTGCTGCTTGCTCTGATAAGGGAAAGTCTGGTTTGGGGTGGGGTGGTTTGTTGGTTGGTTGTTTTGGGGGTTGTTTTTTTCAGGGGAGGGGTTTTTTTGTTTGTTTGTTTGTTTCCCCTGAGTTTCTGGTTACTGCAGAACCTATTCCAGAAAATTTATATATACTAATGAATTGTACTTTCTAAGTTATCCTTTTTTCCCCTCAAGTAATTGATTATGTAACAACTTGTTTGGCTTACAAAACTGATCACTGACCCCAAATGAAGGCCTTCAACTGAAATCTGCAGTATGATGAACATGTGTTGTCAGTGTCACACAAGTGAAGAAGAAACTTCTGATCCTTGAACTAGAAGAAGCTTCTGCTTGCCCAGGCCAAGTCTGTCCCCTTTGAGTTAAGCTGTTCCCTTAAGCCTGTTGGTCTCTCTTTTGGCATCCTTTGCCCACGTAAAGGAACACTTTTGATAGCTTCCTGTCCAGTATTTCTACAGCACTTTCTGGCAGGTGGCCAAGCATGTGGTTGCCCTTTCCCTTGTTACACGGTAGCTGCCAACCACAGTGACCAGGATGGCTTCCAGGAACTGTTGGAGGAAAGACAGGCTGTTTTGCTGCCCTGCAGAGATTGGATGGGTTTGTAGACTTTTTCAAGCTTAGAACTGGAGAGGCCTGAGTCTTTGTCTTACAACTACGTTGGTGTCAGGACTCTTGGGAATGGAAGCAAGGGGTTTTTTTTTCTGGCTTGCAGATCCTTATTTGGAGAAAGGACTTCTTGGAGACCTGCACAGAAAAGTAATGAGCTGTTACATCTGTGTTGCTGGCCCAGCTAGTCAGACTGGGCAGCAGCAGAGCTTGTCAGTAGGAGCTACAAGTCAGGTTTATTCTCTCAGTTTCCTGAAAGAGAAGTGTGTTTACTGTCAGTTTGAAGAGGTTCAGAATTTTAGACATAGAATGGTTTCAGAAAGGATTTATTATTTAGACTTCTGTGTGTCAGCTGCCTGTCAGTGCAGCATGCTGCAACATTGCCTTCTGCAACATCAGCAAGGAAATAGTGATCCAAAGAAATGTTGGTAAAGGAACAATTATAGTACTCACCAACAGTTCCTCAGAATTTAATTTCTAAACAACTAAGGATGATACATAAATTAGTCCACCCCACGATAATGTCCCACTTGAATTTGTAAGGTGTATGGGAGAAGGAGGAAAAGACCTTGATTTTTCTAGTATATGCCTTTAAAATACTCATGACTACAGTACTGTAGATATGACTCTTGTGCATAGCAAACTGGTTGCTCATAGTTACAGTGTCATAGATATGGCTCTTCTGCATAGCAAATGAGTTTTAAACAGGCATTAAACCTAAAAGGTTTGGCACTAACCAAAAGGTCAATGAAATATTGATCATCATAACAAACCTCATTCTCCATGACAGGATATTATCATGACTCCAATATAATAAAAAAGAGCTGTGTATGTGCTGATTTCTTTTTTAGCAGTTCAATATTGTGAAGTCAGTACACTTAGCCAAGTTGAATGCTAAATATAGACTGAAAGGGGCAGTCTGTTTCATAGCTGTCTTTATGGGTCCTGCAGGACTCAACAGGTTCCTATGGGTCTAAAAGTAGAGAGAAGAACTACAGAACAAGTTTTCTTCACGTGATTTTCACTGGCTGATTTCTTCCATACTGGCACATTAACTGAATTAACTTATGTTGTAAGTAATGTTTCATTCTGCTGGTTTTTAACCTTTTAGATTTTATTAAGTTTTCTGTGAAGAATTTTTGGTGTGTTTTCATTCTACGTTCTAATTTTACCACAACAGCTTAAGAAGAAATTTAAAAGTCGGATTGGAGAAAAAGTCTTCAAAGTACAAGATAAAGTGAATCTCAAAACCCCAGTGTTTAGATTAGTTTGTTGGGAAAATAATCAATACTTTTGGCCAGTGACACTGACGTCTGTATTCTTTCTCCTTTGTTTGTCATGTCAATGGAATCAAACAAATGTAATGTAAACTTTGTTGAATTAATAATGTTTATCTTCCCTGTGGTTACATGCACAAATGCTTAAAAAAATTAATAGTAAATGCAGAAACATATAATTCATACCACTAATGAATCTTATTACAGCCTAAGTTGTTAAGAAGTCTTCCCTGAAGTTGCAGGGAGGTACTAATCAAAATATCCAAGAGAAACAACTGCTCTTCAGAAGCTAAAAATAACCAAAAGCCTTTGTGCACGAGGTGTTAACTTTTAGCATGCTGTTCAAATGCAGGGCTCTGCAGTGATTGCAGTTGGCTCCGGATGTGCATGTGGGGAGAGAGCAGAGCCAGTGCTGGGGGGGACGTGGTTTGCAGGCTGTGCTGCCTGGTGCCACATGATGTTCTAGAGGAAGGACAGTGGACACAGCCATCTGTCCTGAAGTTACTGCTGCACACCTAAACGTCATAGACTAGGTAAGGCTAACCCCTACTATGCCAGCTTTTCTACCTTTTCTTTGTATTTTGAAGCAACAGGTCAGAATAGAGTAAAAAATAAGCTGTAATCTTTTCTTACGTGCTATTAAACAGAAATATGAAAGTATCCGTGTAGTCCTATCAATCTCCACTGGCAGAAGAACAAGCCCCGTTGTCAGGAGTGATTTAAGTGCTTAGTTTTCAGACTTATTGAGGAAAACACTCAGACTTTAGGTTTTTATTTAAGTGATGTATTAGGAGTCTGGTCACACTGTATTCTCCATTGTTTGGAGAAGGAAAGAAGGCTCAGAAGCACATCAGGAGGGCAGTTCAATCCATCTGGGATTCAGAAATCATCCTTAGGTGCTTAACACCCTTCATCAATGAGAGGTTTGCATCCCATGAAGTGCTGATTTATGTTGGCAGGCAAAATTGAACTTGGGAGCTTTGATAAAATACTAAATGGGTAAGATGTATTCTAATCGAAATCTAAACTAATCTGTGAGCTCCCCTCTTATGTTCACTAGCAAGAAAAAGGTACATTTAGGCTGTGATTCTAAGTTTAAAAAGATGTATCTTAGAATAAGAGGAATATTACCTGGAGGAATGTATTTTTCTTCAATAATCACAGAGGGAGTTTTCAGTGATAAGTGTAGTCAAACCTGCCTACTTAGAGCGTCTGCATCTCCTTATGGCTAGAATTGTAGTTCATTTCTAGAAGGCATTTTTGGAATCAGAGTTGCATTAAGAAAACCAAAAGACTGATAAGGAATAATGTACAATTCACAGGGAGCCTCCTTAGGTATTGCTTCTTTTCTATATACATTATTCCTTCAAAACTGTATTTATATAAAATATCATTCACTGAGTTCACACACCCAGACTCTACAGAGAAAATATTTTTGCAGATTGGGCCTAATAGAGTGCTTTTTTTAAAGCAAGGAGTATTAGTCTGAAGAAAAGGCTTTGCCATCAACCTTTAATTTGTCCAGAATTCGTCCGGTCTAGAAGACTAATTTTTTTGTTCCATTTTTCACAAATAATAACTTCACAGTGATATTCTAAGATGTATAAGCAGACAGATATTCTTGCTGCTTATCTCATATACCCATACCTGATTTCTCTGTCTTATCTCTAAATTATTTGATGCTGAAAGCAGAGGAACGGAGTGACATGCCTCCTGTCAGTGTTAGTGAAAGGTTTGTCTTTCACTGTTGTCAGAATCTCACCCTACCTCTTACCTCACCAAACCAAAGGGTTATACAGCTGAATGAGTACCATGCAAATAAATGCTGGAGCCAGTCAGGCTGATTTTTTTCTCTCTTGTCCCACACACATGCATATCTGTGTGTATGCATAAGTATACACATGTGCACAAACACAATGTAGAAATTAAATGTTATATTCATCAAAGATCTCCAAGAATAAACAAGTGCTATGTACTGAGTTATCCTTGCCTTTAAGATCTAGTAAGTGTGCTGGTCCTTCAAATCCCTTTATTTTAAGAGTTGTTTAGGCTGCTCAGTGTTTCCTTAGAACAGGAGACCTACTGTTACCAGTTATTTTCCATATCCATGTGTTAATTTACCTTTTAAATTATTATTTACCTTAGATACAATGGAGAGGCCTTCCTTGGAAATTAACCTACCTGATACTCATGAAGAAGGAAAACTTTATGTAGTTGATTCCTTAAACAACCTAAACAAGCTAAATGTTTGTCCGGATGAATCCCAGCATTCACTAGGTAGGTATGATAGGTTATGCTCTATGGTTTTCCATATACACCATCCACATTGTGTGTCAGTGATGACAACAGGCCAATATGTATGTCAAGCTCTTTACTGAAAACATGTAAGAAAAAGGTTGAAAATGGCCTAATTTAGACAGATCAGGTAATGATTTAGCTATCCCTGCTGAGTATTTAAGTTACTAGGTTCTTGAAAATCCTTGCATTTTGCTAGGGATTCACTGTCAGGCCTGAACTTATCTTCCATTTCTGTTGGGATTTATGAGGTGATCCCTTGCAGGATAATGTCTCTGGTAATGCTCAATATAAACCTACTACATAAATAGCATTGTAACTCTTTCCAAGCACTAAAATTCACACATGGCAATAGAAGTACCAGAAAATGTCTGTTCATTCCTTTAAGACACATCTCCTAGGGACTCAGACCACTTATCTGAAATATCCCATGAGATTTTAAGCATTTTACTTCGCAGACTTTCTTACAGTTTCAGATATGGCTCCTGCACTTCTACTGGTTTCATGGGATTTTTCTCACAGCAACAAGAATATTTTCACTCAGTGATAACTACAATATATTTCAGTTCTTTTTGACCTGAAAATACCTTAAAACCTGGAGCTCTTCAGCAGCATTCCACATAACAATATTTGAATCTGTTTTTATTTCCCCTATTATAATGGCAAGTTTCACTAAAGAAATCTATAGATCAACAGCTATGTTGAAATTAGTTTCAAATGTCCATAACTTAATCATGCTTCTCATTATGGGATTTAAATGCCTTCTCATTACATCTGTTTCCAAGTTCTCTATATTTCCTAATGCAACTAACTAGAGTGGTGTTGGTTTCTGCATTTAATGCAAATATGTTTGACCTGAAGTACTTAATTCTCATATGCAGATTGTATTGATATTGACACTTTTCTAAGTACAAAATGAGACAGTGGCATACCTTGGTTTTAATGTCAAAGAAACTCCTTTTGGTGTGACTGTTTTGCTTTCTTTTGCAATTTTTATTGGACAGTATTGTTTACTTTTCAGGTAAATATACAAGGTTCTGTGGAATCATAAATGGTTCTCTGGAATAATCGCATGCATGCTCCTCCCTATATTTCAGCAGTAAATGAAGGTAGCCTAATATGTATTTTATTCATAAATTTGTAAAGTGCTTTGGTTCCTTCGAGGGTTATTCTTTTAAAGTACTTTTTAAGCTTGGAGATTCTGTAGATATCTTATCCCAGCAACTAAATACACAAAATCACTTTTTCACACTCCTTACCTGCCTTATTCAGCAGCATAAAATTCTGGTTCTCTTGCCAGAAAATCTGAGAGATGTAAAAAGCTTTTTAAAGTGTATATACATTTTGACTGCATAAGTAAGAGCGATGCAGTAATTTCTTTATGTTTTAGATGATTAAATGTTCCCACTGTTTGCTGTTTGGCAAGAATGTGTGTTCACCAATTCCTCACAACACTGGCATGTTCAGCCTGATGAAATAAAAAGAAACACTCATAAGGCAGAGCTTAGACCATTTTTGAGGCCTCTGTTGAAAGCTTAGTATGCTTGACAGCAGCAGTAGCAGGCCCTGCCCATCCTTATTATTCTGATTAGAAAGCAATATTGGTGCTTACTTACCACTTACTATATGGTGCATTTGTTATGAATGCTAAGGGAATAACAGTAGAACCACAAAACCCAAATATGAAAACATTCCAGCTTACTCACATGCAGGAGTCTATTAAACAAATAAAGAAAATTAGAGATACTCCAAGAGACCTTCTACTTGCTCAGCCCTGGGTTAGGTCATTATTATAGTACGGTAATGGCATATGCAACCTTCCCTCAGTTTTATTGCTACAGGTTCAGTTGCAAAGACCTCAGAGATTTCCACCAGCTAAAACAAGTACACGATTTAGAAATATATTTTTTCACAGATGCACATGCTACTCTCCCTTTCAGAAGACAGCAATTACAGGAGGATAAATTATAGTAATTTGCATGTAATTTTAGTATGTATGAGACTGACACGAAAATGAAGTTCCATTAGCTTCCTCCTCCACCCAAACAGAAAATAAACCCAAATCTTAGTAAGTAGTTACAGTAGTATGTAAACTTTTTTTTTATACTTCCAAATTCAAGATGAGCTCATAAAGTTGGTTTCTTTCCTTCTCATGCAATATGACTGGAAACAAAATCTGCTGGCCAAAATTATGATGTATTCTGCATCATTTCATGGAGCCAGAAGCATTTTGTCATGTTCATCCTAACCAACCTTAGCAAACTTTATCACCAAATGATTTGTCCTCTCTTAACAGATGAGGAGGAGAACACTGGTGGCACTGGAGAAAACATGGCAGGGAGCAACACAAGAAATCAGTGTTTATTCTTCGTCACTTTTATTCTTACTTTGATCATCAGTTTGGCACTTGTTTCATTTGTAATATTCTTAATAAGTAAGTAAACCAAAGACTGGTTCTTAAAAATGTAGGGCAAATGGGAAAAAGAACTTTGCTGATACGTGTCATGCTACCTTATAACGTGCTGCTGCTGTATTTGCGTGGTCAAAGGCTTTGGCTGGTTATGGGCAGTGGGTCCTGGTCCTGGGGGCAGAAGCACAGGCAAACAACTGACTCTCTGAGCTAAAAGGCATGATTTTATTCTTCAACAACTCTGAAGAATTTAGATCAGGGGGCTTATACTGTGTTGCTAAAAATGCTGACTGGAAATGAAATTTAAATTTAAAGATGGTTGTATGGCAGTGAGGTACTTTGACAATGTGCCTTTCACTCCTTTCCGGATAGTAGTACTGGTGTCATTCCACTGAAACTAGAATTACACTCAGACTAACACTTAAATCAGGCTACCTGAAGGAGGACCTGAGGGTTGTCATCTAAGTATTGACTGGAGGTTTGATTGGAACTAAGAAAATCTCAAAAATAAGAAAAAGAAAATTAGATAACACATGTCAAGATTTACGTGTAGAACTGAGCCTGTAGATGTAATTACTCTTTCACTTTGTTAGGATTGATTGGGTAGGCTTAGCTGAACACATGGCTGCAAGTGACCATGGTTATGGAGCCCTTGTCATCTTGGGGCTTTCTGAGGTAATAGTATTGAACAGAATATGAGGTGCATTATTTTAATTTAGAAGTCTATTTTGAATGAATTGGAATCCATGCAAAATCAAGATTTCTTATATCCTGTAGTGGGGAATTTACTGGAACATAGCAAAAATCCTCATTTTCCTTTTTGAACAGGAAATTCTACCCTAACTAAATTTTCTTCCAAGCACTCAAAGAATGGAATATCAGACAAGTAAAGAACACAAAGTAGATTTTAAGTGACGTGATTGTAAAATCCTAACCGAAATACCTTATACTTGAATTTCAGATTTATTTCATAGGGAGCTGTCTGAAATAGAGCCCTGGTATAGAAAAACAAGCAATGTGCTACTCTAGTAGAAGAATTATAGTGAAAATCCTTCTTACAGGAATTAAAGCAGTTTGCTTGGGCTCAGGTTGGTGGAGGCCTGTGGTTTTTGAAACTGATTTCCAGCGGTGTTTCAGTTTATATATGTTATGTTATATAATCTGAGATTATATTTGCAGTCCACATGTATAGATTCATTTAGTACTGACACTATTAGATTTAACTATTCAAAACCCAGGGGTAAATTCTGTTAACTTCAGAAGGCCAAAATAAAAATAGCTCTGGCACATTTGTGTGCCAGAGGAGGCTGGCCCCCAAATGCCAATATTTGCAAGATTTTTCCTTTAATTTAAATGATTAAGAAATTCAGTGATTTGGTTGTAGTCTGCTTTACTTTTTTGTTTGTTTGTTTATTTGTTTTACTGCTGTACTACAATTACTGCAGTAATTGTACTTTTAGAGAACTACATGCCCATACTGCCATACTGACCACAAATAGGACCTTGGAGCTCCTAAATAAGATATTTTCCTCTGGAAACTAATGGAATGGATATGCTCCTGAAGACTGCAAAATTATCTGAGCCATATTTTCTTTTATTACAGCGCACTGAAGTGAAAAAAACCCAAAACAGAAAATAAGCACTAAAAGAATGTAGTGAGGAGGTAAACCCACCAAATGCATAACTTATTATTAGGTTCTATGGTTGTTTTCCTGATTAATATTTTTGTTCATCATAATTCCCAACAAACTCTCCCAGGAACTCAAGTGAGGCTAGTGATGGTCTTGACTTAAATGTTGCCAATTTAATGTGGTACATTTTCCTTTTCAAGTTCAAACTAGAAACAAGATGGACCAAATATCAAGCAGACTACTGTCTGAAAAGAAGAACATAGAAGAGCTGAAGAAAATTAACAGTATTTTATTAAAGTATCTAAATCAATCAGGAATTAAGGATAAGTCTTCTGATCTTCATGATTACTTATTTACCCACGCTGAGCTCAAAGTCCCAGGAGAGTAGATCTTCTTTGGAATGAAATTCAGCATATTCATGACTCAGATGTTTTTACATATGTCACACAGATTGCTTAAACATTCTGATATGGTCACCGGAGCATTGGAAAAGCCAGCTGAATTAAAAATACTAGAAAATAATATTTTATCCTGGTTTATTTGGACATAGATTTTTAAAACTAAGCCCACAGGAGTCACAATAAACAACAGATTGTCAACAATTTGGGGTAAGAGTTCTGGACTCCTTGTGTATTGTAAATTGCAGGGGTAAGGGCCTAGTTTTACTTGAAATGTGAGCGATCACAGAAAATCATGATTTCTATTCATGTGATTCCAGCATGACCTTGTTCACTTAATCATTCTCCTGTTTCTTTGGTACAAGTTTTGTGTTTGTTTTTAATATTATTTGTATTTAAGGATAACTTTGGATTTCATAACTTATAAATAAATGCATTTCTGCCATAGAGCTCTGTAGTTTTCCTTTCTGTCCATTTAAATACACTGACTTACTACTCTTTTTGTGAAAAAAAACCAAACTGGAATAATAACAAACCCTTTCATAGCATGCCATATTCTGCCCAAATTTGTATTGACTGAGTGGGCATGCTATTGTCTTACATGAAAAATGGGTTTAGAGGACTCAGTCTGGTAATTTCATAACATCATCATAGCAAACCCATCTCATAGCAATGCTAATATGCTGTACTTGGAATTTGAGGGACGTTTCTGGGTGAAGGCCAAGTGTTTCTATAAAGTGATGTGGGAAAAATGCAACATGTTCTTGTATTCTTCCCTATACTTGCTGTTGGCCACTATCAGAGGAGGGCCAGGTGAAATATGGCTGGAACCTTCATGGTTTAAAAGTGGAGCAATACCTCAGAGGGTGAAAGGAGCTGATGCTTTCTCACTCTGAATTTACACAGTTGTGGAGACCAACACCTGAAAGTGTGAGCCCGTAAAAGACTGCTGTTTTGTCATTTTAGCATTCGGAACCTGCTACTGGAACATACATTATGAAGGCACCTCCAATATCAATAAATAAATTGGTTGCTCCCATCATGACGGTGCGATGGTAGCTGACACTATGGAACATGTCCAACATCATCTCTTTTAGTTTGAGTTCTCCTTCTCATCCAATTCTTTCTTATCTCTTCTGGACAATTTTACAAAAAAAATTCACCAAAGTCAACAGCTTACATTGCAGTCTCCTTTTCCAGAATGAATGATAATCCTTTCTGTGATGCCTATTTCATTGTCTATAACAGAGTAAAGAACCAAGTCCAGGAGACTTTCTTGGTATCCCTCTACTTGGATTTGCCCAGCAATTCTTTTCCTTTTATTAGGAGTGTTTAGCTTTACACCTATGTTTTACATCATCTTCTTTCTATGTCCTGAATTTTATTTTCCTGATATATTACTGTCAAATTATTCACATGAAAACCATGAAGTTCCATTTTACGAGTTTATTACTCCTGCTTCTAATTCCCAGCTGCAGTTGTAATTATCTCCTCTAGACATCTCAAGTAGTATTTATAAAGATGACTCAAATATAGCTACCAGGGAATGATAAAAATGATGTAGAAAAGTTGTAAGGAATATCTTTCTGTAAATGCTGTTAAATGACAAAAGAAAAACTATCTTAAGACTAAAAACATGACACTTTGCAGTGTTGCTTCTCTGTTCTTCTCTGAGCTGTCACCTGCTTTTTAGTGACAGTATTAAGTTCTCATCTCTCCCACTCACATTGTAGCTACTGTAACTGCTCTCAAGTTCCTGCACTGACATATATCCCAATCTGTGAGCCAGGGAGAACCAACTCTACTGTGTGGCACTCAGTGGCAATCTCAAACACATGGATTGCACCCTGATTTCAACTGCAGCTATCAGAGCAGTCTGTGTGGTCCTACAGAAACTGATACCAACAGCCAATAGATTTTTTTTTCTGGCAGGAGACTGTAAATAAAACACGTGATAGAGCAACAGTCCCCAAAGAAATGAAAGTTTCCTCATCCCTCTTATCTTGTCCTCAGTTACCCTTAACATGGTTGTTCAATCAGTACTCACAATAAAGCCACTTCTTCTGTCTCTATCATTGATTAGAAGTGTTGGGGTTTTTTTCACTCCATGGTTTGATCCTGCAAGATGCTGAGTGCCCTCAACTGTGACCAGCTGGGGCATAACAATGTGCAGGCATGCTCAGTATCATACAGGACTGACTTCCCAGATCGACCTCTTCATACTTAAGTGCTTCTTTGCTTGCAGTGATCAGCAATTAAAATCAATGACTGAAAAAGTTCAAAGGTCCAAGGTTGATCCTGTTAGCATTGCTGAAACTCAGTTGTTGAGGCCTCAGTCAAGGAAGACATGGGGCAGCATTGCTTACAGCTGCTTATGGCTTCTCTCTCAAGTAACCAATACTCATTTACAGTCAGAACTGCTTCTGTATTAGTGTTGAGATGGCTGCCTTGACAGCAGAGTGCCACAGTCGCTCCATCAACACTTTCTGGAGTACCCCCTAAGTGGAAACAAGTTGCAGCTCCTTTAGGGGAACAATTCTTTCTAATCTACTGACAGTGAAGTAGTCCCAAACAAATCCATACTGGACTCCTATAATCCTGTACAAACTTGACCCTGAAGTGAATTTCAGCTCATTCTAGAGCCCCAAAATTCATCTCGAATAAACAGCTAAGTGACTAGTCAACTCCAAGCTCCAACTACACCACCACTGTGCTGTACATGGATGTTGCAATGTCTCCTGCAGACACAGGTAAGATCTCTCTTCTTGTATGGCTGCACATCTCAAGAACCTTTGCTATGTCTGGTATTACAACAATGAACAGGATGAAGACGATCTGACAGTAACAGCTTCATCTTACAGTAGTCACAGTTGTACTTGATAGTACTGCTTCTTTCCTTTTTATCTTATTCACAGCCTGTAGAGGTATCTATCCAGAGTGTAGCCTTTTAGTATTTCTCTTAGTCCACTGCAAAGGAAAAGGGGGCAGAGAGGGTTCAGATAGATTTTATAACATGCCACTGACACTCATCTGCTGCAAGTACTATCACTGCTGAAATGACAACATGGTTTCAGGAAATTTTCTGCTGAATAAACCTGGACAATAGTAGAGAAATGCTGGTAAGCAAAGAGAAACACTTGGAAGACTTAACCAAGAAAATACCTCCAGCTTCCATCAAAGGCATCATCATGCCAGTCCCTGAAGTGTTGGCTGCATCTTTAGGAGGCTGGGTAACATCAATAGACAAAATACTTTCTTCCCCTGGTTAGCTTGCTGAGAAAATCATTTCTTCGTTACAGATATTCACAACAGTCCACGTTCTTATTAAATGTGGGGAGATTATACAGTACTAAATAGTAGAGGATTGGCTAGCGCAGGCATTTGCTTGCCTTCCTTGGGGTCATGTTACCTTAGATCTCAGCCTAGTGCTAGTGGGATTAAGAGGAACATTCTTTTCAGTTAAGGAAAAAAAGGCACATTTTGTCCATTACATGTTACTGTTCTTATTTTCCTGACAGATTAACAAGAATACTAAGATTTAAGAGAGGGATGGAGGAGGTGAATGTTCTATCAATTCCTCTGAGATTCATGAGAAATAGTAACACTAAAGCCAAAGAATTTAGTCCTATTTAAGAACTCAATCAATCTTAGAATTCAAGAAAAGGCTTTTATAGACTCTGTTTCCAATCCTTTTTCTGGTTTCTGGGCCACACTTCAGCAATCGAAAGTCTATCCACGATTCACTGATGAGCCAGCAAAACCCCTGAATGGTAATGAGAACCTTCCAGTAGAAACAGTCACAGCACAGTGCTGCTGCTAATTTATCACTTTGAGGCAAACCGCATTACACACAAGGGTGAAAGGACAATTTAAAAATCGATTGCCTGACAATTTAAATATCTATTAATAATTATGGGTTTGCTTTTTGAGGTCTGCATTGCTCATTTAATCTTAATATCTTCTTCACCACATAACTGACTTTGGAAAACAGTGTTTGTCTACAAGGTGATATAAAACGTTTAAACTCACAGATACCCTTTGCTCTTACACAAAAGCTCATGGATAATTCATTAACTTCCCATTTTTAGGGTGTTCTTTTTTAAAAAGCTTTCGTTTTTTTCTTAAAGCAACACAACCATTTTCTTGAGAAGACTTCTCCCTGAGTACTCAAAATTATGAGTGGATATTCACCAGGAGCTGTAGGGATAGGATGTCCTGGGTTACACAGAAATTCTGGTATCCACCTTTTTTTTTTTTCTGCAAATATGCCCTTTTGGTGTTCTGCCTTCTTTAAAGAGACTGAATGCTAGTGGTTAATGATTCCAACATTGGACCAGTGGCAGCCCAGGGGCTGTCAGAGACTGGGCTATTGGTGCTCACGGCTCAATCAGCAGTGTGCTTTGTAACAATGTGCAGAGTGGGCACCCCAGCCAGGTCCTGCAGGTGTGCCCATTCGACACCTCAGGCTACAGGATGGGTGTTGAACAGGATAAGGAAAGGGGCAAAGCCTGCAAGATGGGGTAGTGTTTCTTTTTTCTTACACAGATCATAGAATCATAGAATAGATTGGGTTGGAAAAGACCTCCAAGATCATCAAGTCCAACCCCTGATCCAACTCCA
>JAYRBT010000042.1:25989354-26015399 GCA_036023395.1 Myiotriccus ornatus | reverse complement strand
CAGATGACTCAGTAAGTCACTAACTATTTCCTCCTGGAATACAAGGGGGCTATTTGGCTTCCTATCTCTGTCTACCATGATTCAGCTGTGATAAATCCCCAGGACATTCACACCAAGCTCGTATTCATCTTTGGTTGATGAGCCATAATGGGCCATAATGGACTTACAATGGACCTAAGAGACAGCTGTAACATCCTGGGAGGTGTCAAAGACTCCCAGAGTATCCCGTGACTCACAGTATTACATCATTAAGCATAAAAGTCCCCACTGCAGGAGGGGACCAGAGGCCTTCCCATCTGACCCTGAGTTTTGGGGCTTCCTGGACTGCCCTGGAGTTCCACCACCACCTTGGATCTGGACTGTGATTACCACTTCGACCAACAAACACTGAAATTGCAACAACCAAGTCTCGTCAATGGATCCAACAGGTCCTTCCAGTCACCTGGGGGGTTTGCAGCCCTGCTCTGACTTCCTGTACCAGCACTACAATCTCATTCCAGTGCCATACAAGTGTCTGCCATATTGAATCCCATCCATCCACTGTTTCCTGTCAGCACTGTCTCTCCCACCGTTCCTTCCTGTTTTTCAGATGTGGAGGAGGGAACCATATGGAAGCATGGCCCTCTGCTCTCTGTGCTGTGGCCACGTGTGTTTTTTCCAGGCGGGGGAGCCTAGCTGCACCTCATTTTGGTCTGGTGAGTGGGGCTTGGGAAGTTTCTCCTCATCAGTTGGTTTAACCCAGTTTTATCAATATTGTTACTAGCATTTTTTCTTGGTAAAGAGTTTTTTTTTCACTTTCATCTGGGCGTATTTAGTCTCTCTCTCTGCATTGGAGAAACCAGGGGTAGTGAATTCGAGGGAGGAAACTTCTGTCTGAGGTCTCTGCCCCTCCAAATTGCCTCAGACCGAGACATAGGACAAGGAGTAATAGGTTCAAACTAAAGAGGGGAAATTTAGGTTAAATATATGGAAAAAATTCTTTACTGTGTGGGTGGTGAGGCATTGGGACAGATTGCCAGAGAGTTTGTGGATGCCCCATCCCTGGCAGTGTTCAAGGCCAGGCTGGATGGGGCATAGAGCCATCTGGTCTAGTGGAAGGTGTTCTGGCAGAGAGTTGGAACTAGATGATCTGTAAGGTGCCTTCCAACCCAAACCATGCTATGATTCCATGATTCTATATGTAGGGGATAACAACAATATTTATATTGATTTTTTTCTTTTTTTTTAACAGAAGGTATGATATGGATTCTATTTCGTTTTGTGTATCATCAATGGCTGCCTGCCTGCCTCCTGGAACAAGCTTTAAAACTAGATAATGGAGGACAAGTTTGCTACTTGTGAACCAATAATAACAAACTCAGAAATTAATGATACTAATTTTAATAGAATTTCAGGTGTAGATTTTTGGTTAAAACAAATAAACAAATGAACAAACCCTCTTCCCCCCCCAACCAAACAATTGTCTGTTCAGTTTATAATGGAGTGTAAGGCAAGTTTTCTTTGAAATGCTTCTTGTAGATGCTCACTAGTAAAATTTTGTTCAGATTGGTGTACCAGAGCTGCTATTTTGATCCAAAGCAGCTTTTGGATTGCAGTTCTTGCTTGAGATGAATATGATGAGTCAATGCTCCAGCTCCCTGTGGCTCTGGTGTTTAGGTGCTGGCTTGAACTACATTCAGCTTCGTACAAAAATCTGCAGCAGGAGGATCCCCAGCTATGGACAGCAAGTGAGTCAGCTTGCTGAAATGCCCAGGGAGCGAATGAAATCCAGGGAACTGATTCAGCACCTATAAATAAATACTGATGGCCTTGCTTAAGTCCTCCTTCTCAAGGAAAGGTGCTACTGACAAGACATCCAGATACGCTGATAAAAGAGGAAACAGACTGTATTTGAAAGCTCTTCCCTAACGCTGTTCACGGCTTTTGTGTCTTCCTCGAAGACCCACCTACAGTCCACGCCGGTGCTTCGGGGCCCTTATTGAAGCACCTGGGCAGAGTGGCAGCCACTCGCCAGGTCAGGCATTTCCTGGCAGGCGTGTCGGGAACACGTCATTCTCCTATCCCTGTGTCAGCAGTGCCCAGGGAGGCCCGAGAAGGGTCTCCGGGCGGCCGAGGGCGATCCCTGGCGGCCGCCGGGGCCGTGGGGCCCGGTGGGGCAGCGGAGGGAGGCGGGAGGATCCCGGGGGGTGAGAGGCAGCTCCCTGGGAAGGGGGTGCAGCCGCAAGGAGGTGGAGCGGGGCCCGGCGGGGCCCGCTGGATGCGGGGGCGCAGGGACGGGCGTGGCGCGGGGGGCGAGGGTGGAGGAGCTGCCGGTGTGCGCTCCGGCCCAAAGGATGCTGGTGTTGTCTGCTCTCGCAAGAGCCTGTTTTTCTCCAATGGCTCTCGCTTTTTTATTTTATGAGTTTCTCAGTGCCTGTTATTTTGATGGAAATTGTCGAATATGTGCTTGCCAGGCTTACAGACAGAGAAAGAGCAAGGAGGCTTGGCGAAAGTGCAGCTGATCAAACACATGAGCTTGAAAAGAGAGATATGTGGTCTAGTAAATGTGTAACATAAACACGTACTAGTTTAAGGCTTCACTTTAGTGTTTGCACACCAGTCACTGCTGACTCCATTACCTGAGGTCTGTGAAACTACTCTGCTGTGTACTACAACAGTACACCTAGGGGGTCATGATTAAATCAAGTCTCAAAAGGAAGCAATGTAAATATTTTCTGAGACATGTGAGAGCCTTTCAGCATTTCTCTTCACAGAAAGAAAGGAGCAAGCAGGTAGCTGAGGTCTGCACTGGAAAATGAAGATGAACAGAGGGATGGTGTCCGACAATCTCAGAAAAACCTGGACCTCTCAAATATCTGCTTTGCTGATGTGTATGGGACAGCTGGGGTAGGGACTGTCGTAGGAGTAACCTCAGCCCATCTTGGAGGTGGGGATGGTAATTTGGGGGGGAAGTGAAGCATGTTGTGTGCATTCCTGGGGGACGGTCTGTGGCAGATCCCATGAATGTATGAAATGCAGTCCTGCCTGGGGGCAGATGGGGGAGGAGTCCTTGGCTCAGCAGTTGGCATTATCCAGGCCTGGGAGCTGGGGCACTGTTTTCTGAGAGGTGGATAACTTGGATATGCACTTGTCTGTTTAGCATAATATTTTATTTCCTTAGATCTGCTATAAAATGACATTTTGCCAGTGACTAGAATGGCCATTCACATGCTGATGGAGAACATACTGCTAAGCCTGTTAGACAATCACTGACACAGAGGCACATACTTTGGCAAGGGTTAGGCATATGCATTAATTTGGGGGAGACGCAGGCCCTCTGGAAAATGACTGTTATGCAAGGGGCAACTTTATATCCATGATCTATTCACTCATTTTGAGATAGAGATATTCCTATGCCACTTAAAGAACCCTTTCCAATACACTACAGAGCTAATGAAGATGAACCCAATTATTTCAATAAATGTCATCCATTATGCCTTATGGACCAGCGTTCCCCTTTCTATCAGAACCTGGAACTTGTAGTCTGAATTTCTATCATCCTACTGAAATAGCCACGCTAGCCATCCCACCCAATGTATGTTATGCAATACCTGCCATCCCAAAATAGTCAACAAACTGCCTCTTGCTGCAGGTAAATACTACAGACCAAGCTGGGTCTATTCAAAATGGATCAGTCCCCACATTGCTGAGAGACTGCAATTTCCTCTACAGTCAGATTTCCTTCCGGAGGACTTCTGGCCTGGGCTCGGTCCTCACCAGATAGCTGCCATCTGATTTCTCTGTTCCGAGCGATTGTAACCTGTTGCAACTTAAAACAGCTCAACACAAATTCTTGCTTGTGTCCTTAAAGCTGTCATTCTAGTGCATAAGGAATTTGGACTGGTATTTACAGTCAGTTTAGCTATCCATCTTGGCGGGAAGTGAAGCATCTTATTTGTAACAGATGCATCATAGTTCTGTGCATCTCAGTCCAACGTCCTGTTCCTGTTTAAAGGACAGCAGGCTCCATATTCTGCAACCAAAAAAGTGTTACACAGTCTAAATGGAAGGGAAACTCACCCTTCCCAAACTGTTGATATAGTCTCCTGTATTTTACTTAGTAATGGCAAGTATAAATACCACTACTTGGCATGCAATGAACTATTTGGAAAACTTTCCATCTAGGTTCTCCTTGCCAGCTCCAGGTGTCCTTGACAAGTAAAAAGTCTTTATGGTAGTATCCAACACTTTATGTTGCATAGCTGAGTTCTAGTTCTTTGTTAGATATCTAAAAAAGCAATGGGGTTGCTCATTTCTAATTAAGTTGCCTCTTTGGGGAATTTTTTTTATGAGTAGCACAGACTGTACTTCTCACCTGCTGTTATTTTCGTGCCAGCTAGTCATGCACTGTATTTTCTTGTTCCTCCTGTAAAAACATCAACTTCAGATGAAAGCCATAGAATCACAGAATGGGTCAGGTTGGAAGGGACCTCAGTGGGTCATCTGACCCAAACTCCCTGCTCAAGCAGGGTCATCCCAGAGCACATGGCACAGGATTGCATTCAAAAGACTCTTAAATATCTCCAGTGAGGGAGGCTCCACAATCTCTCTGGGCAATTTGTTCCCCTGTGTGGTCACCTGCACAAAGAAGTTCTTCCTCGTATTCAGGTGGAGCTTCCTGTGTGTCAGTTTCTGTCCATTGCCTCTTGTCCTATTGCTTGGCACCACCGAGAAGAGCCTGGCTCCATCCTCCTGACACCCTCCCTTCAAGGGCTTACAGACACTAATGAGGTCCCTTCTGAGTTGACTCTTCTTGGGGATGAACAAGCTCAGCTCCCTCAGTCTTGCCACATTAGAGAGATGCTCCAGTCCCTTTTGTTGCCCTCTGCTGGACCTGCTCCAGGAGCTCCATGTCTCTCTTGTACTGAGGAGCCCAGAACTGGACACAGCACTCCAGATGTGGCCTCACCAGGGCTGAGCAGAGGGACAGAATCACCACCCTGAACCTCCTGGCAATGCTGTTCCTAATGCACCTCAGGATACCACTGGCCTTCTTGGCCACCAGGGCACACTGCTGGCTCATGGACAGCTTGTTGTCCATCAGAACACCCGGATCCTTCTGCACAGATCTGCTTTCCAGTGGATCATCCCCCAGCCTCTACTGGTGCACAGGGTAGTGCACCAGATGTAGTCCTAACTACCAACACTTGAAACCTTTTCTTTCTCAAATGTAATTTTTTTCCATGTAAATGGTACAAGTTTAACAAGTGTCACTGAAAGGTACATTTACACACAGTAATTTAAGAGCTGTAGCCTTCAGCTAGGAAATAGTGAGCAATAGCTGAAATCTCCTTATGCCTACCATAGGATAGCTGAGCAGCCTCTCCTTGAACTAGTAGATAAAGTGGGGGAGGGGACAATAACACTACCATTGCCTTTCTTGTCCTGTGTAGACTATGATTCATCAGAAGAGCTCTAAAAAACTGAGCAGATTGCATACTGTAGGAGGGAGAGATGTGCAAACAGCTCATTTCTGAATCCTGGCAGACCTTAGCTGTGAACTAGATGCTAAATGATCAGTATTGCCAGGAGAGGGTATTTAGATGCTCAGGAAAATTTTCTGTTGCAAAGGTGTGTTTGCATGCTTCCAAAGTTCCATGGCAAATTAGCTGGAGTTTTGAAGGTCTCAGTTTTGAGCACAGATGAATGAAGTGACAGTGAGCTGGAAATAAGGTGCTGGAAAAAAGCTGTATGGTAGTACGCTTTTCATCATTCAAAGAGTCATTATGAGGATAAGCTGAATACTGCAAGGATCTAGTGATAAGAACCAGATAATGGAATCTTTTTTTGGTTTGGTTTTGTGGCGTGTTTTTTTTTAGTTGGTTCTTTGTTTGTTTGTTTGGGCTTGTTGGTTTGTTGTTTTTTGGTTGTTTGTTTTCCCCCTACAGAAAACAACAGGAAAAATCCTGCTTGATTCCAATGGACCGTGATTTTTCTGAGTCATTACCCTACCCAGATGATGTGAAAGGGGGAAAAATTCTTAACCCTATTACTCTTACTGCTGATCAAAGCTGGATCTGAAAACTAATTTCTTTTAAGGTCAAAGGAAGCATCTTACTCAGTTTTGAGCAGGTGGGAAGGGAGAGGATGCTCCATAGGTGTGCAAGGGGTAGAGACTTTCCTGGCAGCAATAGGAAGAGGTGATAATGGCACCAGTTGCATTTGCATTTCTTTAACCTTCTCCTTTCTGGAAATTTTCCCTGATTTGATTTGACATTTCAGTCTTGGCACCCAAAACGCAGAGCATCCTGGCACAGAACACTGCTTGAACAAATACAGTGGGTTTTGGCACGGTTTGCACTTGAGTTTACACCTGAGTGGGGATCAGGGCTCCCCATGAAGCAGAGGAAGTGAAGCAGTGATGTTCACTGGCAGATCTTGCTCAATTTTTTAAGCTTTTAATTTTCTCTTTCACATTACAAGTTACTGATTGAAAACACAGGCATAAAATTCCTATATTTTGAGACATATTTTTTGTGAAATATGTAATGTCTGACACCTTCAGGGAGAGTTGTATACACCTGGGCACATTAACCAGTTAATGAAAAAAAAGAAAGATACTTTGGTAATAAGCACTGGTAAAAGGCAGCTGGTGATGGGAAGGTTTAAAACACACACTAAAGACAAATCTGAGCAAAGCTTTTTAGGAGACAGTACGTACTTTTTCCACTAGGTGGTGGAAATCTGCCACCATCCAGAGCTTTTAAAAAACAGGAAAAAACCCACATAATTATGAAAGGCAGGTTGAATTAAGATAGAAAATAGCTGTAATAACAGCTTATGATGTATCGATTAAAATGAGTTCTCTGCCTGTCGAAGAGACAATCATAGAAAATTATTCTTAATGCTATCCCTGACACAGAGGCAAAAATGTCAGTTAGGGAGGTTTTCTGATGTTTTAGAAAAGGAAATGAAAGGATAATTTAATCCAAATGATTCTCTCACCCTCTACAGAAGGACTGTAATCTATAACTTCAGACCATGGGAACTCAGGAAACAAATCTCTCATGCATTTATTTATCTTCAACTGCCAAAATGTATTTTTTAAATTAGTCATTTTAATTAACATGCTTCATAGGTCTCCCACAACCCAAGACTCTCTGCCATGTAAGCATTGTTTCTAAACGTGTCCTCATGGTGGCAGTAAAATGATCAATTATTTAACAACAACAGATTCGAAAAGGACACAGTTTTCTCTTGTTCTTGATATAATTCTTGGCTGGAACAGCAGAGACAAAGCACATTCTAAAATCATGTGCTAACATGGTGGTAACATCACAGAAGGAGTAAGGATTTGCAAATTCTTATAGTACAAAACCAACAGACAACCACTGCTGACTTTATTCCACTCATTATCCTTCAAAGCTACTCCCAAGCCATACCTGACATATGATTCATGTTTTAAGATGAAAGCAACTATCATGGACACAGTTTTGAAAGGTATCAAGGACCTACTGTTTTCACTGAATTTATAGCTCTTACCTCAGTAGCACATCCCAGAGACAAAGTCATCAAGATACCATTTTGGGGGAAGAAAATAGATAATGAGATACCTTCAGTTACCAAGGTGCAGCTTACTAGTGCTCTTTTGGTCCAGCCAACGAAGGTCACACCAACTCTACTCCTCCATGTCATTGCCAGGGAATATGATTTTGCCATTTGATCTCCTTCCTTGGTCTGCCTGTCTAATCTCTGAGCAGCCTGCACATTGTACAGGTACCCCACTGATCTGTGCAATAACGATGATTCTTGCCCTTACCACTGAAGAGATTTGCACTCCTAAGCATGATCAACCACGTTTCCCCTGCCATCTTCAGAAATACCACCCTTGCACTGTTCTTCTCTACTGCTCTCCTTTACTCCTACAGTCAAGCAGTGATTTCTGACTGTGGCTATGCAGCAATGTTACAAGCAGGGAGGCTGTGCAGAAGTAGGCTGTCTTCATATCCACTAACCTTGTAGGCAGAGACTGCCAGCCCTTCTGTCCACACACTGGCATGCTGCTCCAGGCTTATATCTAGTGAGCCTGACTTTATCCCTTTTCCCCTTCAAATCGAGTTTAAAGCTGTCTCAATGTGTCTTGCTAACTCTTCTGCAAAGATCCTTTTCCTCCTTTGAGACAGGTGTACCCCATCTGTTGCCAGCAGGCCCAGGGTTATGATGACTGATCCATGATCAAAACTCCCAAATTCTTCCAGTGACGCTGGGCTCAGAGCCAGGTATTAAACTGGCTGGCTCTTCCCTCATTATTCCCTGCAGCTGGAAAGCCCATGTTCCTTATCCCTTAACCAGTTATCTTAAGACTGTGAAGTCTCTGTTGATCTCCTCAGACTTAGGTTGGAACTTCTTCAGTGCCTACCTGAAAAATCAATAATGGATAATTAACTGAGTGCAGTGCCAGAGTAAAATGCTTTCTTATCACACCTTTAACCCAGGCCCCAGGCATCAAACTTCATTAAGATGTGAGTCTGGTTGGCATACTGAGCCTTCTGTTACCTTCATCAGGGAGTTTCCTATGACAGTGACCTGTCTTTTTTTTCTTATGGGAGCAGTTTTGATGCAGGGCATAGGCTGACTTAATCCTAGTGACACCTCCATACTGAATGAACCATCGTCCTCATCACTGCAGAAAACAAAACAGAAAACATGTTAGCACCTTTCTAGAGCATGACCATGAACTCCAACACTGGTAGTGGCAGAGGTAACTAGAAAATTACTTGTTCAATCCTATTTGCTTTAAGAACCCTTAATGTCATCTCTCCTTTCCCTGGATAAAATGATTGTGCCAGGATACCTGGCTACAGTTTCAACTGGATTGCCAAAAATTAATGGAGCATACAGTGTTTTTTCTATAAATAGCGTAAAATACTCTTCTGTGAAATAACCATTCATATACTCAGGTGGCTACTGAAGCTGATATACCTCTTCTGGGAGTTTTTTTTTTTGAAATAAACATTTGTTGCTGCTTGACTTTGATCTAATCAAACAAGTATGCTGGCTACATATACACTGCAATGGTAAGTCCAGCTAAAAACTGAAGTGCAGTGCTATAGTGATGAGTGACAGAAAATCTCAAGTTAGCTACTTATATGGATATAGTCATAACTAGATTACTTTTCTCCTATTAATTAAAAGTTTTTTTTGTTTTTTTTTCCAGGGTGTTTTTTATAGACTGCTGATAACCACAGCAAACAATATTGTGTTGAAATTGCTAACAAAGGAGCTGGATATCTCCTTTTTTATGCATTTCTGGAGTGTCATTCAAAAAGTTGTTTGAAGAACTCAAAATGGCCTCTTTTTCTATTCTGTCTGAATATAAGGCATAGAATTTCTGCATTCCACAGATACTCTCTAATAATTTCCAGAAATCCATTATTCATTAAATGTTACACTTAATTTTAGCTCTCTCATTTTGCAATGTTATCCTTCACCCTCAAAAATGTAGTATCACTTACCAGAAGGTTATTTTAAAAGTTTCTATTAGACAGAATCACATTAGCAATCCAAACCATTTCTTCTCTATGCAGAGACTTCCATCCCAGACAAAATTATTAAAATGCAGGAGTTACAATACTTGTCTTCAACTTTATTTGCCTTTTAACAGTCCTGGTAAAATACTGCTTCATTTGCAATTGCTTCCTATCATGAAAATGGAATATTATCAATACTAAATTCTCTTAACTCAATTGGCTAGGATAGACTTGCAGCAACATCTATATCAGATTGTAGTGCTCACCCAAGACAGTAAGTAGCACAGGGGCAAGCTGATGCTGGATGTTGCACTGTAACATCTACGTTTCTCTGAGGAGCCACACTAGTTATTTTTAAGTTAAAGTTCACACAGCTTTGCAAATCATAAATTTGTCTGCAGAAGAGATAGGTTTCAGAGGCTATGATAGTAATTATTACTGTGATAGTAATATGTAGCCTATAATAGTATCAATAATCTCGGGGTTCAGGGCAAACTCAGTTCCAAGTAATGGCGTTAAACCTACACAGCTTACAGTTTCTTTCGTAGATCAGTTAGCATATGTGAAAACATTTGCAACCTTTATTATGCAACTTCTCCCTATAACTTCTCAGCACTTAGTAGACCACATTTAGATAGCACATCCAGTGTTGGGCCCTCCAAATACAAGGACCTCATAAAAGGAAAGTGGCTTCTTTGGCCTGAAGGAGAGATGGCTTTGGGGGCATCTAACAGCATCTTGTTAATATCTGTGGGGAATGTATCAAGGAGATCGAGCCAGACTCTACAAAGCAGTGCACGGCAGGAGGATGAAAGATAAGAGCATAAACTGAAACGAGAGAGGTCCTGACTGGATATAAGGTACATTTTTTTCATGAGGACAGTCAGGCACTGAAACTGGGCTGCTTAGAAAGGTTGCACTGTCTCAGCCTTGGAGTTTGTCAAGAGCTGACACTATAAATCCTTAAAGAGCTTGGTCTGAGCTGACAGGTGATTCTGCTTTGAGCAGAAGTTTGTACAACAGACCATCTCAGGCCTCTTCCAATTCTAGTTATTTTGTGATTTTGTTTGTTTGCATTTGTTGACATTATTAATTCCTACATATATGTCATGGTTTTGCTGGTTCTTGGAAACTAGACAGGAATTTTTCCCTTCCCCCTGCCCACTTCGTGCAGAGTTGTTAAGTGAGCACTTAAGGGACACAAAAGAAGTCGCTTTCTGGTTAATTGCTCAGACTTTCATCTCCTAGGAAAGGGAGGGGGGGGAGGATGAGAGCCTCCTCTTTACTTTTTTCTCTCATCTCCTGGGAAATGGGGCAAGGAGTTTTTGGGGCTTGCTGCAGAGGCTGAAACAAGGTCAGAGTGGAAACTTGGTGGTTCTTTTCTGTTCTCAGCCTGCTTGCCAGCTACGGATCCTGCTTGGATTTTTCATCAGAGAGGAGCTGTTTTCTGGAAGTTTTTTCCCTTCCCCATTCCCGTTTGTTTTTTTTCTTGGCAGTGATCCTTGTGCACATCGGGGGAGAGAGAAGACGGTGCTGCATGATTCGACCAGCTGAACAGAGTGAGTCTGTTTTTTTTCCATTGGGGAGGATTTTTTCTTTTTGTTGTTGTTTCTCTCCCCCGTCTCCCCTTTCCCAGTGTGTGGGAAGGGGACGGAAACTCATTTTTTTTGGTTTCTCCAACACACCCTGGAGGGTGTTACCCTCATATGGCAACGACCAGTGATTCCACAGCACCCCCTGCTGGCCAGCATAAAGAACTGCAGGCTCTGCATCTCCAGTGATCCAACAGCGCCCCCTGGTGACTGGCACAGGACAGTACAAACACCACATCCCCAGTGATCCAATGGCATCAACACTCCTTGTTGACTGTGGTTAGAATTGCACCAAAGGGCGCAAACTGAACTGTTTACGTCTTTTTCTTTGCTTGTTTATTGGTTTGTTTTGAAGGGGATTATCTGTGGGTATAAATGTATTGTTTGGTTGGTTTACTTGTTCCTTTTCGTTGTTTCTGCCAATACACACATACCTTTTAATAAAGGGCTGTTATTTTTCCTTTTCCATAATTTGTTTTCCTTCAATTGGAGCCTCTTAATTTCAGATTTATAATTGCTTAGAGGGAGGAGTTTGGGTCTTTTCTCATAACTCATCCTCAGCAAAACACCTGTGTCTCGTTTAAACTGGGACAATGTGTCACAAGACAGGTTTTCAGCCAAGTAGTCTTCAGTTTGATCCACCACTGAGAGATAACACCACTGCCCAGTAACTCTGGTGGCCCAAGGTCAGTTTGTAAGGATGAAAGATTCACAGGATATTGTGGATCACAGTCTCATCACTGAATGCAACATGACATCAGATGGTTTGTTGGAAAGTCTTTTTAGGGATTCCTCTAGCACAGCATTGTAACTCCAAAGAGAGAGAAGCACAACAGCAATCTGAAGAAATTAGATTTTTATCCCTTCTTGCTTGTGTGATGTGATTAGGTAGCTCCCTACATAAAGTAGTTGCTCAAGCAATTGCCTCCCAGGTGGTACATACCTTCCCTCTTCTTGTGTCTATTTTTAGTGTAAGCTCTTTGTGAGAGGTGCTGGGTTTTTTATGTTGTTATTGTATTTTGACTCAAACAAAGCAAATTCAAATTCATATGGTTTTTGGTATCACAATAAACCAAACAAATGATAATCAAGTCAGGAAGATGTACAGCACATCTGTGTAATAGTGGTAACTGGAAGATGTTGCAATTCCCTTAGTTCAATAAGGAGAAAGAGAGCAAGGTAAGCAAAATGCCTGGAGGACAGTGCACTTCATATATTAGAGTACTACAAGCCAATTACCCTGGCTGGCTGCTTCAGACCTGTGATTTTTGTAATAAATACCACTACAGCAAAAGAGGAATTTCACCTCCAAACTGTGAACTGGGGAAACAATCAAAGGATAGGTAAAAAGAGAGGGGGAAACTTGATGAAGGAATAATTGTACTCTCCTAATTCCTATATTCTAAAAGGATATCCATGTGTGAAACAGGAAATAGTAACACTAGTTTAAATAAGAGTATGGATATGGAATGGAAGATAAAACTATGAAATGGGTCAATAATAATAATAAACCTACACTGGTATCATTTCTGTGTGTACCTGTGTTTTCTGAGAGGCTGACAGGAGTTGGCTTATGCCTGAGTGGAATTACTGGAAATCTGTGTGTGTCTGAGTAGAGCACCGTGAGGCTTTGGGAGATACAGAAATAACATTTAAACAGTGAAAATTATCTATTGTACTCTTACTTTTGGATAAGGGAGCCAATGCTGGTGGACTGACAGCTTCCCTTCCAGCATTTTCTGATTTCTGAAATAGCAACCCGAATATTCTATTGCTGTGAGTTTTTTATACTACACACAAGACAGATGCATGTGTATGGATATGCCCAAATGCACACATGCCAACTATATTAAATTCACACACATTTAAGCACATAAAATAAAATATTTTAAAAAAAAAGTTATTGCTCTTCCAAAATGCCTTTGATCTTACAGATATAGTTGCAAAAAGAGATTAAAAAAATCCAGAAGTGTAGGGTCTTATGAATGTAACATTTAATTTTAATGCACTTTTTTAGGAAAAGTGATTTCATTTCATTTTGATTTAAAAAAAGCTTCAATCCAATAGGGGCAATTTTACATTAGTCTGAAAGATTGCTTGGTAACATGAGACAAATTCCAAGTGTTAAGTGTTATGTCTGACACTGAAATGATAGGAAATTGCAGACTGAATATGCTATAGGAAAAATTTTCATATATTTCAAGGTTCAGAATCACATAAATGTCTTATCAAGCTTCCTAAATTTATAATTAAAAGGAATGGTTTCACCTGCTCTTGTACTGAAAATAGCTCCTCTACCAATTTCTACTAGTTTTCTTTTTACAATGAAACAGATTTGATTTTTTTTTTTAATTTAATAGCCCTCCTGATCTTAAGTTCACCATGCAAATGAAGAGAAACACTGGTACCCACAGACAGCGAGGGTACTTTAGCCTATTTGCTGGTAAGTCAGTGTATTTTCTGTCTTGTTCTATGAATTCTCAATAAATACCAACAATAATTTGAAACATTTTTATATACACTGCTATCGTGTACAAGATCACAGCCACCAACCAACATGCAAAGCAGGCATGACTGCTGTTATGAGTTACTTAAATAGGGAGTGCAAGATTGCACCAAGCCTTGGTGAGAACTATTTTTTTTCTTCCTTACATATGAGTTACTGAAAACTTCTACTCATCTGAGCACACTGTTTCCTTCATGTAATATTTTTCCCTTGTGGATACAATGGGAATTTTGCCACCGGCTTCAGAAATTTTCTACCAATTATGTCTAGATCTAGGCGCCTCTAGATCATGGAGGCTCTTGGAAACTTGCCCAGTGACTGAAGCTGGATCTATCTCCCTGTGGCTCCTGGGAATTACTGCCTAATTACTGCTCCTGAATTACCGCCTAAATGGTATACAAAAATGTCAGTTGAGGAAGTGTGCATGAGAAACCTTGCTGAGAAGCATGGACTTAGAGCTGGATCTGCTGTATCCTGTTAGCAATGCTCTAGGTTGCTTGTTGTACATGTTCTTTCCACCTTGTACTATGAACTTGTATTTGAGTCATTCACACTTGGTGTGCAGTATCCAGCTTCACAAAAAGGACACAGAATGTTCCTTTGCTCAGATTACGTGTAGCCATGTGGAGACAGTGCTCAGTCTTGTGTGGGTTTCTGACGCTATGAAGCCAAAGAGCTTAATTTGGATTTGCCTGCTTTGCTCCTTGCTCCCTGAGGAGTGCAGAGGCAGCTGCAGGGAGAGTCCTGCTGCCTTGGGGACTGAAGGCAAGGTGAGTGGACTACCCAGTGTCAACGCCCCTGGGCCTGAAGCGGCAGCAGGGAGTAAGGTTTCTGGGCTCACCCCATAAAACTGGTTTCAGAGCTGCTCAGGGGAAGTATGAATAGTATTCTGGATCACTGCCCTTGGCTGACGTTTACAGTTTCTTAAGGCAGCCTATGGCATGAGGGCTACAAAAAAAGAACATTGCCAGAGTGAAAGAGAAGAGAAAGTGGGTTCAACAGAAAAGGTGAAATGAAGAATGTGACTGTATTACTGGGACAGGCATGCGAAACAGAGGAGCAGAGCAGTTGCAGTGCAGTCCAAATTGTTTTAAGCGTTGTCAGCTCTCATGGGATATTAACATCCTTCACTCTTTAGAAGAAAACTGGGATAAGCAAGAGGTTTCACCATGTGAACAGACTTAAACCAAACTTTTCAGGACTTTCTCAGTGCACTCGCTTATCTATTAAAAATATTGTGCAAGGGCTTCAAGTCTTGGAAGACCTCCAGTCACTTTTGATGTGATTTTTGGAAAAGTTTTAATAATGAAAAATATTTTTATTTTATAAATCAAATCATTCTTCCAATTTGAAGCTTGAACCTTTGCCCCTTTTTTTTCTGCTGTTTTGAAATCCTGAGACTGTTAAAATTATATTAAAATGTTCAGTGCTATAGAGAATATTTTAACATTCTAAAATCTCACTTGGGAGTGTAGTTTCAGGCTTTCATTTTATTGATATCTTACCAGAAATTATTTCATAAAGATTTTTAAAGGTTTGGAATATCCAGCTTTATATATGAATGTGAATGAATTACATATTGAAAGTCCTGGAACTTGTATAAAGTACTTTTAGTCAAACCTGAAAAAAAGAATAAATCGAGGCAGGCTGAGATTGATTCTAGTTTTTCAAAGCGACTTTAAAAAAAATGCTATTTTGGTATTATGGGATTTTCATCCAAAACTGCATTATACATTATTGCCTAAAAATCATAAAGTGTATTTATAGTAGAATAGGACGTTGAGTAAGTCACAGTATGTGAGCTGCTACAGAAAGAGAAAATGAGCATATTAAGGTCAACTTAGCTGCAGGTTATCGCTTTACAATGTTTTTCCATCTATGACTTTTTGTGTAGAAATAACTAAAGAGTTCAATCACTGTAAGCCTAGGAATGCCTTTTGAATTTTAAACAACAAACAAATGAAAAGAGCTGATTCAGTTTTATATTTTTATTATTTCTCCATGCCAACTACTTCTAATGTGGCAGTTTGAAGGATCTGCAAATGTCATGCATATCCAACAACCTGAGAAACCTCAGGCTGGATGCAAATGGCACAGTTTAATGGAAATTCCATTTTTGGTATCACTTCCTTCTTCCTGACAAATGTTATGAGCAAAAGCTGTCCTTACATACCAAAGCTGCTTCCTTTTTGATGTATTCTCTGACTTCAGTGGCAATTAGGTGGCAAATGTCCAGACCAAAATTGTTCTTCCTCAAATAGTTTCACTGAGTACAGCTTGCTCAGAGCAGCCACGGAGATGCCTATGGAGTTCCTGGAGATATTGCTGGATGAAAGATGTTACATCCATGGAAACTCTCACTTTGGGAAGACAAAACAGACATCAGCTGTGAATTGAGTAGGGTTCCCTGATGATGAGCCATCCCAGTAATACAAAGCAACTGAAACAACCTGCTGTATCTTATAAAATAACAGGCTCTATTCCCTTTGCTGCAGCAGCATCCAGGGTAATTCCACTTTTATGTGCGAAATTACTGGAGTTGCACTGAGAAAAAAGTAACAGGTGTTAACTGGGTATCGTGGTTTTAGTGACTGTGGGAAGACTAGATTTGGACTGAGAGGCTATAGCCAAAAGAGATCTCTGTCTATTAAGTTTTGTGTTTCTTTTTACTCTAGATAATTTGGGAAGGACCTAACTATGTGTGTTACAAAATGTGGTCTATTCTTCACTGCCCTGCATAATCTGTAGTCACTTGGCCAGTACAAATGGATGTTGATTGTCACCACTTGGAGTTGTTACTATTTTATGTAAATAAGATCATGCAGGTCGCAGCATGCAGGTCACCTTGGGAAATGCTGAGGTGGAAAGGGTAATGTGAGTAATGTAAACTGCATATGAGCCAAGGAGAAGGGAAGATCGTATAATAAAGGAAACATCATATTACAATACATGTCTTTGAGGTTCAATTTTGTCATTCTTTCCCAGGAAAGCATCAACTGAATCCCTTTTTTGTAAGCAAGGAGAATAGAATACAACACAACACTTCATATTGTTCTCTGGATTTTATTAGACACTTAACCAGTAATCTTAAGAGCTTGTCCCTGGTCATTTCCCAGTGTCCTTTATATACCTCTATTCAAAGAACAAGGATATTCACAAAAAACCCCACCCCAATCAGGTATTTTTCTGCTAGAGGTCTTCGATGTTAAACCACATTAGGAAATCCATCAAAATTCATGACCAGCCAAGTTGGATAGCAGAGCACCCTAGCCTTCTTAGCCACAACAGTAAGCTTAAGTGTCCAGTGACATGTATCTGGCATGTCACTGAACCTAGAAAACCAGAAGACTCTGGCAACATTATTTTAAAGCAGAGCCTCAAGAATCTCTCCTCTTTTGCTCTGCCAGTTATACTAGAAAAGAAGTATCTACTATGCTGGAAAGGATATAGACCAGTTACCCCAGCTCAGCTTTCCAGGATGGTGTAGTGAAGTAAAGCTGAATCTCCTTCTTGGTCCAATGCAACAGTTTCAGAAGTTCCTTCCTTTGCTGGGTCTTTTTGGATACTGATCCAAGTTGTTCACAAATATCATTTTAGTCTGCCTGCTTAAGACAAAAGTTATTTGTCTGTTTGGCTGCTTGCACTGTCAGGTTGCCCTTTAACCCAAGGACATGTAGGACATTCTTCTACGAACTGAAACTCTTTTTGAGTTTATTTTATCTCGCTTTGTCTGAGTTACTTGTGTCCTTCTGGACAATGATATAAGGAAGGAGAGGGCAGGGATGATGCCTTATGGTTAGAGCTTCAGTATAAAGCATAAGGCCAAGTTGGATGCTTCTGGTCCTCATCCAGAAGATGAGGATCCATGCATACCTAGGAAGTTGAGAAAGTAGAGTTAGGAAACAGCATTAGTCTCCAAATATCGAAAGAGGCTGCAGAGCAATCTAATATTAAAGAAAGGTTCTTAAGACCAAGTACTCAAGCGCTGAAAACCAGTCAATACCAGAATGGAAAGCTGGAGGTTGTCTTAGCTTTTCTGTCCTGTTTTGGTTTATCTTCACAAAACAAAATTAGAGTTCAATAGCAATAGTAGCAGCTGCAGGTGCAATCCCTGTAACTTCTCCTTGTTGCCCCTTGAAAATGACAACCAATGCCCTCTAAAAGGTAACTGAAAAAGATGTATATAATTAATGCTTAATACTTTCAGTTGCTAGTGCTTTCATTTTTCCCCTTCACTGTCTGTGCCTTTGATAAAGAGAACAAAAGATTTTTAATGGTAGTCGACAGTAAGCAGGCTTCAGTAGCAGCACTGACAGAGCATAAGCAACTATTGAATTTCATATTGTGACAGAGCTGTGTTAACAGTTTTAATTCTCAAAGTCTGCACTGCATCAAAATGAATTCAACAACCCTAAAGGATAATTCCATTCCCTTCCAGTATTGAGGGGAATTTTTGCCTGTGGACTTCAGTAATATTCTGGCTGTATCTCTCTGACTATCACCAAACTTTTTAAGTACTTTTCCACCTAGGAGGCTCTGCAGTCTTGTGCTCCTATGTTCCCCACATACTCCACCACAACAGCAGTACTGTTACAGCGAGGAAGACTAGGCATGTAAGGTAGGCAAGAGTTACAGGGAAAGGTGATATCTTTGATAAAAGACCAGATACTGTTGGAATAGCTGAGAGTGTCACAACTGAATCTAGAAAGGTCTGAGTGCTGATCTGAGGGAATTTCAACTCAGAGAGGTGAATTAACCTTTGAGAAAAAACAATTACTCACTAACATTCTTTAGAGTGATGCCTTCCTACACTTTTAAACTATACAGAGAAGAACTTAATCCTGGAGCTATGCACTGACATTCTCTTCATGATATGGAGAAGAAGCCTAAGTAGGTGCCCCATATCCCATGAGTGTGCCTAACCCATTAGTATTCTATCTTCTACCTTGTATTGACTTGGCAGTTGTGGTCAAGAACATTCACCAAGTCATCCTATGAACAGCACAGAAGAAATGCCCATCTCAGGGTCCCCAAAAGGTGGAAACTTCTGAGCTCTATCAAAATTAAGACATATCTCAGCCTACCCAGAAACAGGCATTGAAGTATCCAGGAGACAGTATTGTAGAAAACTTTGTGCGTATGATCTTATGCCTACTATGGCAACTTTACAGCAACATTGTGAAAAAAAGGTCATCACACATCCTCCTGATCTTGAACCTTAACCATAGAGCAGTTTTGCTGTTTTTAAGTATCTCTGCAAAATATTGAAATACAGAGTGAACAGTATTGTTCAAAGATTAATTTGCTGCTGAGATTGTTTATGCAAACTATATCTTCTGTTGAGTACTTTAATGTTTTAGTGAGTCATATTGCAATTATATGTTTCCCCTTAGTTAGATGGCAGTAATTAGCTATGCTACAGGAAATTGCCTAAATGGAAAATTTTATGTAAGCTTCCTACAAATTTATAGAATATATCATGGAAATGGTTTTCCTTTGCAGCTGAAAGATACAAGTCTTCTCTCCCTCACCCCAATTTTACACTGTTTTAAATCTATTGACTTCAGGAGAGTTCTACACAATTTAACAAAAAATGGCTTTTATCTCCAAATGAGAACAGAATCAGGTTCCTGATTCTGTAGCAGAATTGTCAATGGGGCAACATTCATGAATGATGCTGTGGACTCTGGGGTAGGCAGTGCAGAGAGAGATTAAATACATTCATTCAGGCTGTGTTTACCTTTTAACTATGCTACTTCTTTCTTCTTCCTAGTGCCTATCCACGCTACATAACTACAAGAGAGAAATTCTCTTTGTTGTTTTCTAACCGTTTTTCAGAATGCACCATGGAAACTACATTTTGAATCCTCTCTGAGCATTAGCTTGGTGCTGCCTCTGCTGCTAATCTGGCCCAATGCTTGTATGCACTTAGTACCTATATTTTAAAGGTACGGCGTTTTTTATCTTATGTCAAAATTGTTACATTCTATTTTAAAAAAATTAGAATTAGAAAAACGCCAATTACGCTAGTCCCAAATGGTCAGAAGAGTGAGGTTCCACTGTATATGATCATTTTAAGACACTTTCTGGGATTGAATTTTTATCAAAGCTAAGTATTGTTGTTCTTATTTTAATAAAGACCTTCTAATGCTGATAATCGTCTAATGCAAATTCTAAACTTGACTCTATTAGAGTAAAAAATATCTCCTGTATGATGTATCTGTCAAAAAAGATATCAGTCTTTATAGCTTACTCTTTTCTGATTAAGAAATGACAACATGAAAATATTGCAATCAATAAATTTACCATTTTTCTGATTCACAGAAGTACTTTGAGCCTTTTTCAGTAGCTTTACTATTTTCATTCCTTCTGCAAAGCTTATTATCTAAACGTTCTTCTGTGTTCAGTACAAGACTATTGGTTTTATGAAAGCACAGTTTCTAACTAGTTCTTAGCATGGTGTCTTTTTGCAGGTTACTATATAATTCATTAAAGTGTTGACGGTTCTTGTTCTGGAATAATTAAACTTGTTCAGTGAGAGATAACTCTAAATTCTGCCTGGAAAGAGATATGAGAAATAGCCAGAGAGCTTTCATAAGTATATATACCAGTCACTATCTGCAAGGAGACATGCAGTCTTCCTAGCATTTTGATAATTTCTTGTTCCTCCCATTAATACATATAATTAAAGAGATATTATGTGCTGCTTAAAATATTTTTCTGGGATACTTTTGCTTTTACACAATGCTGTCTGTGGATCTGTCTTTATTTTAAATAATAAGGACTAAAAATATGAAACTTTGTGCATTTAAAAGCAGGAAGTCTAATAGGAGAAAACTAACATTTTTTAAATTATGAAATTACATTATGTGTTGATTGCTCATGAAAGCATATAGAGGTCTAAATGTCTGGTTTGCTGACTGCAAAGCATCCATCTACTTTTCTGTTGTACAGCTCAAGTGTGATTTTGCAGCTTGGCAAGAGATTAGATGATCTATGAGAAGAAAATGAGTCAATGAAAGCAGACCTATAAACATAACCCCACTGCTGAAAACAACAATGATAATGATCAGCTAATTGCAGCAGGAATTGTCAGTATACTGAAATGATAGAGTGCTTTTTTCTCTTGGGAGAATAGGGTTCTTAAAACAACAGTGACTACTCCAGCAGGGGATAGCGGGTGTAAAATTGCCTTGTTTAGATTTTAGCTGGGCCTGAGTGTTACCCATCTGGTATCACATAAAGAGCGGAGGGAGAGATTATGTGAGAGAGAAAGTAAAAAACCTTTATGTGGTCTTTTTTGATAGTAAGTGGCAGTTGCTTAAACAAATCATGATTTTGGAATACTGTAATTAACACTGATGGAAAGATACGATGCACCAAATTAAGCAGTGTGCCACTGGATATAACTATATGACACTTTCAAGGTTAAGATCCAAACTTTCTTCGGTGTAATTTTGCCCAAAAATGTTGTGCTAAAAATTTTCGTGCTGACTGTCTGATTTACACGAGATTTTTCCTTTCTGTGGTCCACTGCTGTTCTTTAAAGTCTCAGGTGTTTCTGAGAATGAGACAAAATGAAAAGCTGTTGTTCCACTAAATCAAAAAGGATTTTGGCAAACTGTTCTCTCACAAGGCTTTGCATCAGTATTGAGTAGGGTTTGGAATTAGACAAGAAATTATATATGTGACCTGAATGCCTTACGTAGTGCAATGCCACTTGATCATATTTCTGAAATGCCTCAGTTTGTACACTGTTGTGGTGTGAATTGTCTGCTGCATCTTTCTTCTATTGTGTTCACTTCTAATTCCTCTCTACCCACTTTCATATCAAGATACAGTTCTGAATGTAAAAACCTAAGTTTCTGTCATTTTTTTTCTAGTTTGGTTCTGTCTTCATATTTTTGGTGGTCTCCCATTTGTTTCTTTCCTTTATAACCTTATTTGTTCATTCTCTCAGTCATTATTCCAGTGCAAAGATAGCTTTGTCTGAAACATACAGACATTTGGTAGTAATCTGTTTTTATAATAATTTATAAATTGTAAAGCCCTGTTGCCATGTGCTTTTCTGTCCAATACCTCCTGGGACACTGGTGATCCCTCCTTTCCTTGTTGCTTAGGTTACTGTATGTTAGAGGGGGGAAATTTCTTCTTTACTTTGTGATTTTGTAGAATTATGCTTTTGTGGATACAATTATTTCTGACTTAATATCTATTACAACATTTTGGCTGATTTCTTACAGCTTTCCAGTCCTGAAATTCTTGTAAATTAACAATGTAAGTGTGTGAGAGAGTGTGACAGCTCATGTGCTAGCATTGTATGTTACTTTTGTGTATAAATAGAATTACTTATCCCTAACCATGACACACTGGGTCCTTTATAAGAAGTATGCTGTGAAAGGTAGAGGCCTACAACTTGGGCTGCCCTTCAGTCCTCAAGGACACTGTTCACACCATGGGTCTGTGCGTGACTTCAGTGGAACTAATGACATGCACTAGGGAAAATACGGACTGGTGTGAGAATGACTTGGGAATCATGATAATCACGTGTCTCTTTGCAAGATACAAATTTATGCGTACTTGTAGACCAAATAATCCCACTGTGGTTCATCTAAACACACTGGCAAAACATTCATGGGAATGGTCCTTTGGAGGAATCATGCAAGCATTGCATGGCGAGTGTTTCTGCAGTGGTGCCCCCAGGCCCTCAGGTCATTTGCTTTAAGCACTTGGCATGCTATCTGGGAGCTGCTCCAAATCAGAAGATTGCAAAGATAGAGATTAAACTGGTGTTTTCTGAGGAGAAAAAAATAAAAAAGGAATTAGCAAGGAGAATATGGGATCATTCCTGTTCAACATTTAAACATTTAGCAAATTGGTTTGTACACAGTGAAGGACAACAATTATTTTTTGGTAATGACAAAGACATAATGCCAGAAGTAATATATTATTTGGTTTTCTGATAGTTCATCTGAAATTGGATGTCAGTGGTAAAAATTGGCACTGTGCCAAAACAGCCTGTTGGTAAAAACAGTGTTTTAGATTATAAATGCTTTGGAATTAGATATTAGAATGCTGAATATTTATTGCTACTGCTGCTGTTGGCTGAATGCTTATTTTTCTTTTAATGTGCCAGAACAAGAAGACAACTCTCTTTAAAGAATGCATCTTCTCCTGTGATTTATACCTCCAGGGATTAAAACTACATAGCACCCCTGGTCCCCAGGTGGACACACTGATCTTCTGTAGAAGCATTTGATTGACTTTCTACCCTTTTCACAGCATTGCCTCCATAAGATAAGACTTGTGCATTGATCTTATTACTTACACAGATCTTTTTCAAAACTGATGTATGCTATAAACAAGCAGACATTCTACACAGTATGTTGGAATTGAAATTTTTTTGCTTCTTTATGCTTGCCAACACTGAATTAAGAATTTTGACTTGGCTAACTCACATATTTGTTTTGTAGTGTTTTGTTTGGATTTCCTTACCTACTGAAGGATAGGCTGGTTTTCAGGAATGGAATTCTGCCATCTTCAAAATTTTAATGGAACAAGCAGGAGAGCAGAGGGACAAAGAGGCAGTCAACGTACTGAGAGAAAACTGCTGCGAATCATTGCAGAATTTGCTCTCAGACTAAATGCTTTCTGAGAAAGTCTATTAGAGATAATCTTCCTTAGGGAGACATTACATCTTCAAGACGTTTTCTGAGTACCTAAACTTCTGAGAGTCATCTTTCACTTTGAGCCTTAGGTGGCAATACAGACAATCAAAAATGACTAAGCAGGGGTTCTCAAAATTTTGAGGTGAAGACTGATTTGATGAGAGATGATCTTGTGATCCAGTGTCCTTGGGGCAACCATAGTAGATAAGTGTAATGAAGAAAGAATACTTACCTGCAGATGGCACCTGGAAGCAAGGAAGAATAAGTATTTCAGACCATGAGTGCACTCATGAGCTCATGGACAATTGAAATTTCTCTGTAGTGCATTGAGGTGATTGCAGCCTGAAAGGATAGATTTCCTCATAAAAAATAGAGCAGCGGATCATTACACTTGATCTGAATTTTGAGTATTTAATGCTTTGGAATCTAATCTAGAAGTAATCTAATCTCATCTACATCTAATTAGATACCAATGCTTTGGAGAGATGGCAGCTTTTTACAGTGTAATGTTATGAAATTCTATCAGTTAGAAATTTGTCATATGGTTTGCCCATCTTAAACACTTCAAGAAGAAGAAAAATTCTCCAGTAACAGAAACTGACCTGAAAGGAAAGAAGCATAGCAGGACACAATTGCTATCCTAATATTTCCTAATGACTTTTCGCCTGGAATGCAATGCCAACCAGTATATTTGCTTTCCTAGATGTCTAATCAACAGTTTTGTACATTTTCTGCAAATTTCATGAGCTAATTGTGCTGAACTCTTTTCAGACTCTAATGACCACTGCAGTATTTGTGGCTGAAACAGCTGTTTTTCCATTTTTCATTAGAGAAGGTAGCCAGTACTGGAAGTGGGTGGTTAATATTTTCTTCAGAAGGCATTACGTTAATGGTGCTGTTCACCATTTACCTGCTATGTGTTTTTGACCAGGACAGAGCTGGGAAACAGATGGATGCAGTTCAGTACTACAGACTGAGGTGATGGTAAGAGGTTGAGGAGATCTGCTGGAAGACATGGAAAATGTTAGCTCTGCATTTTAAAGATGTGTGATTCACAGCTGTGATTAAAGTTCTTATTTATGGAAAAATACGTATTGCTTGCTGCTCTTAGCTAAGCATGGCAGGTTTTTTTACAGGATTTTTCTGTTTCTGCTGCCCAGTAAGCCATGAATATTTGTTTTGGAGGAGGATGTGGGTGCATAACTCTCACATTAGATACTGGTTTGTGATACATTGTTTACTGTGCTGTCTTGAAAAAGAAAGTGATGCCATGGAGAAAAGAGCAGTATAATTTTTTTCCAAGAGCATATTACAAAAGTACTTCATGATGTGGAATGTCCATTTATTTCCCTGTGCAGTTTTAGACATTGGCTTTGACCTGAAAAACTCCTGAGTCAGCTTGGGACTTGTTCTGATGCAACTCCAGGAATGGCTGGGACAGGGAGGGCGCTAACAGTGTAATATTAGCTGTTTAAAATCACAGAAAGCTGCCAGCTGAAAATTTCCTGCAATGAGCTCTCAAATTTGCAACCTGATGCTTTCCCTCATTAATAGAAGAGAGAGGAGAGCAAATTAATTTAGGAGAGCAAAATACCAGCATCCAGTGATAATTAATGGTGGTGAAAAAGGTTTATTAGTTCAGTACTAGGCTTTTGCTACTTGAGATGGGATGAGATATAAATGTTTTCCCTATCCTTTTATGCAATTCCTTTTTAACAAGGCAAGGAAGCCTAGAACCTACAACAGCACCTCTAATGTCCTGTAATTCTGATTAAGAAAGTATGTTCAGAGCAGCTGTGTGGGAACACAAGGTCCCTGGCAGCATTTCCAAGGTCTGTGTGGATAATGACAATCTGAAAACTCTCCTGTAATTTTTTTTAAATTGATAATGAATGAATTAAACATTTATTCTGTATTGTTCAATGAGAGCTGTGATAGCATTTTCCCTCTACTTGCATTTATAATTCAAACTGGAAATGGGCTAAATATCATGGTCATCACACTCCAGACTCACAACAGACTTTTATGAATCAATGCAACATGCTATGTAAACCTATTTTGAATGCTGACAAGGAAGCATACCAAATCACATCATGTAGAGGTGGAAGGTGTTTATATTTTGCAAAGAAAAAGCATATAATGCTTAATATTGGATTGCATAGAACCACATCTTTCAAAACGATGTAAGTACTATTTTTCAGTTTTTTAAATTACCTGTCTACTCTCCCTACTATAGGTTGTAAATTTTTTGTCCATTTTATATGACAGAAGCAGTATTCAATTTATTAAGATTTAAAAGGAGAACATGCTGATCCACAGAGAGGAACACAAGACCTTATTACATTGTTTTTCAGGCAGAATATGAATGACCTTATTTTTTTCTGGTAGATTCTGTGTTCTCTGGACTCAGTGTCCAAGGACTGATTTTCTTAATTCTTGTTGGAGGGGAAGAGGAAGAATGCTGCACACAGCCAATCAGAGATGCTCAAACTTTAGCTGAATTGTAGGATCAGCTGTAGGACTCTTAAATATCTGAATTTGTAAGTAAAAGCATTATATAATTTTTAGAATTTTTTTAAATTTTAAAAAACAACTTATATAATAACTTTTGGATTAATAAAAATATACTTGTTTATGTGACAACTGTGTTAATAACTGTGTATCTTTGTAGCACAAGCTGCTAGATCAGAGAGAGGAATTAGGGGCTGGAAGTAAGTGTCAGGAAGAGTTTAGGCACTTAAGCACAAGTTTGTGTTTCTGAACGAGGATG
>JAYRBT010000042.1:25909912-25955614 GCA_036023395.1 Myiotriccus ornatus | reverse complement strand
TTCCCCCCCCCCCCCCCCCCCCCTTCTTCTGCAGAGTTCAGATGGAGCTCTGGAAAGATGAGGTACAAGCACTGAAATCACCTCAGTGATCTAAACCTTGCTCCCATTCACTGCAAACTGCTCTGACCATGACCCTAGAGCCAACCAACAGCCCTACTGCCAGTAGTGCCAGCTAGGCTTCTTGCTGCCCCTGCCTTCTCTTTCCCTCAGTATGGTTTTAAAATACCATTTTAATGGACAAATAGGACTCCAGAAATCAACTAGGAAGTTTAACTCCAGAACTGACTACTTCAGAGCTCCTGATCTCAAGCTGCATAGTCATTCACATCTGGGCTTTCAGCTGGTGTTATTCAGAGTTCATCAACCTCGTCCTGCCATGCTGGTGGCCTGGGAGGCCTGCTTACAGGCCTTCCCTTCTGTAGAGGAGGGCTTGAAATCCTGGCTCTGGGGCAGCACTGCACGCTCACACCATGCGCCAATGGTAGGTGGAGTCTCCGAGGCAGGTCCTCCATTCTCCTGGAGGGAGGAAAATGGCAAACAGGATTTCTCAGGAGGGCAGCTCTTCTCTAGCTCGGCACACACCTGAAGGTGCAGACTTGCTGTGCTATGCATGTAAGGCTGCACACAGCTTAGGTGAGGGACAGAGGTGTTGCTGTATGTCAAGGAAACCTGAACAGAGGCTAAAAGCCAAGCTGAATTTGTCTGGGTGGCAGGATAATGTTTGGTGGAAAAGAGCTAGCTGCGGTCCTACTATATATCCCACAAAATCAGGAGTTTTTGAAGGACGTTGCATTTCCTTTTGACCTGTCAGTAAATAAACCAATGTTTCTTAGACTGCAGGATATACACACTGGCAGAAGCATTGACGTGGGTGTCCAGAGCCGTACAGACACAGGATGCTCCCATGAGAACACTGGGATGCTTTCACCCTGCTGCCTGCAAGCTCAGTGGTTACTCTGGTGGTGATGTTCTCACGACGATTTTGTCTGAGTGGGGTTTGGGGTAAATCTGATGGCTTGAATAGGAGCTGTATCTGAGCTTTACACTCAGACTGGGGATTTCTGCTTACATAAACGAAAAGTGAAAGACAGATGAACTGGAACGAGCTGTGAACTGACAGCTTTGTGACTGGTTTTGACTTATTTTCTTTTTGTGGTCTAAAGCTGAGTGCCTTATAAATTCTGAAGAATCAAAACTCTAACTAACACAACTGAAACCATCCTTGGATCACTGGAAATATAAAGAGCAGTCACTGACTAGAAGAAAATACAGCGAGAAGGGAGTGAGTTCTCTCATCCAAGTGCTATTTTTGCATATTTACTTCAGTTTGACATTACAGGTCCAATCAGCACTGACAAATTTTGGGTATGCAAGGTCACACAGTGACTGTCTTACAATCTAATATGGACATAAAGATGAAAATAGTTTCACAGTTTTTGGTTCTGGGGTATTTTACTGACCGATCTTAAAGATCCTGGGATCCTCAAATAGATCCCTGCCAGTGCTCTCACGCGCTGTCAGCCGTGAGGTGACCCATGGCAGACACCATCTGCAGCCACCGAGCAGTGTGCTGGTCTTGGGGGCCGTTCCACACTTTGCTTGCTGGATAGACAGGAGGGCTCTGCAGGCTTTCTGGGGGAGCAGCATGTAAAATGAGAGCAGCTGCACTGGATCTGGTCAGATCCCCATCCAGTCTGACACCATGTTTCTTAGAGTAGCCAAAAATGGGATGAGCCTTAAGAACGGGTCAAACAGTCCTGAACTTAGGTTACTAGCTTTGTATCTCAGAGCCCATGGTGCAGCCATCTCCAATGAATCGGTCCTAGATCTCTTGAATCCATACAAGCATCTGCAATACTTTTTGTCAGGACTTGTAGCTTAACTCTCTATTAAGGTTATTTAGTGAAAAACTGGGGATAAAATTGGAAAAGGAACTACAGTAATAGTACTCCAGCATCATGCAATGATCAACAAACCTTCCCTCCAGAGTGTGTGCAAAAGAGCCACAGAGCACCTGATGCCCAGCAATGAATTTTAGAAAAGTACTAGTTTCTCAGATGGTTGGGTTCTGGTATTTTTTGACCCCTCCAGAGAAATTTCTCTAAGTAATACAATTTTGTAATATGCCGTGAAAGCTTTGGAGTAGATCTCCAGGAGCCCCACACTTACTGAGTTTAGGTCTGGTGTCCTCAGCAGGACAAATTGCTTGCTCAGGACTGGAAATGCTTGAAGACAGTAGACATCTATTACAAATCTCCAGCAGGCTAATTCTGAGGTTTATGTAGACATTTTTGTGCATCAACGGCAGGTGGGTCCAAAAGCTTACTTTCTCTTGCTTGTGGGTGCAACCAGTTTGTTCTGGCTTGTTCACATGAAGGCAAACTCCTGAATGCTGGCCCTGGCCCATTATGCCATTTCTGTATTTGTACCTGAGGTAGGCTGCAGGTCCATCATCTGAATCCTTCCTGGTACTTATCTTAGTTTTACTATTTTTATACACCTAAGCTAAACAAGAAGAAATTACAAAATATTTGATTTCCTGCCCTAAATCAGTCTTGTGGTACGTCTGGGTAGAAGAGATTTCAGGATGTGGTTCCTTTATAGGGCTTCCTGCTCCCTTTCCAGTCCCCCTTTTTGTTCTTCTCTAGGTCACATACCTCCTTCGTGTATGGCAGGACTGTATTCTGTCGTCATTCATCAAACCTCTTATCAGAACATGCTTGGTCTTTATACAGTTTATTTCACTGAGCGATTTTAGATATCAGAAACCTGCTTCAAATTCAGCCTGGAAGGTACCACGTTTCCTTATCCAGAGAAGCATCTGAAGACTCACCCAAGAGTAAAAATGAAATGGAGGCAGGGACCTGGTCTTAGCAATGGCAGCAGACAGGGAACCATCTTCAGTGCTGCAGCACACGCTTCATGCACAAACACCACTGTGGGAATGTGCTTGAGGGGAGGTAATATCCATATTGTCTTCGTACTATGAAAGCCCCACTACTCAGCCAGTTGTAGCAGTGCAGCACCACCTGGTTTCAGGCACTGTATTCAAAATATATATTTTTAGAAGCCATCTTTAGAATGTCAGATGGTGCTAGGTCATAAGCCCAGAATGGAAACTCGCCTATCCTGTCAGGCCATCCTTTGTTAGGAGGGGCCACAGCATACTTCTGGCCTGAGGTTACACACAGGTTACCTCCATAAGAAACAAAACTGATCAGTTCTGAAGCCTCTCTCTAGTTCTCGGTCTGCCATTCCCATTCCCCTGGTCACAGTGCTGAATCTGACCTATCTCATAACATTACTTTTGCTCTTAGCATTTTTTTTCCTTCATTGTTTTCTTCCTTTTCTTCCGCCCTTTCTTTCCTGAGAAAAGAAGTAACCTTTGTCTAAGGATAAAAATCTTTATACTCTTTTGCAATGCAGAAGAAATCTTTAGGGCTTTCAGCTATAAAAACCTAATTTGTCAGTCTTTTTTCCCCCTCCCCATCTCTCTTAATGGATCTCTTATGCATTTATAATGTAGTCAGTACTATGGTATCTAGAGACCTTATACACAATTTATAAAGCAAACACTTTTTTTTTGCAAAAAGTTTCTACTTCTCTTCTGGTTCTTGCCAATCTCCAAATCAGGCTGTTTTCTTCGATTTGCAAAGGAAGCCAAGTTCTCCGTTTTATATTTCCAACACAGACTGTCTCAGAGTAGCCTGGCTCTGCCTTTGTGGGATAGCAAAGTCAGGTTCACCGTGATTTTAGCATCTACTAACTATAGAATTGTCTGTACTAAGCAGAGCTGGCTGCATTTCTCCATCAGCATGGGCACTGGCAGTTCCTTAGCTCCATGCAGAGTGGTATCTGAGTTAAAAGCGTAGAATGTTTCATGACACCTTCAAGCAACTATATAATTACTACATAAAGAAAATAAATTTAGTGCTGCTGAGGAGTGAAGTTCTAAATTTCCGTGTCACTTGTTGCACTTGGATGCTGCAGGGACCTGTAGGGAATAACTTCCCACTTAGTATCCCAAATAGTTCAACTGCTGCCTGCAGGACGACCAACACTTCACAAACATCTAAGGTGTGCACATCTGGTTGTGCAAGGAAGTTGTACTCATTCTGGATCTGAGTCTCTAAAGGTGAGCTCTAATACTGACGACTGCTACTGGATCCAGCTTTTCAGTCTCCAGTATAATCCAGCAGTAACAGTGTATTGTTTTTTCACTCCACACTGGTAGTAGGTAGTAGGCAATATGTTCAAGAGTCGATGGAAACCAGACAGACACTGATCACTGCCCTTCTTGCTCCAAATCAATGTGCTTGAAATTTTTCCTACACTTGTTTTCCAACAATAATGTATATGTAACAGCACCCAAGAGGAAACATTCTTTCAACATTCACAGGCTAATTTAACTGACTTTTATTTCATAAGTAATCAAAAAAGTTTACCCAAAACCCGAAACTTAGTGCCATGGACGGAGAAATACTTTGGGTTGTCTGACTATTCAAAGAGACTTAGAATAGCTGCAGGGCAGCACTGAGGGTGAGCTGTGCTGCTGTACAAGGCTACCTCTGAATTTGAGATTGAACAGAAAAGGATCTAAAGAAGTTTATTCAGAAAGGAACACTGATTGTTAAGCTGCAAAATTAATGGATTCAATCATGAATTAGAAAGAGTCAAAATTAATTCCTTCTGCTTAAAAAACAACAACAAAAAGATGCCACTAAATCATTATTGTACTCCGCTGGTCGTGCTAAAAGCTCTGCCCATGGTCACTGCCCTTCTCCGCAGCTCTGGACACTGGATTGCCACTGACACACCTGCTACCTCTGATCACAATAACTGCTTCTCCACTTCCCACCAAAGCCTTCACCTGACAAGTCCCAGCTTGTTAAGAGTAATACTGGAACTGTTTCATGAGGATGGAGTGCAAGAACCTCCTCAGCAATTTCTGTGAGGAGCAGATATGCAGATTTGTCCTCCTCACCTTTCTGCACCAACACTTTCCTTCTGCTTTATCTCCCAGGTTTGATCCCACTCACACAGGAACCCTTCATTAACTTGATCTTACTGGAGATAACAAGTTTGACTAAATACAAACACTCATGTAAATGTAGTCTTCAATTATGTCTCTATAAAATAATGTCAAAGTACAAATTTTTACTAGCTTGTAAATGACAAGGTGAAAAAATGACAAGGTGAAAAGTATTAATAACTTCAAGTAATACTTCTCGTTTCTATTAAATGATTAAACTACAAATAATCCTTAGAATATTTACAGTAAACTCTGTTGCAATTTCTAGCTAAAAAAACCCTCCCCTAAAACAAGCTGTATAGAAAAACCTCATGTAATTCAGGAGGGTGGACAGAAATTTGGGAAGTGATCAAGACATTAAAAAAAACATGAAATGGAAATGAGCATCCAAACCAGCAAAATATATTTAGGTAATATTACAAATACACTCAAAAATCTATTTACAGATCTAAAAACTGTATATCCAGTAAAAATCCTCCCACAAAAAGGTATTTATAAACAAGAAAAATTAACCCAGTCTCATTGTCTACTGCTTGCAACAAAGGTGCTTTACAGCCAGCACAGTGTTAACTATGCCTTTAAAAAATAAACAACATTATTTCTGGGAAACACTTGAACTGGAGATTGGATGACAACAACTACAAGGCATACAAAGCATAAGGAACCGCAAATACATAACTCTAGTAGTGCAAAACCGAAGAACAATGGCTTTTTCCCCCCAATACTTGTTCAGAGAAAAATACTACTGTGAATATGCAATTTGACTTCCTGTAAAAGACTTAAATTTGTAGGACTCAGTGCATTTGCATGTTTCAGCAAGGCTGATACAGAGGAGGTAAATGAAACAAAGTCGACATAAAATTACTGATTTGACACAAATTTATAACAAGCTTTATAACAAAATGTCTGAATATACAATACAGAGACAAACCTCTAGATTTTAGATTTAGATTTTTCTCTACCCAGAAATCTGCACATGCTACTGCTAAACAACTTGTATGTAACTGAGAAAATATGTAACATTCTTTGGAATTAAATTTAAATTTCTCTTTCAGGCATTGCCCCTGTCTTTTACACAGGGAAGAGAAGAGGAATAACTCCTCACTTAGATTATAGGAGCTCCTGGTGTTTGTCCCCCAGGCACATACCCAGGCTGGGCAGAGACCTGAAGAGGCACAGGCACGAGGAGCTGCAGAAAAAACTCCACCTGGGAATGTTGGTCACGGTAGGATGCCTTTATGTAAGTCAGTGCAGAAGTGAAGAATTAATGAGGTTGAATTCCTCATCATCCACAGCCCTGGTTTAACTGTGTTTAGAAATACATGACAGTCTCTTTGTCCAAAAAGGCCTCATAATTCAAATAGCTGTAAACATTTCTTTTAGTTTAAATCAGCATTTTCATCATGCTTTTGTTGTTTAAAAAAATAAAATCAGAAGTAGAAATACATTGGCTCATGTTACAACTATTTCAAATTCAGAAAATCAGAGGTCTTTAACTGCAAAAACTGAAATCTGAAAAGACATGATTAGTTTTGCAATTAATATTTTTGCTACATTTTTAGCTCGCTCTCTATCTAACTTTCATCAAACACCTGAAGATCGCCCAGTCCATCCTAGAAAAAAATCTAACAGTTTGATAAGTAAGCTCGAAATCATTTAATAACCAGAGGCAACAGAGCAACACCAATTGTTGTGTTTATTCTGCCCAAAGCTAAGCCCATCACTGCACTGCATAGTGGATCCTACTCAAAGTCTCAGGACAGGTCAGGAGTCCCACACCATTCCTGTTCCCCTTGTTGTACAAAAGAAAGATACAGATGACGTCCATGAAAACGTAACAGTAGCTGGTAGAGATTTACCCACTAAGATCTGTCCATTGTCATTAGTAGGGAGTGTTATGGTTGATATTCAAAGCTTGTCTAAAACAGAAAGGACTAACTTCTTGACTTCAAATGTTCACAGGGTGACTATCAGATGTTGCTTTATGGGAACTTTATTAAAAATTTCTAAGGCTCAAGTTGTAACAGTTTATAATGCAATTAGATGAAATTTTACTGAAGGAGCAGTCAAAATAATGGAGATTTAACAAACCAAATAACTGCCTTTATGCATCTATACTCAAGGGTTGTTCCCAAAAATGCAAGAGGCAGTGCTGCTTTTCTGCAACCCAATGAATTCTTGTATCCAACTCATGTGCTTGAATGAGGAACTTGTGTACCCAGCCCAGGCCCCAGAGACAGCTTAGAACAGAGGTGCCCTAAGGTTATTCAAGAGACATACAGGATTTGTCTGCATATGAAAGCAAAACCAAAACAAATGTAATGTGCACAATCACAGGAAAATTCATCCTAAAATAGAGATCAGATCAGTCTTCCTCTGGAAATATTTACTTCTCTTTGTTAATGAGCAGTGGAGCAATTCAGGTCATTAGAATGGATTCAGACGTCTGGCTTTCAGACATCTGAAATTAAATGAGATGACTCCTACTCAAGGTCCCACATTAGGAACTTAAGTTGGATACCTGAAGTTAAATGGTCTAAGTACCCTCTGTTCTTACTGAGAACAGCTACCTCAAATCTGTGACAGAGCTGCAATCACAGCATTTAACTAGAGAAGACACAAATGCATTGAGTCTTCACAGGATATCTCTTATCTCTCATTTCTAGATCCACTTTGTATGTTATAGAAGGGGATGGAATAAGGGAAAGAGGGGTGGGGGGTGGTGTCTTGCTAAACAACATTGTGTAATATACAATAATGAAGAAACTTAGCAGCTGTCATTTGTAAATCTGAAAAAATCACCATTTTGAAGTTGGTGGGTACAAATTGCTTTGGCTATTGTTATTGTAGATCTCATTATTTATTTTGGGAGTTAATGATGGGTATCAGTATCACCAGGTTCTCTAGCTTAGCTAGGTAAAAAGTTCACATGGCATTAGGAAAACTCATGATGGCAAAGACTTAAAGAGCTATTATACTATTTGCATGTATTTAAATTAAGAAAAGTTATATCTACAACAAGTATCAGCTAGTACCTAACATTTTTATAAAAATACTGATGGAAACAGAAAAAAGTAAACTCTAGGTCTAGTAAATTGCACACACATATGCAAATAAAAACCCACAAATATTACTGTCTTAGCCACTTAGTTGTTTCACTACTTATTTTCTGCACTAGAGAGATGAGATCAGAAAGCTATGCAGCTTCTCTGACTGAAGGAAAGGCCATGGCAGGATTTCTGAAGTCCCATCCAGCTCTGTAAGTAGAAGGATTAAAATTATGACCTTATGGGTGGGAGAACAGACTTAAGGAATACTCAGGATTCCCCTCTGTCCTAAGGGAATAATACATTCCTTCCAAACTGCTTGTGGTTTTAATAGATAATGAACTCACTGGTCCAACCCCGGACTCAGCACTTGACATTATCATGGTCTTAGGCACAGCAAAGACTCCAGATAAACACAGAAGCAAGGCAACACTTGTATTTCCATTTTTTATCTATGGATTTTTTTTTTTATAAAATCCTTGTATTTTGTTGTGTTTTGTTCAGGGTAGCTTTTCAAAGTACAGACTAGTAAGAGCCTGGAAAAGACAGAACCACTCTAACAGGTGAGGGAAAAACGCTCAGTGCAGTTTTTATTTCATATATGAATTAACTACTGGGAATATATATGCAAAGATCAGCAGCAAAGATATTGAATGTTGGAAGTAACACTGAACATTTTTAAAACTCACTTCAGCAAACACTGAGCAGCACCAGTACATCAGAGGATTGTCTGATTTCCCTGTTTTCTGTGGCAAATTTCCACTGATGGCAATAGAGAACTGAAGCCAGGCTGAAGATGTAAAAGCAAGTAAAACTAAACATTCTTGGTAGCTACTTACCTACAGTAAGGTATTCTTCTACAGTAGCTATTCTTTTTTTGGGGTTTTTTTTGGCTCAGTGCTGTTTTGTAATAGTCTCGATATCACCACATAATTTCAAGGATATGTAAATTGACTGGAGTACTAGCTTGGCTCCTTTCCTGTATTTGAATTATATAGTGGACATAAATGACAGATGAGTGTGCTGTAACATTCCCAGGAGCTCTTATCCATCAAAGTGGTATCTCTGAACAAAGGCTGCTCTAAGAAACACGTAGGAACATGTGAACTGTCTCCAAAATGCATGGTCATATTAAATAAGTCTCTTATATATGTACACACAGACCTGTAACAAAACTCAAAATATCATAATCCTACCCTCTTCTGCTTAAGATTGCAGTTTCTAACTGTTGCATATAGTATAGCTGCTCAAAGAGCTGAATTAGGTGAATGCAGCAGACTTTTTCAGAGAAAAATAATCATATAAAAAATTTTAAGTATGGTACAGTGAGAAAGTTCCCAGAGCTCTCACTTCATTTTCTCTTTGGTTGCTAATTAGGATTTGACAAGTTTGAAACCCTGTCCTGTGTCCAGCACTGTGGGAAGAAACCAACTCATTTTCAGTCTTTTCAAGCACCTAAAGCACGCTTTACAGACCCAGAACAGATTGAGACCACAAAACCAGTTTGCCAAATGTACTAATGGATAGGTAATGCGTGGGAAGTATATCATCCAGTGTTTGGCAACATCACTTCCTGTTGGCAAATGCAAAGTGTAGTCGCTCCAGTGCTTTGACACACCGTACACTGCTTTCACAGTACGTCCCTTTTCGGACCAGCTGATGTTGTTGTCGGGGTTACAGTTGTACTCAACCCACTGCCTGGTGAAGTCACCAAGCTGTGGAGGGTCTGCTTCCTCAATGTCTACAACTCTGGCCATTTCTGCTCCTTGCACAGCGACATACTGGTCATTTACTTTTCTTACTTCTTTAACCCAAGGCTGAGAGTTCTCACAGTCTAAAACGATGATCAATCGAGAACAAAAAGTGCCGTTCTTTTCTCTCCACCACTCCAAGAGCGTGTCAAGTCGTAAAGCATCACCCCCTGCCAAAAGGACAAAAAGCTTTAATATTAGGATGAAGAAACAGAAATCTCTGAAGAATTTTTACTGTTTTGACTGGTTCTAAGAATCTCTTACTTTAACAACTTGGACAGATAAAAACATGCTTTCAAGTGATCCTCTGTGGTTGTAAATGTTGCAAATCTCTAGAGAACTGTGAACTGCTTCCATCGAACTTGCTGTGGCAGATAAAACCATTAGCTCACCATTGATTGGGGAAAAAAAAAAAAAAGCCAAACACCCAAGGAGGGGGGGGAAAAGGCAAGCAATTCTCTCACAGTGTGAAAGATAATACAGTCTATTGAAGAAATCTGGAAATAGACAAACAAGGAAAGAAAACCTGAAATAAAGTTTATTTAGTATTACATCTTTATAATTTTAGGAACAAGGACTCTTTTTAAGATGTCTTTATGAATACTAAAAAAGGCTCCTCTAAGAGATAACTTTAGAACAAAACACACGCTAACAGTTTCAAAGAAAAGAATGTCAATGGGAAAGTCACCTACAGACACAAAAATTCACACGACCAGAAATAAGAGATTTTCTCTCTAGACACAGTTGTTTTCAGAGCTTGAAGGAAATTGGTAAAGATTTACAACTCGATAAAACAAACCTCAATGAAATTTTTCCATAATATTTATTTCCTATCAGCCCAGAAGACCCTTGCAACTAGAATGTCCAGCTTCTCATGTTCCATCTCAGCTGTTGCTCCAACAGCACTTTGACAGAGGAGACCGTAATTAAAACAAGTTAGCTATAATGGGAGTCCTTCTGCTTAAGCGTAATGGATGTTTGCAAGATCTATGTAGCTTTGAAAAGCAGACTACTTATTGAAGTGTCTAAGGACAACATCTTGCAAACAAATTAATAAATCTCCACTGGCTCCACAGTGATATTAAACGTGAAGAACTGGCATGGCTAAGTTTTGGTCAGTTGGAGATTTACAACAAAAATACTCTAGTTTGAAAATGTCAACTTAAAAACAACAAAGAAGAATGATACAAAAATGTGATCTAGAATAACTGTATTTTAATTCCAGAGTGATGATCACTGTGGAATATAATTAAGGAGTGTTTAAATACTGTTAGCTGCATATTTCAGAACTTACATTTCTACCTGTAAAGGTGACAAAAAGGTGCTTCAAATTAATAGCTCAGAGTTAAAGCATTGTGCGTGATATTTCAGTTAAGGTAAAAGCAAAACTACAGGGCTGCAACTGTCTCCAAAAAAGTGCAAACCTGGAAAATTTCATACCAAAGAAAATCTCTAATATACAAACCTACAGTAATGACTTGTCTTGGTACATGATCCCCAAATTGCTGTAGTTACTTACAGCAGAGACATATATAGAAGCAGTTTCCCTTTTCTAGGTTTACCTTCTGTATCAATTATCTGTAAAAGTTTCTTTACTTGTTCACATTTCAAAGGCTTATAAATAAACTTTATTTTAGTATAACTATGGAGGAGCACAGGTGATTTCAAAACAGCACTGGATAGAATCATCCTTCACAGACACAGGCTCAGCTTCTAACCCTACTGACTTCAAACACATGGACCTAACAGCCAGCGCAAGATTTAGGCACCAGGCTGTGTAAGGAATCCAGGCGTCTGGCCACTTCTGGCTCTCTGGCAGGTTCTGCAGGCTGACAGTTAAGCCGACAGTTCCAGCAACAGAGACAAAGCTTCATTAGCCCAGCTCATGCCTTTGCCTCCACTCAGAGAACATGACCTCCCAGGTCGTTTTACTGCTCATACTTTATGCATGAATAGTTAACAGTTTCTTTTATACACCACTGTGTTGCATCTCAGCTTCCAACAACAGAGAAACATAATTAGTGAATTAATAAATTCAGTAAGCCTCCTTTAAAAGATGTCATTACAAAGCAAAGACTACACTGCTACTGCTGTGCAGTATCATGGCATAGTCTGGCAGTGAGAAACTACTATTTCATTTAGACATGAATGTTTTATTTAATTGTTGCCATCTCTACTCATTCTCTTCACAGGTCAGAGGACAGTACACAGTACTGGAGCTGATGACCAATGTTCCATCTGTCACAAAATGCTACTGTCCAATATGGGGCACAAGTACATAGTCAAACAGTCTTCATCTTTTCAGTTTATATTCCAAGTTATGTGCAGGAATAGTGCTGAGGAGGAACATGTTCACAATTTAACTAAAATTAATCACAAAAAAGGCATGCAAGACCTGTGACAGCTGCCTGTTCCTCTCTTTTATGTAGAAGCTGAAAATGTGCTTGGACAGAGAACTGAAAAGGAGCTTTGTGAGAAACCTAAACTCCACTGCATTTACACTCTACCTTTTGACACTGAAACTTTCTTTTTAACAGCTCTTACCCCAAAAGTGAAGACAGAGTTTAATATAGGCTACTGCTACCTACACAGGTACAGGGAGACCTGAGCAACCCTGTCATACTCCAGGCTGGGAAGACATAAGCCAGGGCTGGGCTGGAAGCTGTCCAATTTTTGCAGCAACATTTGGCTCTATATATGCTAGAAAGATGACCATGTCTGTGCTGCTGGCTGGAGCATATGTGGGAGGTGGAGTTTTGCTGCTTATCCTGCTCCACACTCAGCAACTGCACAGGGTGGCAGCTGCTCTTAGGGACAAACCACCCTATTTCCAGAGAAGTCATTCGCCCACCCTGGCACACACTGCGCTTCACCACTCACGCTAAACTCACAGTACAGCAGTGGCTTTTTAAAATCTTTGATACAGGTGAAACCTTTCAGAAAAAAGTAGACATTGCTGTTCAGCACAAAAAATGGTTCAGCCATGGAGCTGCACCAAAACAGGTACAGAGCCTCCAGATGTAAAGTGATCCGTGCTTGGACATCTACCTCAGCATGACCACACACAAAACTATTATCTGTCTACCCCGTTGAAGAGCACATGCACGTGGAGAGAGACTGCTGACAAACAGCCAGGAGCCCACAGGCAGAGTGCTATGCAAGAGAATTAATTCTATCCCAGTTGCAAATTTTCAATGTATTTACTATGAGATTCACTTTTTGCACACAGTGACCTCAGAAGCTCAGTTCTCTACAGCAACAGAGCAAGGCAAAACCTTCCAGTGATTCAACAGCTTCAGTAGGCTCACCAAAGAATAGAGCCGAGATAGAACTGGCCATTAAAAAGAGATAAAAAATGGGCCAAGGAAATGGAAAATGGTGAAGTCTATGCCAAGCATATGACGGGGCACTGAACTGGCCCTTTATACAGGGCTTTATATTTATAGTCTTGAGGCCTGTGCCCACAGTCACTCCCAAGTCATCAGCAAATCATAGCTGGTTTTACAATGCAAGGTTAGCAAATATGTTTGAAAACCTGCTTTTCTAGTGTGGACTGTATACATGCCTCCTATTTCTGTTATTGATTCTATCTATTGATTCTTTTAAAAAAAAACCCAAAGCACATCTTAAGAACATAAATACAGTCCTTCATGACTAACTAATACAGTGACACAGAACATTATATAATTCATTCTGCCATGTCCAAGGAATGAGAAAAGATTATGCTTTTCATTACAGTGAATAAATATTCCTCAAAATACAGGGGAAAATCTTTCTTTAGAGCAGGAGGTTATTTCCACTTAAAATTTTATGGGGGGTGGAGGGGGAACCAGATCTTTAAAGTTAACTTGTTGAATATGAAAATCATGTGGGATGCAAATCAGGAGAATATGAACCATGTTTAAACTTGTAAGAATACCTTTGGGGTCAACAACATTTAAACAATTTTGAGAACAAGTGAAAGATTAGTTAGCTGCAAAAGGATTTTTATTAAAGTGAATGAATACTAAAATTACAAAGTTCATGAAGTAACGTACCTGGCTGTCATACAAAGCAAGGTAAGGAAAGAACCGCTTCTTTTCAACAACTGCATACAAAAGGGCTGCCTGCGTCTCTCCATTCTCTCCACTATCAGACACAGTCATCCTGCAACCTGGTCTGTTTTTTCAACTCTTTGTCACGTCTGAGTCTCTTAACAGTCATGCTCTCTAGTATTACCCTTTTCTTTCCTCCTTCCCTTCCAAGAGCTTGTATATAAACCTGTTCACCAAACACTAATGGTTCTTTGCCATTCTGGACAATGCAATAATAAGTATGACCAAAACTTCAAAGTTTTGCAATACAGTATGGTTTTTTACAGAATGAATGAATTGATTTGGAAAGTTTATCAATACCAAAACTATTAATAAAAAAATCCCCAAACTAGTTACCTGCCAGCGCCCATTCACCAGTGCCATGTGAGTGACCACTGTAATACAGAATGTAGGTATCATGTCTGGGTCCATCTGCTGTTCGAAGTTCAAGAAAAGACTTGATCTTGGAGTGAAGGGTATCAAAGGTCAGTCCACTTGTAGAGTAGTCACAACCATATGTCTCAATCATGTGATATGCAAAAAATCTTTGGATGGCATTAAGCATGCCAGTAGACCTCAGATTTAACTCTTGTACATGCTCAGGTGGAAGAAGAGTTGGTTGGCCATCAGGACTAAAGAGAAGGAAAACAGCTGTGATTATGCTTTATAATTATTTCATGCTTAGTGGGCTTTTAGCAATTGGCGATTTTTTCCCCTGTGCATATTTTCTCTGCTATGAAGTAGCACTGGTCTAAATTTAAACTGACTTTAAATGCACAGTTTATAAACAACTCAAATTACTGTATTTCAGTAAGGGACCACTATCTCCCTTCTGTCACACTTCACTTCAAGCATAGTCCTCACTAAACCCTATGCTATTCCTGTAGCTGAGAGACAGAGGGAGAGAGAGAAGCTGCAATGTGCACATGCTGGAGGCATTCCAACAATTTCATAAAGCCCCACTGAGAAGCACTGTCTGCACACAAGCACTTCTTCACAAACAACTGGAAAAATGCACAGGGAGAATGAGTGGTAATCTGCACAAAACATCAAATGCAAACTGGTTTCCAATAATAGACTAAAGAGAAATTCAAATACACATTTTGCTCAGACATTTCGAAATATGGAACTCACACAAATACAGTAATTATTCCTTGTGAGTGCTGTTCAGATGCTGTTCCTTCACCATAAGAAATGCATTTCAGATAACAATATTCACAGATTAGAAAATCAAAGTTTTAAGACAGTTAAAAATCAGACCTGGAACAAACCATGTATGTGTGCGTATACATACGTGTGTGTGTGTCTATATACCTATGAATATGCATATATAAGAAAAAGAGTCCCTGGGTCCAAAATCCAGTTTATTTCTATTAATATATGTATATTCTACATAAAATATAGATAAATATATAAAATATAAAATCAAATACTTATAGTATGTAAAATATAGAATAAAATATACAGTGAAAACACATACACTTTTTTTTAGGTCTACATAGCTATTCATTAATCATTACAATAAGAGATTTAGTCTTCCAAGACACCCAGTTATGAGAGTGCTCTTCAGAATGAATTTTCATAAAAAGAAATGCATTCAACACTCTTCAGCCAGTGTAATAACAGTATTGATAAGCAGCATGACTGACAGCTGTGCCAAAGTGGCCTGATGTATGCTCAGTTAGACAAGAGGTTTTGTGGGTGAAAATATGAGCTTACTCTAGTAATACAAAACTTGACTTATGGCGGTTTTTTCCTATATATGTATGTATGTATGTATGTATTCTTCATGCATTCTGTTTGGAAGCCAGTGTGTAACGCCACTTGGTTTCTTCATTGGTCTAGCTAATTAAATTTTGCACCTCTTACCTGTCTAGTGCTTTTATGATTGTTAATGTTCCACTACTGCAGCTGTACTAAATACCTCATCATTACCGTTTGTCTCAGCAAGTGAAGACTGAGCCCATCACTGAAAGAGGCAAGCCTTATTAATAAGGAAGTTTAGTTATGTCAAGTCCTAAACAGTTGATCAAGAGTATCTCATTCACACAAAATAAGAGGTAACTGCCAGAGCCAGAACAATATAATACAATGAGATAATTATACTGTTGCCATGGAAACAAAAATACTTTTATTTTTATTGTAATGTAAATTTGAACATCTACTTTTTTAACCCCTAACAATAACTGACTACATGGATGCTTTTAAGATCGGAAGCTCAGAAAATCTGGTTTTTACACTATTTAAGATACAGTGTCTTACACTATTTAAGATACAGATCTAAGATTAGCACACTACCTTCGGTTTCTTTGCCTGTTAATTTTTTTTCCCAATTCACTAAACATACTCAAACTGGGCAGTTTTCATAAACTGGGCAGCTCTGCTTTTAAGCCTGTTATTTCAGCTGACTACTCTGTTTCTCTTGTAACTTAAACAGATGATTTACACATCTCTTGTTTATCATTTACAAAACAAACGGGCCCACACTGATTTTAATTATATGGCTAAAGAAGCATTTGCAAGTTTAAAGCTTATAAGAAAAACACACAAAATGCCAAATAATAATTGCACAATCCCTCCACCCCTAAGCATTTCTCACACAGTAACACTTACGTTAGAACAAAAGTCAGCTGTAAATTCTCCATACCAAGACCTAACATGTAGTCCAGTCACAAATCTAATTTCATTGCCCTTTAAATCTAGATGGCATCTCATTTAACAGAATTCAAAATTGTTTTTAAATGATCTGTTTGGTTTATTAAATCTCCTCATGTAAAATATCTGCACTCAGTCAAATGCCCTGATCCTCCTTTGCATGAGATACGGGCTACGGAATCTGCCCATGCACAACTGGTTTGAAGATATAAAAAGCTGGAGTTGGAGTTACCCATTCTGGAAGATGAGACAAACATAAAAATAGAAAAATCTCCCTATTATTTAAATTTGTATTTAATTATTGAAAAATACAAGCTAAATTACTGCATTGCCTCCACGAGCTAACAGTACACTTACAATACTGTGAAGCTGAAATACATGGTAACTATACCTGCAAAAGTTGGTGGGAATCACAACAGCATACCCAACACATGTTCCTCCTAAGCAGTTTCCCAGCTCATGGAAAAGCCCATGAGCCATGGACTCCAGAGGTAAAACAATGAGAAACACACTCATGAAGATCCCATTGGTTGGCTAAAAAGAAAATAAAGAGATTTAGGCATTGTATGAGAAATCTTTCCTGTCTGTTGGTAATGGTTTTATGAACCATAGTTCCCTATATTTGATCACACGTAATTGGGTCCTGAAATATCCAAAATATTATTTGTAATGTATACTTATTTTTCCACACTACTCTAAAAACAAATAAAAGACTTGGGGAAAAAGTGGCTGGTAAGCAGGGATCACTCTTCTGAAAGGAATGCATTTGCACACACTGATCATAGCTTAGTTTTACCCATTCAGGCAAGAGAATCAAATGCCACAAAACTATTTATATGCATAAAATAAGTATATCTGTAAACATCTGCAGGGTCAGGCCTTAATCAGTAAGGTATAACACAGAATATTATGTACCTAGAATCAGATTACAGCACACTATATTGCATCCATCCCTAGAGGTATTCAAAAGACATGTAGACGTGGCACTTAAGGACATGGTTTAGTGGTGGGTTAACAGCTGGCCTCGATGATCTTAGAGGTCTTCTCCAACCTAAACCGTTCTATGATTCTATGTTCACTGAAAATATACATTCAAATGTTCTTGCTTTTTAATAGCAAGGAGTTTCCAAAATATTCTTTGTGGAACACTATGTATCACACAAAAGATGACTTCTGAGAACATTCATGAACATTATTTCAATTAAAAAGACCATTATCAGTAACATAAATACCAGATGAGTAGGAACATCCCCTACAGGACTTCATAGCATTCACAGAGCTAATAATCTATATGGAGCTTTCCTGTTTTGTAGGGAAAAAGCAGTTTTGGAAAAGATTACTCTTACTGGTATGTAGCTGAGTTCGGTGCACAAGTAAAATGAAACGGACTTCTGAAATGCCAGATGTCACTGAGAGGCAGAACAAATACAGATTAATTTTAATTATTTTAGTATGATGTGAATGGATTAATGAAGCATTAAATGTTTTAGGAAAGGTAGAAACAGTATTATAATATATAATTAACTAAGAACTTTAAATATTCATGATGCATTTGTTAAATATTAATGTTTGTTATGTAGCAAAGGAAATAAATACATAGCTACAGATTTCTGTCTTGAGAAGAGTCCTGTGGTCTCTGACTCTCTCTATGTTTTATTCACCCTCTTTGCATAAATCTACAGTATTAATGTTTTTAAAAAATCTGGATACTGCCTTACTGTTTAACACTCAAGTGATTTGATAGGGACTGGTACTTCAACTCAATACAGAGTCAAAGCTATTAATAATTTGGAAAATGACACCTAAACCAACTTAGTTCCTGTTGGCACATGGCACTAACTCAACTACATTCAGTTTTTAAACACACGTCTTAGCCTGAAAGAACAGCGTTACCCATCTAATGTGCTTCCTGCCTAAGGAAGGAAGCGATTTTCTACCTGTCCTGATTTTAAAAAGTGTCCCCTTCTGATGGAAGGACCTCCCCTATGTGTCCTTGAAATGGTGACAGCAATACTTCTAACCACAAATAAACACCAGTCTTATACTAAATGATAACTGATAGCATTATTAACAGATAGCACTGACTTCCCCCCAGTGCACATAATTACCTGAAATAACCAGAAGACAGAAAAGCTCAAACCACACTGAGGTGCAACCTCAATGTTTTCTTGCCAATAAGGAGAAAAAAAACCTTTAAATAAGAGAATATATTTTTTGTTTCAAATTTATCAGCAGGAAGCACTCTTTTTCATTGCTGTTTCCCAAATGCACTTCGTAAAAGAAAAAGACTCAGAGCAGAAGCAACAAAAACTTACAAAGATTTGGTTAGATTTTATACTGTAGAAACCTTGTAAGAGATAACAGAGATGAAACAGTGGAGCTTGGTAGCTAAATTAAGTTTCAAGACTTGGAGACTTACTTTTCTAGCTGTAGAGACCAAAAGGTATCTACTCATTTTCTGGAAGCTACGAAAAAAAAAAGGGAAGACTTGGGTGCTCCAGAAATTGAAGGGCTTCTCTGGAAAACCTTTCTATTCATTATCAGTTAGTTAGAGGATTTTCTAACCTTTGGACCAGGAAGTATCATAATACATTTTTATGACAAATTCAGCTTTCCCAGCATATATAAATATATCTCTTCTTGGATCTTGCTACAGCAAACCGCTCTTACACTGCATTATTGTTTTGATCATGGTGAATATATTACAAAACAAAAACCACAAGTGCTGATAAAAACTAGAGCAATCATAATATCCTAAATAATACTATTATAGTACTTTATATGAATTTGATTGTAGAAGTTCTCTTACAGCATGGTATGTTGTTTCAAACACTCCCTGCATTTCCCAAATTCCCTAAACACATGCAAGTTATTAAACTCACAGTGTTCTACCATAACATAACTTGAAATTATCACAAAAACTCACTCTGTGTCTGACTACTAAAAAATATTCACATTTAAACATTGAAAGTACTCCTACTAATACGAAGACAATGGCAAGAAAATTCCCAAGGACTTGTGGGTGAGGATCTCACATAGAAACTCTATGGATCATCTTGGTGATCAATCCTCTTCTGTGTCCTGCTTTGAGTTTGTACCAAATATTAAACAGGAATGGGAAATAAGCTCTACAGTGTGGTGAATCAACTGAGCTCCATTTGAGTTTCAACTTTTTTCTCTTTCAGTGACCATCTTATGCTACAGAGTAAGAAAGTGCTGTTAGTATATTTTACATTTATAGACATCTATCTAATGTAAAGATGCTGGCACTTGCTGTCACCACTTTTTCAACAGTTTGATTTCGAGAAAATACGTCACTAGCAAATATAAAAATGACTAATGATGATTAGAGCAGCTCTATAATAGGATAATAAAATATTTAATTCAGTGCTGCAAAAAAATGACTGGTGGCATTTAAAAATACCTAAACTATAAGAATTTCAAATTATTTCAAAAATAATATCTAATTTAGAAATTACAGTAAAACTGAAGATAGGTTACTCCTTTAAGATAAAGAGCTAAAATGCCAGGTGGAGGCTGTCAGTGCTTTATTAAATCCCAAAGATCTGAAGACTGGTCCTTAATGGAGCAGATGGCCACGGATGCACAAGTGGAGCCAGAAAGGGATTTTGTTCTTTCATCTATTCAACCCATTTTCATTCTGGTTTTGATTGTGCTGGCAATCTGAGCCTGCAGCACATCCCTATACTCTTAAGTGCCCATTGATTCTAGACAGACTGTTGAAAAAGCAAACAGAAGACAGGGACCATCGAGGCAATCCCACTACAAAAACATGAGAAATCATTTCTTCTCTTAGTCTTAGAGGTTTTTTTGTCTGTCTTCTTCTTAAGGAAATAAATACACACTGTAGTCTCATTTCAAATAATGTAGAGAAGGTAAAAGAAAAAAATCTACTTTTTGCCTCTGATGACTGAAATGACAAAGAATAAAAGATTGAGGAGATTCACTAGTAGTATCACCTTTCCACTTTCTCTAGTTTTTTGAGCAATGCTTATTGCTAAGTGTAACTTAAAACACCGCAAGAATTTAGAGGTATTTTACAGTCAAGATATTAATTTTACATTCATGGATACAACAACTCCCATCCCAAAGAGTAACCACTGTTTGAAACACAACAACTCTGGAACTGAATGTAATTTTGGACGTGTGAAAAAACAGGTAAGAAAAAAACAAACAAAACATTATTTTAAATTGAAAGTCAGTTACAAAAACCTACAGAAGAGCCCTTCTGTTTAAACCAGAAATAAATTACTAAACATATGTCAATTAAGATGATCACAGAATCAGTGAATGGATGAGGTTAGAAGGGGCCTCCGGAAATTGTCTGGTCCAACATGCTGCTCAAGCAGGGCGACCTACAGCAGGCTGCCTGGGATTATATCTGACAGACCAACAACTGAGAAGGTTTACAAAGATGTCTGCATTTCCAAGCAAAAATACTGCCCTGCTTTCCATTATCCAAGCTGAATAATATTTACCTGTTTTTATACACACACAAAAAAAACCCTTCCAAACAAGCTGAAGAAGTACGCACTCTATAACAGAGAAGACTCAGGAGAAAACAAAAGTAACACGGTAACTAATCTACAAATATTTGATGGATAGCTTATTTCAAATGAGGATAAGATATGTATATTACAGGTAAAAAGAAGTGTAAAGACAAAATTTGTAAAGCTACGAAGTAGATCAGCTACCAGACGAAACAGTCTTATAACAAGTTACTGAATGGGAGAACAGTCTCTGGAGAGCAATAAATAATCAATTACTTCTGAGTGTTAAAACAGCAGTGGGAAAATCTAGAAAACAGCTTGCACAAAATAGTTGTCACATTCACTGGCAGATGGATTTAATGTGTTATGTTTCCCATCCCTGACTCCTGTTCTAATATGGTAAAGCCTGTGCTTTAATCTACGTGCATGTCCCAGCAAAACCGTAAGTTTTTTTGACAGCAAGCTTAACATATAGATCAGACTCTTTAGAGTATGAATGATTACATTCTTTCTCTTGTCACCCGAGATCCCCTTCAAGACAGAGGGCCTCTGGAAGTGGTGGTGACTGTCCCAAGGTGTGCTGCCACTGCGGATGCGAGCAGGTAACCTGAGGGAGCCCTCGGGACAGGACTGGAGAGACAGAGAGACAAGGAGGGCTGAGCGCAAATCACAGAGTGAAAGACAGGCAAAATTTAATAGGATAGAGGGTGAGTTTGAGAAGTGATAAGCAGTGAGCAAGGGGAACTTAGGATCCGGCTAGGATCCCTAGGAACAGTAGGGAAAGAGAGAATCAAGATATCACCAAAAAAAAGAAACTGAAAAGATGAGTCTACAAAGAAATTGTAAAGCATGGTCAAATCAGCAAGGAGGGGAAAAACTGCCAGTGATGAAAAGAAAGAGGGGAACTAAAGATGACCAGACAGCGAGTAAAAAAAAACAGGAATAGCATGGGTATTTGAGAAACTTTGGAAAGAGGCCAGAGGATGCAGCAGGATCCCTCTGTAGGGAAAAAACTCAAAAAACCCAACCAGACCCCCCCCCCCCCCCCCCGAATAAGCAAAGCCTGAGGAGGATTGGATTAAAAATACAAGCCAGGAAGAAAAGTAGGGATAAAAAGAAGGAGAAAGACTGGGTATGATTTGCATTCAAAAAGTTATTTAATCTCTGATGTTAACAAAAATATGTACAAGTAAATATAGATGTTACTGAGAAAACCTCTTACTATTCAGAAAATAATCTTGTTTCTAGAGAAGTTCAAGAAAGTCACCATCTTCAAATTTTATTAAGGCACTTGTAAATTTAGCTTTTAAGAAACACCAGGCAACCACACCAGAATAAAGAATACAAAATCACTAACTCTCCCCAAACAAGAAAGTATTCCTACATACAATAAAGTAATTTGTCTCCCATAAATAATTAGAGTTAAACGGTACTGTCCATTTAAGTATTCAAGCATAAAATGAATACTATTATTTTACTAACTCATAAAATTCATTAAAACCAAGAGTAATGTACTGAAAGTACTTCATTACATTACATTACCTGTCTGTAACATAGTTCATTTTTCTCTTGGTTATTAAACACAAGTCTTCCAGGGATAATAATTATCTTTGGCCAGTAATTCAGAAAACCTGTAGTTAGAGCACTTAACAAAATCTGATTATAAGTTTCTGAGAAAAAGAGTGCCCCAAACCTTTCCAAGATCTTTGCCTACAAATTTCGAGATCTTCGTTACAAATTTTTCATCATTTTACTGCCTTCTGAAAGAACTAATGTCTGAGTCATTTGCATGAATTCTGCTGGATCTTGTCCCACCCAAGGGCCTAATTATGAACAGGCACATGACTAATTGCTGTAATAAGTTGGTGCTCTAGAGTCTATTGATTTGACTGCAATTACTCACACAAATGTAAAGGCAGGTGCTGAACACTTCCTGCACATTTTGCAGGGAAAATGTCTATGTATTTCTAGCAAGAATGCAAGGTGTCTTTCCTCTGCAGCGAGAGTATAGATTATTATCAGAAGCAGATCATGCCCCACCTGAAACATGCCCCACTGAAAGATAAGCTGTTACTCCACTTCTTAATGAAACCAACTTTAACCCATTACTTCTACAGTTCTTCCCAAGCACATGCCAAAGCACCAGGAACAGAGATTTTAAACCCTTGTCTCATTACAAGAGCTGTGTTCCCCTTAAAGAAAGATCCTTGGCTAACAGGACTTTCAGCCTCAACAGCTCTGAATCACTCAGAAAACCAGTCTGTGCTATGGTGAGTTAATTGACCTCACTTTAAAAACCTTTCCACAGAAGTAGATTTGATATTTTTCTGACAATTTTAATCAAATAGAATACTTCTAGCCACCAATTAGCAGACAACTGGCTCTTTAGGTCTTGACCTTTCATACACTTGAGATTTATATGAAGCAAAGATATTACAGTTATTAGAAATGTTAAGAGGGCATATATAATGTGCTTGTAACAAAGTTTTCCGTGAAAGAGAACCCCTCCTCTCCACCACCTCATTTCTGGCTGCAACCTAACACACAGAGTTCAGTTAGATTATTTTTTTTTATATGCTTTTCCTAATTACTTAAAGCTGACTGTTAGGAAGCACCTTTCCAAGGCTCAGATTTTTAACCTGTTCATTATAAAGGAGGTCAAATGGCAGACCATGAAGTGATTTCAAGCCATCTCTCTTATCAAATGCAGTATCATTAAACAAGTGTTCAGTACCTCTTCAGAGTGAGGAAAGGTATAAATAAAAAATGCTTCACCTTCCAGGTAATATTTAACAGATTTCAAATATAATTCACACTTACTGAAACAACTACATAAATCCCAAACTGATTTTGCAAAGACTGAAGACCGTTAATCTTACACATACAAAAAATGCCTTAAACAATTTTTAAAAGAGCAAACACATTTTCAGAAACTGGTGTCTGAGGAATAATTGGCATTCTTAAGAAACCCTAAGGAAAAAAATATGATGAAAAATGTAAGTTGGAAGAATTTCCTTAATACAAGAATGCAAGAGTGGCTTTATCAGTCTGCACCAAAGATTCAACTACAAGAATGTCTGGTCTCCAAGGAGGCCAAATGGATGCCTAGGAAAGTCTGTAAGAACAGACCAAGAACATGTTTCCTGAGCACTCTAACCACCAGTGGCTCGAGGATTTCGTGAGCCAGATGTGGTTTTCAAATAGTACACAAACCTCAGTTAATTTATTTCCATGAGCTCGTCCTGCTTTCTCCTGAGCCTCTGTAACTACCGGGCACACACAGATACACAGACCTAGAGCTCACTCAGCACAGAACAAGGAACTATTTCCCCCAACCTGCCTCTTGCCAACCAGACTCCCTCAACATTTGCACTGAAACTGATCATTTATTGTCTCTATTTACCTTCTACAACATCAAACCTGGTTTATATGTTCATCATATTCTCACTTAGTTCTACTTTTTTTCTGACTGAAGCACCCTTATTTATTAATTTCTTTCATGTCTACAATGAATTTCATCACCCTTCAACAACCTTTGCTTGTTTTCTTATCTATAGGAAAGCAAGTAAGAACTGCACACTTACTCAAAATATGAAAGCTACGGATTTATACAGTGACATAACAATACCTCCAGTCCTTTCCTAGTAATTCCCAATATTTAATTTGCTTTTTTGATCACTAATAAACACTAAGCTGATGTTTTCATGGAAATGCATCTAAGATCTCTCTCTACCACATAGTGATGTTAGTAGGTTGTTTCCTTGCAGCCAAGTTTTCTTAAAAAGAGAACAAAACCAAATAAAACCCTGAAATCCCAACCCATTAGGAATTTAACAATAACTATTACTTTTTTTCAAGAGGAAAGGCAGAGATTTATCCCTAACAGTCTGACTTGTCTCTTAATTATTAGAATACGGATAAATCCCCATTAGAAAAGTATATATTCACCGGAGAAGCTTGTTTGCTGCATTACTGTTGAGCCTGTTAGACCTCCTAAAACAGGAGATTCAAAAATCCAGCAAAGGATTTTGAAGGTTTAAGGCCTTGAATTCCCCCTAGAAAGAGGAAAAAAAACCCTAGTTTTCTTAAACCTCTAAAGAAAAAAAAAGCAGATACCCTGCAAGAGGACAAATTGTGTGCTTATGCATCATTGCTTTCTTAGTTCTAATTGTCTTGCCATCTGACACTATCCAGCAAAACACAGAAAAGGCCACAGCTTTCTGCAATCACTATAATAAATGATACAACCATTTACTAATTTATGTTCTGTGCAGGTCTGATAAAATATTTCATTTTTTGAATAACAGATGAAATAGACACAAGTTATCTGCAAGGTGAACATCACAACATATTTTAAAGTAGAAATGCTTTTAGTTGGAGCAACTGCATTCATAATCTGAGGCTAATTCATTACTAAAAATACATGGTGAAACAAATATAAATATAGTAAGATAAATGTAAATGTAATTATCTACTAAAAATAAGTTACTATAATAAAAAACCGGATTTCCTGACAAGTGAAAGGATTTGGCTTGATGCCCTTCACTTTCACCACTACAGTTACTCCTGCTCTTACTGAATGGGCAAATGCATATACTCTCAACAAGGTTGATGAGCTTATCTTACTTACACACAGGACACTATAAACTGAAATTAGCCAATAACAAACATGAAGATTTTAGGTGGATTTCCAGTTTGTTTCTTGTGAACAGTCCTGCACAATTCCACAGCACAATTGCACTTCTTCAGAATGAGAGAGAACTAAAAATTATCAGACTGTAATAACAACTGCAGTTATTCTAGGTCAGAGGACAGACGCAGAAAAAAAATTACAATGAATTATCAACCTCTGCAAAAAGAAAAAACTAACAAGATGGATATGAATACAACCCTCCTGGGCTACCCCGACAGCTTGCAGCAATGAGGCAGTTCTAAAGGAAGCACCTGTGTGCTTTAAACAGACGGCAGGGGGAGAGGGGGGCCTTCCCACGAAGGGCTACAGTCGGGGATCCTGCCCAAACCTAATTCCCTGCAATCAGGCTCTGGGCACCACCAAGAGAAACTGCCTCTTTCCAGATACTACCTGGACAACTTAAGCCCTTGATTTATTCTGACCGCTTTATTAGGTGTAACTAGGTGGAGTGACTCCATCCAAGGGCAAGGATAGAGAAATTAATAAGACTATCTGATAAATATGGCAAAAAATATTTTTTACTGAAAAGTAGTCAACTAGCACATAAAAATTAAAGTCTAGCATTTTGATAAAATCACACAATCATCAGAAGAAAAAGTGTGGAAGTTAGCAACATTAGTATGCTGGTAGTCCATCTTTATTGTTTCTGCCTCCCAAACCACCTTCCCATTTCTTTAAGTGCATCAGCACCTTTACTTTCTGTAAGCATGTTTTGGGATTCTTTTTTCCTCTTCTTTTTTGCTTCTATTTCCTTCTGTCCTTTCTGCAAGTCCACACACCACAGCTGTGAGTGCTGATACTTTTATAAAGAAAAAGCAAAACTACCCAGTGTTCCTCGCAGGCTTGTCTGTTAACCTCTAATGCTCTTCATGCAAAAAACAAAACCCCAAAGCAAACCAAAAACATAAAGAACTTCACAAGATAACTGTCAATTTCATCTTCCACTAATTTCTTTAACACCTTTCATCCACAAAGTTATTTAATCTAAGAAAATCTGCAGGACTAGAAATTCTGCAGGAATAGGCAGGAAATTGTTTTGGAAACACTGTAGAGACATTTCTGTAAATTGGATCTGCCGTAAATTATATTTTTATACTTTATTATATGTTTGTAACTTATATAAGAGATACATGGGTACAAAAATCATTGTTGTCTTGGTTTAAACAGACTCCAAACACCCTGCTGCAACTCTGACAACACACCATGCACCTCAACTTGGGCACTGAACAAATATTTTTATCAAAATGAATGTTTTCTGCTAAAGAAATTATAACATCCTTAATTCATACATGGAAAGAAAAGTCAAAGGACACTGTGATTTTAAGAACTGGTATTTCAGACGACATATCCTGTGGTACATAACCAGACTTGAAAGTGAAACACTTACAGCACACTTACACCAACAGTGTACCAGTTTATCAGCTGATCTCTGACTCCACATAATTGGTTAAACAAAAAGCAACAGTATTGAAAAATACATTCTTTTATACAACTCAATCTAATTAAAATAGTCCACAACAAAAGCTCTTGATATAGTGAGCATTACTAGGGTTTAACACAGAGAACGCTCTAAAAACAAATTTTATGGCACAATATATTCAAAACAAAATAATTTTGTAAGTACTTAAATGCAAAATACTTTGCACACTTCTTCTCCCCTGGAAGCATTAACTCTTCCACTTGCCTTAACAGGTCATAATCAAGGCAGCACACAGTGTTAAATTTGAAGTGCATGCTGGTGAAACCAAATGTTCAAATTTTGAATTGCTGAGCCACAGCACACCATCAAATTTTAGAGGGTCAACAATTTCCAGGATTATTCTCAAGAGGGAGATCAAGATAATTATTTACCTGCCAAGAGACAGCCCCCAAAACAGCAGTCGCGACCAGGCTGAAGAACACCAGCTGTTCTGAAATCAAACAGAAGTGACGCATTCCTTTGGATGCCATAACTCTGTCCAAGCTGTTGTTTTCTGCATGGTGGGTGTAGTATACCTTGTGACAGTCATTTAGTTTTGTGTGAAATCCCCAAAGAGTTATTAAAAAAATCACATGACAGATCATCCAGAAAATTCCAAAAATAGAAAAACCAGGTATCACAAAATACCAGAGATCCAAATCACGCAGTTTAAAAGCTGCAAGAATGAAAAAGGTGAGTTCTATGACTCCAACTGAGAGGACAGAAAGCCTTCTGCAAATTTTGCCACGGTACAGGTAGGGCTTCCATCGTTCAGTAACTGAAAGTCCACTGAAGTAAACGTCGAGAAGGGGATCAGAAATCAGGCAGCTGAAGAAACACGCCAAGGCAAAAGGGTTTGTGGGGATTTGCAGTGATGGAAAAAAGAGTAGGGATGCAATGCCTCCAAAAATTGCCAAATTTGGAATTGCCAAAAAAGACTTCATACGTAAGTCAATAATCAACATGGCCAAAGCCATGACCAACAGAATAATACTCATAGATTTTTCTACCAACATAGTTGTGCTCGCAATTGCAAATCCAACTAGCTCTAAAAATTCAACTGTTGTCAGCAGAGTCGGTCGATGATGGACACAGCCACAAATCCTCTCAACCAAAGCACATAATATCCTTAAAACAATGGCAGAGAGGAGCAGATATTTAGTAGCTTCTTCTTTCACATCCGTTTTGAAGGCAGAATTATTAAGAAAACAGAGAAGGCCAAGCAAAAAACCAAACCAAAGATTAGAGAGACTCAAACTTGCTGTTTCCATTGAAAAATAGTAGTACAGTATGCTGGCAATTCCAAGAACAAAAAGCCCCAGAATAAATATTACCAAAATCAGTGCATCCGCAGTTTTTTCCCATCTGACATAAAGGCCCATGCAAATGGCAACCAGCAGGTTGATTCTGGCGAGATAGCCAAGGTATCTGACTGATGAGTGCATGTTCACTTCCCTGTTTGCTTCTTCTAGCCTTGTCATTGCTGCATAGAGACAATGGCTAACACAGTAACGCAGTGACCTACACATGTAAACTGCAGTTAGGGGATTTCACCCACTTGACTGAAAGTAAATGTTCGGGTTTCATTCAACAAACACAATGCAATCCCTGCCTTCTGTAATATCATTTCAGTAACAGTGGTCCAGAATCCTCAAAGTCCTGGAAGAGAATTAAAAAAAGTTTTCATGGCAAATAATTCCTTTTAATCATATGGAACATAAACGTGACACACTCTTTCTCACCAAGGAGTTAAACATCTAAATTAACACATAAAAAAGACCAAGCAAGTATGTTGTTAAAGGTCATTCAAACTGGGGTCATTATGAAAACCAACATAAAACGGGTTCTGCATAAATCTTGCTTCATAATTTGAATGAGAGGAAAACAAACCTGGCCTGTGCAGTTTTCCACAAAACTCATCCATTAGGTACTTATATTAGATATCTGAGGATATCCGCTATGATAGCCATGACCTTCTAGAATAGTTCAGTATTGTTTTAAAGCACTGTTTTATTTCACCATTATATTTGTTAAGTTCTCACTTTATACTAAATCTATTCATTATGCTTTGCAAGACTTCCTCTTAGCAGTCAAATAACTATAGGATTTACAAAAAGAACTTCACACTCAGTTAATGAGCTTAACCCACAGTACATAATAAAAAGGTAATTATCATTTATCTCCATTTGGCAAAAGGGGAGTGGACACACAGATGTATCAACTGATCTGGCATGATTTTCATAGATTTTTCCTAATGTAAAATCAAAGCATTAATTTTCACCTATTCAAGCCACTTCCTCCCCTCCCCTAAAAGCAAGGAAGCAAAAAAAATTATCAGGATAAATATTACATTTAGAACAGAAGCACCTCTTACTCAGATCCATTTAACTGACATGATTTTCTTTTTAATATAGTATAGGAACAGACAGTAGTATTTTTAATGGGAATTCTGTAATGTTATGGGCAGAGTCTCCAACACATAAGAAAACTTAAAATGTAGCCTCTATTAATTTTAAGTAATTAACTAATTGTCCATTTTACGGAGACTTCTCAAGAGTTATTGGTATGACAGAGCAACCAATGTGCCAAGAATATTCACTGCTCAGTTATAGCTCACTACTTGTATCTATAAAGCTGGAGGAACTGAAACTCAAAACTTAGAGTGCATTCTCTCTTGATTATTAAATTCTCATTTTTTAAACCAGTGAACAACAAAGGATGAAGTGAATTGACTGATCTGCTCGTAAGTTTTAGCAGATTTGAAGACTGGCATCCTGTGTAAATCCAGCTTAAGTAACTGGTGTAAAGACAGACATTATATTGCTTAAATTACTTATTTGGTAATACATATTTTCAAATTACATTAAACATCTAACAACACTGAAGTTAGCACTTGGAACAACTATGCACTAAAAGTCTGTTTACTGGAAACAGAATACATACCACATACTTAAAGGAAGTGGCTATTACATGAAGTTATTGCAAATTAAAAGTTCTTTGGATCTCAACTGCGCATATTCAGAGTTTTCATTATTATTAGAGTTTTATCAATATTAATTCTGACTTGTCTGAATTCAAGAGCTCACAGTATTTCTCCCCTTACTTTTACCTGCTTACTTACTGTTCCTCTCAACCTTTAATCTGTTTTTACGTTATATACATAGCACAGACCTATTAGTTACCATATTCCAGGTCACAATAGTTTAGATTTCACAGCCCTGTCTGCAGTATGTCTCTTGTACTACAATCAACATTTGCTTTACGGACAACTCAAATAATTTACTTCAACTGCTACACATGCCCTGCCTCCGATTCTCTCTTGTTCAAACCACGAATACAGAGGAACAAATTCCCATCTCCTTCCAACCCACAGCACTGACGTGTGATTACTGTTATGCTGAAGAACATCTGCCATGCCATCCTGTTTATCTTGATTCCTGAGGCTTTCTGGAACCCCTCCAAGTCAAGGGGCTCACACTACATTCGTTCATTTGGACAACAGCCCCACAGGAGCCAGCAGGAATGAGCCCTCTGCTCATACATTAGATCCCATCTCATACATTAGATCCCATCTAACACCTGGCTTAAAATTTTGCTGTGATCAGTAAATTATTTTCTGGTGGGATAGGTAACACCAGCAAACTCCCTTGCAGGCAAGCAGCTATTGTGACAGAACACTGCCAAGCGGAGTTTTGGTGCCATCACACCATCACAACAGAGAAGCTCCTCTGCTGCTGCCCCACGAGCTGCGTTGGGTGCTGGAGCAGGGGAACACATCCGTTCCTCGAGGAAAGTCACAAATGCTGCTTAAGAACAAAGCATTTGCAAAATGACAGCTTGGACTGCGAATGCAACCTCCTCTTCCTGGCTCCACCTTCTAGACAATTAGCAAAAATGTGCAGACCTAAACCACGCTATTAATCATTAGCATTTTTCTAACCAAAACACATGGTTAACTTTTTGGTGCAGAGGAAACGGTTTATTTTCACGATTAATGCATCCCATCACGCAGCTATTAACAAACACACAGAAGATAGCAATTAAATTTTAAAGAGATGTTTCAGTAACTGATTTGTTCTCTCAAACACAGCTACTTGTTAGTAATTTCTGTTAATACTTGGGCTGTTTACACAAAGATTGTTCAATGTCATGGGTGGTGGTGGTGTTTGTTTTAAACTAATGGCCCTAAAGTTTTGGTTTGAACATGAGTTAGATATCGGCAAATCACATTTAGATTCCAAACAGAATGTAGACCCCTAAGTATTTATCAACTTCTGCAAACACAATTTTAAGCAAAACCTGGAGTCTCAGTACAGATTTAGAGATTAAGTTATCTAAGAGCCTCCTATATGTAAAGGAACACCGCTCTCAAAGTAGTTTTTACCCTAATTTGTTAAAGAAAGTTGAAAAAAGTACCAAAACTCAAAGTTGGTTCAATAGTTTATCTTCAGTTGACTTTAAATCCAGGTGAGGCCCCTCTAAAGTACTGAACCCGCTTTCTTACAGCTTTATTCTCCCAATTTAGCGCTTTTCTTTTTTAACGCAATTCTGTAAGATTTTTTTTTTTTTTTTGAAACAAAAAGCCTTATTTAGGCAACACATCAACACAGCAGCCTTAACCCCTGAGGAATGACTCCGTTAGCTTCCAGAGGTTCACAGGGCGCCCGCAGCAGGATCGCCGGTGCCAGGCGCGGGGCGCGCTCCCGGCGGGCTCCACCGGCGGGGCCGGCCCGGCCGGGGCAGCTCAGCGCCGGCACCGGGTCCCGCAAGGGACTGCCCCGGCACGCCGCCCTGTGCCGGCGGTCCCCGCGCCCCACGGGGGTGTCCCCCCGGCCGGGCCGCGTTCGGTGCCGGTGCCGCCCTGCCCCCGGCCCGGCCCGCTCCGCTCTCACCTCCACAGGCCGCCCGGGGCCTTCCCGCCCCCCGCGCCGAACGCCGCCATGTCGAGCCGGGCGCGCCGCTCCCGCTACGGGCCGCGCCGAGGCTCAAATGCCGCCGCAGCGCCCGGGCGCGGCCGGACAGAAGTGTTTTAAAAACACAAGCAACAACGAACCAAAACCCCCAACCAAACCTATAAACTCGGTCACGTAGCGCTTAGGCACGGAAGCGGAAAAACTGTGTTTGAATCAGGACTGCAAGGCCGAGGGAGGCCTCTCCATCCTCTGGCACGCGGGTGACTCGAACACCTGTGTTTCCTTACACTCAGTGTGGGAAATGCACGTTTTGAATTGCCCTTGCAGGCAGGCGGGCAAACAGCGGGAAGTTTATGGATCGTAATAGCTCCACGGCTTAGAGAGGCAAACTATGGGGAGTCTGAAAGAAGCTCAGACAGCTGCTGTGCAGAGGCTCTGTGCACTGCAAGTGGGCTGGGCTGCTGGGGAGATACATCCTTTGTTTCTGTAATTGCTTCATCCCTTACTGTGCCCACTTCTGGGCCCCTCAGAGCAAGCGACATGGAGCTCCTGGAGTGGGTCCAGCAGACGACAAGGATGGAGCACCTCCCTTACAAAGGCAGCTTTGTGGAATTTGGGCCTGTTCAGCCTCAAGAAGAGATGACTGAGAAGTGAACTCGTCAATGTGTATAAATATCTAAAGGGGAGGGTGCCAAGAGGATGGACCCAGGCTCTCTGTGGTGGTACCAACCTCTGATCCACAGGAAGTTCCACCTGAATACGAGGAAGAACTTCTTCACTGTGCATGTTAATGCACACTGGAACAGATTGCCCAGAGAGGTTGTGGAGTCTCCCTCACTGGAGATACTCAAGAACCATCTGGACACAATCTTGAGCAATGTGCTCAAGGATGACCCTGCTTGGGCAGGGAGGTTGGACTAGATAACCCACAGTCGTCCCTTCTAACCTTAACCATTCTGTGATTCATCACAACTAGCCCCTTCTGCCCTGAGTCAAAGGAGTATTAGGACTGACTGACAGCCTTAAACATCTAAACTTGACCGTCTGTCTTTCCTGCCTCAATCATTCAGACAACTGATTCCTCCGGGAAGGAGCCTTGAATTTTCAGTTCTTTGGCTTTCTTTTTCCATTGCCATCCTTTTCTCAACACCTCCAGTACTCAGAATCAAGATATAGAAAAGTACAGCAATGACCTCAAATGGGCTACCTTCAACAGGTGCTACAAAAATATTTCAGGGAGATAGAGAAGAAATTAAGAACATGTAGTGAGAGATGAGAGTAACTGAATTAGAAGGAGGTCAGTCATGTCTTAAGTGGGCAGGCAAAGAAACATGATACAGGATCAACTGGAGGAACTCCAAAAGCCCTTCTAAAAAGCAAAAACTTCAACTGAGATGTAGAAGCCAAATCTGAAATACCAAATTTAGCATCTCTACTGGTTATAAAATAAACCCAAGACAACTATTTTCTTGACGATAAGGAAAATAACTCTGCACTGATTTCACTGGATTTCAGCATAAACAGATTGCCCAGAAAGAAAACAGTATCTCCACCCCAAAGAATTTGTTAAAATGTTTTCAGGTTTTCAGATGTTTTTTAATAAATGTGCTTTGTTCTGAAAAAGTAGTGACATAAAAGACAACAGAAATGCAAATACACATTTTCTTCATTTTCCTCTCCAGCACCTTAAGAATGAGAGATCTCTTGCACACGCATAATTTTCAAATATTTCATAACCTAGAAATATTCTTCTTGAACCAAAGCCAAATATACAACAACTCCTGATACCTCCACTTTATTGTTCAAGGAGATATAAGTATTTATGCAAATCCCACTTTCTTCCTCCACCACAATCTACTGTCCCTTGTGAAAATAAATAATACAAACCAAAACAAAAAAGGAAAAAATCCCAAACAAAACAAAACCACCAATGAAACCACTTCAGGTATTTAAAATGATCGTCAAGAAAACCAAGCTGTTATGAATTTTGGGTCCCTAACCCACAATGTTGCCACAAACCTGTCAAAAAGGTTTAAAGTTTGAATGTTAGTATTTTAAACCATTTGCGGGGGGATCAATCTTAATCTGAATTGCCTTTTTTTTGTATTAATCACAAACCAATTCGCATTAGTCAATGCCAACATATATGTTTGGTGAATCAGGACTTTTGTATGTTTAAACATAATTCTTTTTTTCATCAGACTATAATTGTTTGGTTTGTATTACTATATCATTCGGATTGAATAACAAATTTGAATCAGGTATTTGGGAATGCTTTAAACTCAAGAAGAGACACAAAAAGCTTATGTTAAAAAATACAGCACCATAGTCCAGACCACATTTGAGTGTAAGCTAGACCAATGCTGGATTACTCTATGCAGGAAATAGTATAAAAGAAAAATAGGTAGGTCAAAGTGTGACAGTTTCAGTGCAAAATTCAGTGGAAGGAGTAAGTTTCATTTTTGTAGCAACCACTGTAAAATCCACACTACAACTTTAGTTTATCTGGTAACGTCTGTATTACAACTACAAAATGTCAGGTTAATACGGTGTAAGGTGTATTTCCTCACAATTACCTGTGAAACTATATTAGTATTTTTTACCAATTTGCTGAAGTTGGACTTAAAATCATGACATGGCACCTAGTTCAATTCATTTATTAGGCACTTACATATAAATTTAACAGCATAACATTCAAACCTGAAAATTCTGGCTGTTATTTTTAAATGGAGGGAAATCTAATCTAAACTCATAATGAATCCTCTTTTACTTTAACCACTGAACGGAACTGGTTTTTCCCGCAAAAACCTGGAGATTCATTACACAAGTTAAAACCGTAATAGATGTAAAAATAGATGTTCATCTCCTTCCAGTGCAGACCAGTTTTCAGTCAGCTATGGAGTTTTTATTTAACTGAACAGAAGACTTCTGGGTCCTAATAAGTAAACAGATAGTGTTCGTTAACGTCACATGTGTGGTCTGAATACATGGCTTTATGCAAATATGTATATATCTTTGAAAAACTTGTACGATTATGTTCCTTTTTAAAAAAATCAGTCTGTAGTTGTCAGATAACTTAGGAGGTCTACAAATAAGGACAACTCAAGAAAAAGTTGTTTGTTTTCAAAATGCATAAATAATTTACTTTAAAACATGACAAAACTCACCCCATCCCCCCAAAAAACACAGTTGGAAGTGAATACAGAACACCGTAATTGGGGAAATACTGACATATGTTAGTGCTTGTACACTCATAAAATTGCAAAAACATATTCCAGCTCTGAAGTGAAACATAATTGTCTAGACGTACCATATTCCTCTGGGGGGAAAAGCCTCTTCAGAAATCTCATGTCTAACTGCTATTTATGCAATGAAATTACACAGTATGTGTAACTATGGATGAATATATTCCAGTGTTTTGGTGTTATCTCAAGAGGGTTGCAATAAACATAAAATCAAATGTGCAAGCATTATAGTTTCTCCAGTCCAGGCTTAACCAGAGTGAAACAAATTTTGGAAAAAAAGTTTTGTTCCATGATTAGAGAAGGGACATTTGTAACCAAGTGTCTTAACCTATCTGCACATTTAATTAAAGTGCAAATTATTTCTTCCTACATATACTTCTCAAAGCCCACCAACTCCAGTGCCTTAAGCTCAACCACATTGAGTTAAAATACTGAAACAACATTTAACAAATTAAATAGAATTCACACTTCACAGCACTAAAGAAAAGAATGGTACCTTTCTGGAAAAAAATTAGTGATACAAATCTAAAGAAAGTAACAGCAATTTATGCTATGACATGAGTCATTTGCATAAAACTTGTATTTTTTCACTTTCATACAAGAATAAATTTTAAAATTCAAAAGTAGAAAAAAATAGCAAACTCTGTAAACCTTAGCATTTTCTTTATGCAAACCATTTTTGTGTGTTGAGCCCATGTTAGTATAGCAAAATTAGTTAAGCAAGAGGTTTGAAAGGGCATTTCAACAACTACATTAACTTAGAAGCAATATAGGATCTTCTAGCTCATAGAAAGGAATTGAACTAGACTGGCTTTCTCCAGAGTCTGAGTCATAAGGAGCATCAGGCAGCTCCATAAAACCGTAAGCTAACTGTTCATCTTCTGTATCTGACCGAACATAGCAGGAAGTGCTGGAATACTCCTCATCCTCTATACTGTTGAAATCCTGTGGGATATACAACATTCCTGGGTAGTTCCTGCTAACTAAGTCACTGGTTGTTTGCAGGGAAGTTTTTCTAAATGCCATCAGGTGCATGTGAGAAAACTTAGAATACTTGAAGCGTTTAAAACCCAAGGACTCTATGGCAATTTTCCAGCTTTTCATCATCATAGCCCGGCGATTCTGGTGAGATGAATCAGGAGTTATTACAAGCAATAAGCCATTTAATACGAGAAGTTCATGTGCCTTCTTGCAGCATATCCATCGTTGATAGGGTGATGGAAAGTAAGAAAGGAGCAGTGAGAAAACGACGACATGGAACAGTTCTCCAGGTAGAGAATCAATGGGATTTTTCAGTTGCTTAAGAAAGGCATCTATAGCGTCTTGTGCCAGTTGGAGAGGTTGCTGAATTTGAAGATTTAGGAAGTCACATTTGTATACACTCTGGTGGAATAACAAAACCAGAAAACCAAGCACCAAGGTTAGTTTAAAGAGCAAATACAACCAAGACCCACAGAAAAATCAATGACCTCTCAGTTCCCTTGAGGAAATGTCAAGCCTGCTGAACATTCCTCTTGCTATTAAATCAAGCAATCTAAAAGAAAAATGTAACACACATGCAAAATTTTAGATGTGCAGTATTTTACTAGAATTTGATAGCTGAGAACTGTTAATATAAAAAAAAATTTAGCCCAAATAGAAAAAGTATCAATTCAACTATCTCACAAATGATTTAAGAACTCAGATTAGCCTACACTGCTTTTTTTTTCCCCAGGTGCTGAAAGCCTTTTATAGGTTTTTATAAACCTGAAATGAGTAATTAGAAACTAAATTTGAGACCTCAGTATTTCTACCAGTTCTTTAAAAAGAATGCAAGGAATTTTGTAGTTTGGTCACTTGGAAAAAAAGTGTCATTCTTTCCTAGTACAGAAACAAAGAATGGTAAGGCAATATTCATTATAAAGGTACAGAACACTGACTGCTTTGCAGCAGCAATATAGGCACATGTTTTAACTTTGCTGTAAATGCAAAATGAAGTGGTAAACATTTGGGCAATTGTCAAAATAAGGTAAGGACTACAAATCATTGTACACTCAAGCTGTCAAACATAGGAAACGACAGCACAATACAACATACAGAAGAGTAAATTCTTAGCATCCTTAATCACAAAGCATTCAAAAATATAAGCATGCTATTTAGTGAATTTAAGTTTTGACTTAAATTAAGTCATCAAAACCTGGGATGGCCTTTTCATAAAAAATGTATTAAAATGTATGAAGATATAAAGTTTTGATCTGAAAGCAACAAAAATTGTTATTAATGCCTAGAGAATGTGCAGTGAATGACACTAAACACGTAGGTGAATGTGAAAGCAGACACAAAACACTGTGTGGAGCACATCTGAAAGGTTACACCTGCTGCATTTTAATACCATGAAAATATTTGTAGTGTGTTTTATGAAACAATATTAAAACAAGATCGCTAGAACACTATTGCAAAGGTGTTCATTAAGGAACTGATATGCACAACTGTTTCCAAGTACAAGATAATGTAATTTCTTTATATACATAAAGAAAAAATGTAATTTGGTTATATAAAAATCATAATCTCTTCTGAGAGTAAGCAGAAAATTAGAAAAAGCAATCAGTGTTCAAAAAAATCTGAGATTTATATTTCATGAGCTTTAATCTTGGCCTTCAATACGCAAAAAAATCAAGAAAAAGATTTGCATTATGTGACTACAACCAAGAAATTTTAATTGCAGTCATTATACCTGCAGAGCTGTATTACCTTTCCTTGTAATACTTAGAATAGGAAATTAACAGTAGCAATTTCATGATATCCTCTATTAAGTTTTAAAAGAAGCATTTTGAAAACTAATTGTTCAGAGTGACATGTTAACTTTACTTAGAACTTCAAAACTTAAAAGACTTAAGAAGTCCCTGGTTACACAAATACAGTTGAAAAATAATTTAGACCGCAAGTACTTCTGAGTAGTGGACAAATATTCACAAAGCAGTTATGCAGAAATAATGTTAAAGACAATTTCAGGACTGAAGTGTGTTTCAAGTGGACTCAGAATTCTGTAAGCAGTTTTAGGACAAAAATGCTGCTAAACTGGAGTTTGCTACTAAAGTCTAGATAGGAAGTCTTGAACTTGAATGTTGAAGTCCTCACGGATACTGAAACAGCACTCATATTTCACTGACATTTAGGAACACAATCCTACTTACGTGAATAATTTTCACAGATATTTCACAAAATATTTTGAGTTGGAAGGGACCTTCAAGGATCACTGATATATATATTCTAATTTTTAATTCCAGTACCCTTCAAATTTCTTTTTTTTTGTCTCAGACTGTATTTACACCAATACATCTGCTGCATATTCAGCATGTTTTGCAGCAGTATGAATTTCTTTTTTTTTTGTAGATAAATGAAACTCCTCTAAGAAAACAACCACTGATTCTGGACTGTCTGTGTTTTAGGCAAAATGTCTGAAGAGTAGCCAAGAAAGACTCTGGATTGTGTCAGATTACCCCAGCCTCAGTTTCCCTCCTCTTAGTTTCTCAGTGTACCTTACACCAAGACACTGGAAATGGGTACACACTGGTTAGCTAAAGGAAATATTAACCTTTTCTTGGTGCAGTTCCCCGCTCTCTCTCAAAACTCAAAACCTTTTAATGGAAATATATTTTCATATTCATGTATCTACAGTTTACATAAGAATGTATGCAAAAGAATTCTAACATTTTGAAGACATTAATCCATTTGCTATGTAACTAATGTTCCATTTCCTCTCCTACTATTTCCACGATTATATCCTTCTTATTCCTCAAATTAACTGAATTATTTTACTCAACTACTTAGTCTATATCCAAAACATTTCTATATGCAGAAAGTGGATTAATCTACTTTTACTAAAGAAGGAATTATTGAACCCTCTACATAACATTATTCAAAACACTGACTCTGTAAGAAGACTCTGTACTTAAACATGTTTCAAAGAGTCCTTTGGCATCTCGCCTAAGAGATCTGCTAAATCAGAAAATGTTACCAGTTTTTCTCTTCTCAGCTTCTACCACAAGTTATCAGATCAATTTTTCAGGTCAAAGATGGTATTAACTACCATAACAAACCTCTGGCTATTATTCCAAAAATCTTAAATTAGCCCACGCAACTGCTGGCCTAAAAATAAATTTACTCAGGAGGTTATGGTGCTGATGCAGCTCATAGTAGAGTCACCTTAAAAACATCAGAGCTTATTAATTCTGTTTTGGAGGTAGGCCTAAGCTTATTCTAGCACATGCTTTGACTCTGCAAACTGTACTCCATGTCACTCCAAGAACACTTGCTACTAGGTTTTCAAGGTGCCCTGAACCTGCCAAAGTACTCAAAAGAATGGAGTAAGTCAGTCAGCCTGAGACAGGCCTCCCAGTAAATATGTGTGCAGCTACATGTACAGTCGCACTCTGGGAAGCTCCTGTCATGAAGCTATGGTACTATATCAGATGACAAGAAATCAATTATCATTGCCTTGTACCGGGAAAGAGTCTAAAGAACTGGTTAGTACACAGAAATTGTGTATGTTCCTCCATTAACTCCACAGAAGTTACCTTTCCGAGCCTTTTCCAACAATGCTTTTGGTCACTGTATATTTAAATTGATTTTCATGAAAAAAAATGCAGCTTTCTTATGAAAACAGGACAATAGACTAGACAGAAAAATACTAACTATGCATACCCAAAAATTAATGGTTAGGTTCAACCGATATAACTTTAGGTGCCTAGGCTCCCATTATAGTCACTGGAGAACTAGTCAATACAAAATCCAATTCATCTCACCATCAAAGAGCAGACATTTAGCTTTCACTATTTTTAGCAGAACTCCACTGACTTTAATAAGAACTCAGAACTTGAGATGTAGACACTGAGGATCTGTGTATCTTAGCTGGAAATTCACTTGCCACGTATTACCATTTTGGATGCCAGTGGCGGCCACTTCAGTGGCCTGTGTCTCTTTTACATGTTGTGCCATGCCCAACAGCCCTATGCAGATGCTCTACAGCCTCTGAAGTGGTGGAAGGCAACAATGTTTGGGCAACTGATGCCTATTTTTCAAATTTGGCAAGATGGAGTCCACTTGAAGGTTGTGTTTTACATGAAACTAATACTGAATTGCTTTTAAAAGCAGTTAATCAGACTCAGATTTTTAAAGAATATCTTTCAGTATTTCTAAGCATATACACAAATACAAATTAAGTGTTAGAGGACTAAACGTGGTAGTCACAACAAAATACCACACATTACACATGTAAACCACACTGCAGCAAATACGAGAACACGGCTTTCAAGGCAACTTATTTTACTTGTACACTTCTTCTCACCTCTCCACTTCTAAAGAGGATTACCTTAGGCCACAGATTATAACAGAGCCTGATTTTAAACTGTAAGTGGTCAAGGTGTGTATGGTCAAAGGCTTTTCTGTTTTCTGTCAGAAATGTATTTCTGTGTCTTTTTCATTTTTATTCCACTTCATCGTTTTGCTTGGTTGATAAATGTGATTAGCGCTGACAAAAAGTGGATCAAGAGCAGAAGACAGAAAGAACATATGATTACAGCAGAATTAATGCATTTGAAAACCTTACTACCTAGAGAAAATGAAGCAACTTATCCCATATGTGCTGATAAATTTGTCCTCTGAATTGTGGAAGTTCAATAATATTACTAGCAATAAATAGAATTGGTCCCTTATAGTGCACTTCTGATTACTAAAGCTCCCCAGAAAAACTCACCAAGTACAGTCACTGATCATTTCCTACTGTCAGTGAATGCAGCTTCTGAGAGGTTCTTGCCTAAGCATAAGTCTACTTAAGTTTTATTTATGCCTTTTAAGATGCAAGGACTTATCTGAAATACCATTAAAAACAGATGGCTACTAAAATTTTCCAATTTTAAGATTAATCATGCCATTATAAAGGCATAGCTCTTGAAAAAAATAATATTTTAAAAAGAAAACACAACTAGGGTTTAGAGCCTGTTCATGGGAAAGGATGTAGTAGGAGTGCCACAGTTCTTATTATGGCACAGATATTTAGAAAACATACTTAAGTATTAAAAATACTTTTTTCATAGTAATTTTGAGACATTCTAAAAATATGAGAATCAAATTTATATTAAATTCAGCAAACATTACATACCTCAACAGCTGGAACAATGTCTATGCCAACTGTCAGAAATTCTTCAAACTTCAGAAATGGATTAAAGCAGCTACCAACATCAAGTAATCTGATCTTTCCCAAGGAGTGAAGGAACCTAAGAAGCAGCAAGAATTCAGTTTTATCCAATGTTATTTTTAAAACTATATTCTGAATTACAATTTCAAATAGCTAATGCAAAAAAAGTCTCACAGAACACCACAGTAGTGACTAATAGAAGTGAATGTCTCACTTCAATTGCTGAGATACCTCAAGAACCAAGCTCCTTCAGTAAAAGCAGTTGGTGCTCCATCAGAAGAGTCTTGTTCAGAGCAGCTGTAATATTATTAACTTATGTACTTGTAGTAAGTAAATAAAAAGGTAAATTGTGTGTCCACTAGATAGGCTTTCTCTTGTTGCTTTGTGTTTCCCACTTACCTTTTTCGTGGTATTTATTGGTGTTGAAGTCACACTAGACACCAGAGTTAAAACTGTAGGAGTTGAAAAGGGAAACTGGCAACACTATGAACTATGTAGTTGACAGTTCCATTTAAAAGGGCATCTGAAGTCAAGTGGCATAATTGGTTTAATGAAGACAAGAAAATACATTCCAAGGTAAAAAAACCCAACTATAAATGAAAACATTTAGTTATTCCTTGCAAATTTAAAACAATCTTTTATTTGCTTTATGTTAGCTGACACTGATGAATGACTGCTGAAGGTTCACTCTAATTCTGTCCCCAGTGGATGCTGCGAAAGAGCTAGATCAGTCCACACAGAGTCACAAACATAAAAACCAGCTGTTCAAGTTGTAGGGAAGTTATTCTAAACATTTAAATGAAATTAAGTATCTCCTCAAAACTACTAGGCGCAACAGAAGTCTATTCCATGCCATGCAATCAATTTTCGTTTTGAGAATCCAAAAGGTTTTTAATGAGAAACAGTCAAAAGCAGCCACCTAGTTTAGGAAAGAGGGTCCTAAATCAGAGTACTTCTGAACTACTCAGAAATGAAGAGTTATCCTGTAAGAATTCTGGAGAACATCTGCCACTGTGTGATGACCCTATTCAAGGTGAAATTACAGATAAGAAGGCCAGTATCTGTAATGCTAAATACTTAACTATGCTACCAAACAACAGAGGTAAAAAAAAAAAAGGTGGGGGGGATTAACTTGAGAAATTATGACTTCATTACTTACTGCTTAGACTGATAGAAAGAGGTTGACATACTGCTAAAGACACTTTAATAGACAATGCTGTTCCAGAATGCTACAGAGATGCACACATTTCAAAACTTCATGGGAAATGAAAAACAACAAACCAAAACCACACACTGAATAACTGGCCTGCCATCTTCTCAAAGAGATTCAAAAACTTACTGAGTTAAAAAAACAGAGAGGAGTGTGTGATCTGAAAGAAAACAGCAGACTGAAGAAACAAAGAGAGGACATTCTTGTACTGTCTGGTAGAAGCCCCCACAGCACAGCAGAAGATATGCTACAGGCTGGCAAATGAGATTTGACTTCTCTTTGGAAGCTCTGATGTCACCTATGACCAAATGCAAAACCAATCTGAAATGCCGATATGAAGATAAAAGACACCATTGTTCTTTTCTTGAAGCTAAATACATAGTTTAAGAAGAAAAAAAAAAAAAGATGCATGGCAACTTTTGAAGACAGGGACTACGGACTTACCTCTGAAAGCATTCTTACCTTCTAAAGGACAGCCTCCTTTACCAATGCCCAGAGTAACATTCGTGGTCTTCAAGTTTGCAACAACAGGCATTTTTTTTCATGACTAAGGCAGTTACTACCATATATAATGTAGCATCAGGTAACATCAATGCACCTGTACAGAAGTACTGGCAATCAGCTGTCTTGTCATAGTTTAAGGTTTTGCATTGTCCTGGTACTTATCTAACCTGATATGCTGCACTCTTGAAGAATTACAATTAGAATTAGAATGTTGCACTCAGTTATCATGAATATTAAGGACTCAGCTGTTACATATCCTACAATCAAAGACATATTTTTTATTTTCCCTGCATTCTGAATTTAGAGACCCCTGATGCTTATTCTTTCTTTGCAATTGCAAAAAAACCCTAAATGCTGGAGTTAAACAATTCTTTTCCAGTCCATATGTACAGACTCTACACCCACCTGTTCTACAAAGCACAACTTGATGACTGCATCCACACAATTTAAAAAAAAAAAAAAAAAAGAAGAATATATACAGCACTACTACCACCTGACACTTTGAGCTCTTTCTATTGGATCATTTACAGGGCTGCATTTAAAAAATTTCCATGATGATTTGTAACATATTAGAACATCCAAACTCCATTAATAGAGGCAAACAAAGTCACAGCTTTCACAGGGACTTCATGGAGAAGAGAATGGTAATAAACCTTCCAGTAAGCAAATGTTATTTTTTTGCTTCAAGTGTCTGTTGCCAAAACCAACTGGCATCTCCAAAATATCACCTGCCATGTTTCTGGCAGAAAGACTCAGCCCTAGAGAGATAGATAACTGCAAAAAACTTTCAGAAACAGATCTGCAGGGCCAATGGAGTCCAACCAAGCCATGGTGGTACTCACAGCAACAACAGAGCAGTAAGGAATACTGCAGAAAAAAAAAACACTTTAAGCAGCAATAAAGAGATCTAGGCTCTCTGGGCTCCTTCCAGACTCCCAGTCACCTCCAAGAGAGAGGATATTGGAGAAGCAAGAGAAAACATTTTGTTGCATTTGGCAGAATAATAAATAATGCCAAGTTTAAGTATTTTGCTTCTGTATGGAAGAGAAAATATCCAGGAGTTATTTCTCTTGAAATACCACCATGACCAAGGCAAACAATGCAACAATTATCTTTAAGTTAAAACTACAAACATTACCAAGCTACTCTGTAAGTCAGCACTGAGTGCGATTTCAGAATGAAGATGACAGCAATGTTTCCAAGGTTCGATGACAATAACATTGTATTCTGTGCAACAGGAATTTGCATAGTGTTGAGGCAGATCCTAGTGACCATAAATCACAAATGTGGACTCAGGTAAAGTGTAGTGTCTTTTCCCCCATAAGGGTAGTACAAGATTTCTCAGACCAGCATATCTCCTTGTCTAGCATATGGAAACAGTAATGGCAGATTCTCACCCATTCAAACACGAAAACGTATGTCTTTATATGCTTCTGCTCTGTATGAGAGTCCAATACGGTAACAACAAAACAGACACCTGGGACCACAGTAAATATAACGAGAGAGAACATGACTCTACTATGCAGAGAAAACTTCCCATAAAAAGGAGAGACAGACTCCAGAGATCTAAACATTTTCCTTTACAGCATTCAATGAAATGCTTGTAGAGATCAAAATTAAGCCGCACAATTCAGAACTGTCAAATTTCCAGAAAAGCCCACTTCACCTATGGTAGAGTGAAAAAAATCATGATGATGTATTCTGTCTTTCTATTTACAAAACCTGTATTCTTTGCTGCAGCATTATTTTTGACTGCTTAAAGGGGAACACTACTTCACACTAGTAAAGCATTGGAGCACATTTCTGGAAACCTACAACTCTGTATGCCAAACTAAGCAGAACCCAGAAACTCTTATCTACCACTAATGGACAACTAAGACATTTGATACAGGGCAAATTCACTCTGGTAGGTGTGTCACATCTAAGGAGTCCTCTACTCTGTGTCCAATGCAAATATACTTTGAAACCACAAAAATAGCAGCTTCAGATGCTCACTTGTATCTTGATTTCTTATTGCTTGTCAGGCTTTGCTGCCTCTTGGAATACTGGTACAATGAATCACTTAGTAGCAATCCTCCGACTGTCAGTTATCAGTAGGAACAGGATACTAGTTAGGCGCTTGAAATAATTTTGAAGCTCTTAAGAAGCACTTGGATTCTGTTACCAAACATACACAAAGAGCAAGGACCACTGACTCCGGTGGTCTGAAGATCGCTAGTTCAGATACCTACCTTTTCAGAACTGTAACTCTTAACTCAGATTCCTCAGCGAAACTGTAACTGTAATCTACATGACAATCACTGACCCCATGAGACACTGACTTAAAAATGTACTCTTGCTCAATTCATTGTTAATCACCTGTGGGGGAGCCCAGCTGGCTCTGGGCTCTCTGTAAGCTGAGATATTGAAGATGGAACTTTACACCTGGCAGAGG